>OU744793.1:12681682-13177147 GCA_916614155.1 Mesoligia furuncula | reverse complement strand
AACTAACCTAATCGCTGACGCAGGAGAGGGCTCGCACGGCGGGGCGGCGCGCGCGTCAGGCGGCGGCCTGCGCGCGCCCCCCGCGCGGCTTGATGCTCTCCGACACCAAACTAACCTAATCGCTGACGCAGGAGAGGGCTCGCACGGCGGGGCGGCGCGCGCGTCAGGCGGCGGCCTGCGCGGCGGGCGCGTGCGCGGGCGCGGCGCGCGGCTTGATGCTCTCCGACACCAAACTAACCTAATCGCTGACGCAGGAGAGGGCTGCACGGCGGGGCGGCGCGCGCGTCAGGCGGCGGCCTGCGCGCGCCCCCGCGCGGCTTGATGCTCTCCGACACCAAACTAACCTAATCGCTGACGCAGGAGAGGGCTCGCACGGCGGGGCGGCGCGCGCGTCAGGCGGCAGCCTGCGCGCGCCCCCCCGCGCGGCTTGATGCTCTCCGACACCAAACTAACCTAATCGCTGACGCAGGAGAGGGCTCGCACGGCGGGGCGGCGCGCGCGTCAGGCGGCGGCCTGCGCGGCGGGCGCGTGCGCGGGCGCGGCGCGCGGCTTGATGCTCTCCGACACCAAACTAACCTAATCGCTGACGCAGGAGAGGGCTCGCACGGCGGGGCGGCGCGCGCGTCAGGCGGCGGCCTGCGCGGCGGGCGCGTGCGCGGGCGCGGCGCGCGGCTTGATGCTCTCCGACACCAAACTAACCTAATCGCTGACGCAGGAGAGGGCTCGCACGGCGGGGCGGCGCGCGCGTCAGGCGGCGGCCTGCGCGGCGGGCGCGTGCGCGGGCGCGCCCCCGCGCGGCTTGATGCTCTCCGACACCAAACTAACCTAATCGCTGACGCAGGAGAGGGCTCGCACGGCGGGGCGGCGCGCGCGTCAGGCGGCGGCCTGCGCGGCGGGCGCGTGCGCGGGCGCGCCCCCCGCGCGGCTTGATGCTCTCCGACACCAAACTAACCTAATCGCTGACGCAGGAGAGGGCTCGCACGGCGGGGCGGCGCGCGCGTCAGGCGGCGGCCTGCGCGCCGGGCGCGTGCGCGGGCGCGGCGCGCGGCTTGATGCTCTCCGACACCAAACTAACCTAATCGCTGACGCAGGAGAGGGCTCGCACGGCGGGGCGGCGCGCGCGTCAGGCGGCGGCCTGCGCGGCGGGCGCGTGCGCGGGCGCGGCGCGCGGCTTGATGCTCTCCGACACCAAACTAACCTAATCGCTGACGCAGGAGAGGGCTCGCACGGCGGGGCGGCGCGCGCGTCAGGCGGCGGCCTGCGCGGCGCCCCCCGCGCGGCTTGATGCTCTCCGACACCAAACTAACCTAATCGCTGACGCAGGAGAGGGCTCGCACGGCGGGGCGGCGCGCGCGTCAGGCGGCGGCCTGCGCGGCGGGCGCGTGCGCGGGCGCGCCCCCCGCGCGGCTTGATGCTCTCCGACACCAAACTAACCTAATCGCTGACGCAGGAGAGGGCTCGCACGGCGGGGCGGCGCGCGCGTCAGGCGGCGGCCTGCGCGGCGGGCGCGTGCGCGGGCGCGCCCCCGCGCGGCTTGATGCTCTCCGACACCAAACTAACCTAATCGCTGACGCAGGAGAGGGCTCGCACGGCGGGGCGGCGCGCGCGTCAGGCGGCGGCCTGCGCGCCGGGCGCGTGCGCGGGCGCGGCGCGCGGCTTGATGCTCTCCGACACCAAACTAACCTAATCGCTGACGCAGGAGAGGGCTCGCACGGCGGGGCGGCGCGCGCGTCAGGCGGCGGCCTGCGCGGCGGGCGCGTGCGCGGGCGCGGCGCGCGGCTTGATGCTCTCCGACACCAAACTAACCTAATCGCTGACGCAGGAGAGGGCTCGCACGGCGGGGCGGCGCGCGCGTCAGGCGGCGGCCTGCGCGGCGGGCGCGTGCGCGGGCGCGCCCCCCGCGCGGCTTGATGCTCTCCGACACCAAACTAACCTAATCGCTGACGCAGGAGAGGGCTCGCACGGCGGGGCGGCGCGCGCGTCAGGCGGCGGCCTGCGCGGCGGGCGCGTGCGCGGGCGCGGCGCGCGGCTTGATGCTCTCCGACACCAAACTAACCTAATCGCTGACGCAGGAGAGGGCTCGCACGGCGGGGCGGCGCGCGCGTCAGGCGGCGGCCTGCGCGGCGGGCGCGTGCGCGGGCGCGGCGCGCGGCTTGATGCTCTCCGACACCAAACTAACCTAATCGCTGACGCAGGAGAGGGCTCGCACGGCGGGGCGGCGCGCGCGTCAGGCGGCGGCCTGCGCGCGCCCCCCGCGCGGCTTGATGCTCTCCGACACCAAACTAACCTAATCGCTGACGCAGGAGAGGGCTCGCACGGCGGGGCGGCGCGCGCGTCAGGCGGCGGCCTGCGCGGCGGGCGCGTGCGCGGGCGCGGCGCGCGGCTTGATGCTCTCCGACACCAAACTAACCTAATCGCTGACGCAGGAGAGGGCTGGCACGGCGGGGCGGCGCGCGCGTCAGGCGGCGGCCTGCGCGCGCCCCCCGCGCGGCTTGATGCTCTCCGACACCAAACTAACCTAATCGCTGACGCAGGAGAGGGCTCGCACGGCGGGCGGCGCGCGCGACAGGCGGCGGCCTGCGCGCGCCCCCCGCGCGGCTTGATGCTCTCCGACACCAAACTAACCTAATCGCTGACGCAGGAGAGGGCTCGCACGGCGGGGCGGCGCGCGCGTCAGGCGGCGGCCTGCGCGGCGGGCGCGTGCGCGGGCGCGGCGCGCGGCTTGATGCTCTCCGACACCAAACTAACCTAATCGCTGACGCAGGAGAGGGCTCGCACGGCGGGGCGGCGCGCGCGTCAGGCGGCGGCCTGCGCGGCGGGCGCGTGCGCGGGCGCGGCGCGCGGCTTGATGCTCTCCGACACCAAACTAACCTAATCGCTGACGCAGGAGAGGGCTCGCACGGCGGGGCGGCGCGCGCGTCAGGCGGCGGCCTGCGCGGCGGGCGCGTGCGCGGGCGCGCCCCCGCGCGGCTTGATGCTCTCCGACACCAAACTAACCTAATCGCTGACGCAGGAGAGGGCTCGCACGGCGGGGCGGCGCGCGCGTCAGGCGGCGGCCTGCGCGGCGGGCGCGTGCGCGGGCGCGGCGCGCGGCTTGATGCTCTCCGACACCAAACTAACCTAATCGCTGACGCAGGAGAGGGCTCGCACGGCGGGGCGGCGCGCGCGTCAGGCGGCGGCCTGCGCGGCGGGCGCGTGCGCGGGCGCGGCGCGCGGCTTGATGCTCTCCGACACCAAACTAACCTAATCGCTGACGCAGGAGAGGGCTCGCACGGCGGGGCGGCGCGCGCGTCAGGCGGCGGCCTGCGCGGCGGGCGCGTGCGCGGGCGCGCCCCCGCGCGGCTTGATGCTCTCCGACACCAAACTAACCTAATCGCTGACGCAGGAGAGGGCTCGCACGGCGGGGCGGCGCGCGCGTCAGGCGGCGGCCTGCGCGGCGGGCGCGTGCGCGGGCGCGGCGCGCGGCTTGATGCTCTCCGACACCAAACTAACCTAATCGCTGACGCAGGAGAGGGCTCGCACGGCGGGGCGGCGCGCGCGTCAGGCGGCGGCCTGCGCGGCGGGCGCGTGCGCGGGCGCGGCGCGCGGCTTGATGCTCTCCGACACCAAACTAACCTAATCGCTGACGCAGGAGAGGGCTCGCACGGCGGGGCGGCGCGCGCGTCAGGCGGCGGCCTGCGCGGCGGGCGCGTGCGCGGGCGCGGCGCGCGCGCGCCCCCCGCGCGGCTTGATGCTCTCCGACACCAAACTAACCTAATCGCTGACGCAGGAGAGGGCTCGCACGGCGGGGCGGCGCGCGCGTCAGGCGGCGGCCTGCGCGGCGGGCGCGTGCGCGGGCGCGGCGCGCGGCTTGATGCTCTCCGACACCAAACTAACCTAATCGCTGACGCAGGAGAGGGCTCGCACGGCGGGGCGGCGCGCGCGTCAGGCGGCGGCCTGCGCGGCGGGCGCGTGCGCGGGCGCGCCCCCCGCGCGGCTTGATGCTCTCCGACACCAAACTAACCTAATCGCTGACGCAGGAGAGGGCTCGCACGGCGGGGCGGCGCGCGCGTCAGGCGGCGGCCTGCGCGGCGGGCGCGTGCGCGGGCGCGGCGCGCGGCTTGATGCTCTCCGACACCAAACTAACCTAATCGCTGACGCAGGAGAGGGCTCGCACGGCGGGGCGGCGCGCGCGTCAGGCGGCGGCCTGCGCGGCGGGCGCGTGCGCGGGGCGCGCCCCCCGCGCGGCTTGATGCTCTCCGACACCAAACTAACCTAATCGCTGACGCAGGAGAGGGCTCGCACGGCGGGGCGGCGCGCGCGTCAGGCGGCGGCCTGCGCGGCGGGCGCGTGCGCGGGCGCGCCCCCCGCGCGGCTTGATGCTCTCCGACACCAAACTAACCTAATCGCTGACGCAGGAGAGGGCTCGCACGGCGGGGCGGCGCGCGCGTCAGGCGGCGGCCTGCGCGGCGGGCGCGTGCGCGGGCGCGGCGCGCGGCTTGATGCTCTCCGACACCAAACTAACCTAATCGCTGACGCAGGAGAGGGCTCGCACGGCGGGGCGGCGCGCGCGTCAGGCGGCGGCCTGCGCGGCGGGCGCGTGCGCGGGCGCGCCCCCCGCGCGGCTTGATGCTCTCCGACACCAAACTAACCTAATCGCTGACGCAGGAGAGGGCTCGCACGGCGGGGCGGCGCGCGCGTCAGGCGGCGGCCTGCGCGGCGGGCGCGTGCGCGGGCGCGGCGCGCGGCTTGATGCTCTCCGACACCAAACTAACCTAATCGCTGACGCAGGAGAGGGCTCGCACGGCGGGGCGGCGCGCGCGTCAGGCGGCGGCCTGCGCGGCGGGCGCGTGCGCGGGCGCGGCGCGCGGCTTGATGCTCTCCGACACCAAACTAACCTAATCGCTGACGCAGGAGAGGGCTCGCACGGCGGGGCGGCGCGCGCGTCAGGCGGCGGCCTGCGCGGCGGGCGCGTGCGCGGGCGCGGCGCGCGGCTTGATGCTCTCCGACACCAAACTAACCTAATCGCTGACGCAGGAGAGGGCTCGCACGGCGGGGCGGCGCGCGCGTCAGGCGGCGGCCTGCGCGGCGGGCGCGTGCGCGGGCGCGCCCCCCGCGCGGCTTGATGCTCTCCGACACCAAACTAACCTAATCGCTGACGCAGGAGAGGGCTCGCACGGCGGGGCGGCGCGCGCGTCAGGCGGCGGCCTGCGCGGCGGGCGCGTGCGCGGGCGCGCCCCCCGCGCGGCTTGATGCTCTCCGACACCAAACTAACCTAATCGCTGACGCAGGAGAGGGCTCGCACGGCGGGGCGGCGCGCGCGTCAGGCGGCGGCCTGCGCGGCGGGCGCGTGCGCGGGCGCGGCGCGCGGCTTGATGCTCTCCGACACCAAACTAACCTAATCGCTGACGCAGGAGAGGGCTCGCACGGCGGGGCGGCGCGCGCGTCAGGCGGCGGCCTGCGCGGCGGGCGCGTGCGCGGGCGCGCCCCCCGCGCGGCTTGATGCTCTCCGACACCAAACTAACCTAATCGCTGACGCAGGAGAGGGCTCGCACGGCGGGGCGGCGCGCGCGTCAGGCGGCGGCCTGCGCGGCGGGCGCGTGCGCGGGCGCGGCGCGCGGCTTGATGCTCTCCGACACCAAACTAACCTAATCGCTGACGCAGGAGAGGGCTCGCACGGCGGGGCGGCGCGCGCGTCAGGCGGCGGCCTGCGCGGCGGGCGCGTGCGCGGGCGCGGCGCGCGGCTTGATGCTCTCCGACACCAAACTAACCTAATCGCTGACGCAGGAGAGGGCTCGCACGGCGGGGCGGCGCGCGCGTCAGGCGGCGGCCTGCGCGGCGGGCGCGTGCGCGGGCGCGGCGCGCGGCTTGATGCTCTCCGACACCAAACTAACCTAATCGCTGACGCAGGAGAGGGCTCGCACGGCGGGGCGGCGCGCGCGTCAGGCGGCGGCCTGCGCGGCGGGCGCGTGCGCGGGCGCGCCCCCCGCGCGGCTTGATGCTCTCCGACACCAAACTAACCTAATCGCTGACGCAGGAGAGGGCTCGCACGGCGGGGCGGCGCGCGCGTCAGGCGGCGGCCTGCGCGGCGGGCGCGTGCGCGGGCGCGCCCCCCGCGCGGCTTGATGCTCTCCGACACCAAACTAACCTAATCGCTGACGCAGGAGAGGGCTCGCACGGCGGGGCGGCGCGCGCGTCAGGCGGCGGCCTGCGCGGCGGGCGCGTGCGCGGGCGCGGCGCGCGGCTTGATGCTCTCCGACACCAAACTAACCTAATCGCTGACGCAGGAGAGGGCTCGCACGGCGGGGCGGCGCGCGCGTCAGGCGGCGGCCTGCGCGGCGGGCGCGTGCGCGGGCGCGCCCCCCGCGCGGCTTGATGCTCTCCGACACCAAACTAACCTAATCGCTGACGCAGGAGAGGGCTCGCACGGCGGGGCGGCGCGCGCGTCAGGCGGCGGCCTGCGCGGCGGGCGCGTGCGCGGGCGCGCCCCCCGCGCGGTTTGATGCTCTCCGACACCAAACTAACCTAATCGCTGACGCAGGAGAGGGCTCGCACGGCGGGGCGGCGCGCGCGTCAGGCGGCGGCCTGCGCGGCGGGCGCGTGCGCGGGCGCGGCGCGCGCGCGCCCCCCGCGCGGCTTGATGCTCTCCGACACCTGCCACATGGCCTCCTCGCTCAGCACGTCGTCGAACTCGTTGAACATCGCTAGGATGCGCTCGTTCTTCTTAAACTTGTACTGCCTGCTAACAAAAGTTATATGAATTTTTGTGTGCAAGCTGTAGTCAGCCCTGTGACGTCAGTTTGTCACTGTGACTACTAAAAGAATAGTATGACTGCTCATTCTTGATTTATTTGCATGCATCCATCGACTTTTGAATGCAGCCAACTATATTCATTCTTAACTATTTATCAGTTTAGATTAATTGCAGAACCTAACCTAATTTGCAGGGGGTATTTTATGCATTTAATAATAGGATATTATTATAGTTTCCAAAGTCAAAATAATCAAATGAAATAAAATATAATGTGTATGGATGGATTACGCACTCTTTATGGAATCTCTTCATATTCTCCATGATGTGGTACTGCTGCCACCTCTTAGTGAAATTGATGCAGCCTTCCGGTAGAAGGTCCGGATTGCCGATATGAACGAAAGTCAGATCTTGAAGAACTAGGCCACTGTAAAAAAAAATATGATAATATTGCTATCATAATAACGTAATGGGATAACTAGCTTAGCACCAATTTCTAGTGCATTAATGGAATGTCACAACCATTTCATGAATACATTTGTAAGCCTCGTTTACACGTGGAAGTTCCCCGACCATTTAGAGGTGGACTTGTCCATGCGAACCAACGTAAGCGAGAATCGTCAGCTAAGTTTGCAATAATAGTGTACAAAATGCTTTAAAGTAAAGTATATAAATAATAATAAAATCAACAAACATGTAGGGTATGCAGGGCGGCTGCGTCTCAGCGAGCGCCTGTCGGTAGGCGCGGAAGGAGGACGAAGAGTCGATGATGGTGCAGTAGTCGTGCAGCGTGTCCACGATGGAACGTGGCCAGCCCAGGCGCCGCACGGGAGGAGAATCCAGCGCGGATACGAGAGCGAGGTACGAGTTGAAGTTGTTCATCTTGCGTAACGCCTTCATTACTTTCAGGAACTTGCTGGCGTACTTTTCTCGCTCGCGGGCTTCCTCCTGTAATTAAATTACATTGTTTTATTTTATTGATTATTTAGGACCAGCTGCTGCCTGTGCTGTAGACAACGATTTCATTCGCTAACTGAAAGAACTAAGCTTTTCCCCTATAAAAAAAAATCCTATGTGTTAATTAAGGACTTTCTGTGCCGAATTTCATCAAATCCGTTCAGCCGTTTATACGCATAATAGTTCTATGAATTTTGGATGCTCTAACGTAACCCATGAGTACCCGTGGTAGAATAAATTTAACTTATTTGACGACTACCAACCTGTTCTAAAATCCTAGAGCGTGCCCAGTAGCTCATCTTATTGAAGTGTTCCGTGAATCGCGTTAGATTAGGCGAGCTCTCTTCTGATTGGTCGCGCGGCCACAGCAGCACCTCGGCTGTAGTGAGGCGCACGAACAACGCGGCGTCTAACAACGTCATCTGTTCGGCCAACTCCGTCGCTTTGAAGTCGAGGAGGGTGTCGCGACGCGTCGATACGCTGCCGAAGCACGGATTTTCGTACTCGTATCTGTTGTTTGTCTGTAAGAAATAGATTATTTAGTGGTTTTTGTTGCACCACATTCACATTTGTATGGCGCAATCATAGACACTTATAACTTTTTGTTTTATCATGATTTAATATCGATATCCATCGCATCTGTAAAGTTTCAGCAACTAATTAGAAACTAGAAACTCTTTAAAAATCAATAGTGACATTATTTAAAACCAGTTACTGGACTCACCTGTTGGAAGTGCAGCTGCTTCTGTTTGTCGACTAGAATCTGCCTGAGAGCCTTCGCAATGATCAGCTCCTCAGCGTCCACAAGCCAGTAGATAAACTCCATTATCTCCTGCATCAGTGGGCAATCCAAATCGGACATCCTGAAAACAAACAAAACATAGTTATTTTATTAATGACTAACTTACTCGGCGAACTTTGTACCTCCTCGGAATCAATAAGAACATGAGAGTATGACAAAATAAATTATCTTCATTATTATTTTTTTATTATTTTTTTGTGAATTATTCCCATGTTTCAATAGTTATTCTTCTATTCGGGGCGCAGACAAATCCAAAAAATTAAAGATTATAAAAATCGGTCCAGCCATTCTTTAGTTATAACTAACCAGACCTTGTTGTTTTAGGTGTAACTAACCAGACCTTGTTTTATTTATATAGATTACTGAAGTCCTAATTCATTTGCATTCGCGAGTTTTCGAATTATTTTTACAGCCATTTTGCTCAACCATCGCAAGGGCGACTGTTGGTCGAAGCATCCTGGCTTCCGATCCCGGGTTGAGCAAAATTGAATGGGATGGTTAAGTTTTTTTATCAAGAATAGCCCAGAATTTCAATTTGGGCTCTCTGGCTATTACATAAAACTGAAGCATAGTCGGCAAAAGTCTGCCTAACCCCTAAGGTGGGTAGACATAATATGTCTACCCATCATGGTCATGTTACATTTCACATATTATGTGAAATGTAACATGACCTAGATGCTGCGTTATATTTCATGTTGCATTGCATAAATTTAAACAGCATGTTTGATTCAACATAATTATGTAATGTATGTCATTTCATGTTGCGTTTCACAACTCTGCACCCACCTCGCTATGCATCCTCGCTTATCTTGGAGGAAAACCAGCCTTAGGGGATTACAAGTACGATGTTTGTTTGTTATAATTTGTTTTCATCTCTCATACTCGGAAAGTAGTGTTTGTTTGATCCGAATAGCGGGTGGAAAACCCTGCTTCCCACCCTTGGGCGGGAAAGACTCATACTAAATGCTTCCCTCCCTAGGGCGGGAATGAAATTTAAAAATAGATCTAAATTTAGTTAGGTAGTCAGCTCAGTCAAACATACGACACCCTTAATTGATTATGTAAATATTTATTATGCTACCCATCAAATCTTATGAATGTGCGTTAAGTTGTTGGATAAAAACGAGAGTTGGATAAAAAGCTCATATGTTAACGCCATTAAATCTTTCATATTAAGCGCACAAGTTAATAATTTATCTTGAATAAATTCAACATACATAGGTACGATAATCGCCATTTTGATGTCAGTTGTGGTCGAGGCTAAAAAACATAAAAATTGGGGATTTCGAACATCCTGACTTTACCATATGGGGCTGTGAATATACATCATTTAATTATTTGACGAATTTATCCATAGTTTAAGGTAAATAAGTAGTGGTAATGAAGTTTTTTTGATATCTTATGTCGAAGTTTGCGTGTGTTTACATTTTTACTTTTCACAAATTTCACACGCACAGATGTAGATAAGATTTAAAATGTGACAAATGTTATTGATAATATTATAAACAACACGAAAATACCCAGGTTTTAACGTAATATTCAAACACAGGTTCACTAATACGTATTAATCATTACCAGTACCTACTCAATTTGTATTCAAAATCGCCGACCATTATTGTTTTTTTTATTGCAATGATGTGTGAAAGCGAATTTTTTTAATTTCGATTGACTCGAGTAATTACCTAATATGACGAATGTAATCGATATTAGAAAATAAAATAAAATAATTTTAAGCAATAAATATAATAAGCATTGTTTATAATAATGATTTATGCTTTTCTAATATCATTTCAATCTCTTCTAATATCATGTCAATGCCTGTCTGTTACAGGCCATAGGTACCTCATTTACTGAATTTCGCTCCGAAATGCTTCTATAATTGAATTTATATTCGGAATGCGCTCGCTGTTTAAAATTATTTTAATTTATTCGACAATTATTTATTGTGGATTTTATTTTTGATACTTTCTAATAGTTTACTACAGAATTCCCAGTAAACATTTTTTAGGTAGGCTTACCAGAAGTTTTTTTGAGAATGATGAATTCATGTAATTATTATCAATAAATATTTTAGGAATACTACTTTTTTTTACTTTCCTTGAATTCGAAATGAAAAGTAGAGTGTTTAACGCGGGTGAAAGTCATCAATTCCCACTCGGACTATAGCCGCCCTCGCTGCGCTCGGGCGTCTAAATGCCTCGTATGGGAATTGATTCCTTCCGACCCTTGTATAACAATCTACTATTCCATTAGCGTTAGTTGTGTTGCACTCACGTGAGGTCGGCGACGACGCGCGTGAGCAGGCACAGCGTGGAGCGCAGCTCGTGCGGGCGCGGCCGGTAGTGGTGCGCGCGCCGCACCAGGCGCGCCACCAGGCCGCCCGGCGACACCCACGTGCGGTACGTCGCCAGGAACGCCTCCTGGTACGTGAAGTCTGCGCGGACAGATGGCACTCAGTACACACGTTCACAGATACGGAAGTTTACAGATAGACGGAGTCCTCAGTTACAATTCCGATGAATATTTGCGTTGTGGCAACATTCCGAATATTGTTGTAATTGCGATAGTAGAAATATACAGTGAAGCTTTCCTGCAGCCCTTGTGCAGTTATTTTACTTCTAATTTTGCGTCACTGTCAAAATCAGAGATCTTTATTGTCGTTACAATAAGGTTGCTGTTGAGTTGCTGCCACTGACGAGTCTGTCATAATCACAGTGATCTTTATTCTAGGTAAAATAACTGTGAATAGACTGTATTAACTTGCATCCAGACAGAGCAAGGCATGAGCCGCAATTTTTTTTAAATTTGTTTGATGCCTCAGCCTGTTATGATTACCATTCGAAGCACACACCTCGTAATGTCTGGACGCACCTTTAGGGTCGCAAAATTCCGTTGACAAGACATTGTGACTGAGACTCCAGCAGTTACCTGTAAACTTCTTGGTGCATTTTACTACAATTTTGAGTGCACGTTTTGTTGATATTATCGATTGGTGTAAAAGATTTCAAGGACACTCAAAATGTGTAGTAGGTATACATACGTCTAAAGCAGAATAAAAGCTTGTAACATATTTTTGAGATAAACTTTTAGTAACCAAATCGAAATATTTTCCCGTAAAACTATGGCGAGCTGTTAAATAATTCGGACCTTCAAAAACGTATGTTACTTTAAAACTACACATTACCAAGCCAAAGCGGAAGTTCGTTTGCGCAGCGCTTACTACATCTAAAGCTTTTGATTAGGTGTTTAATAACACAATCATATACCACGTTTGTGCGGCAGCTTAGTTTTGCCTGTAACACCTTAGCATGACAATATGTCACATACTTTGTCGAATCTGACACAAAATTCGTTAAAAATATGTAACTTTTGTCTCGACAGAGCTACGCGTGCTATAAGCTAATTACTAAATAATTTTCATTCAGTGTTTTAAGCAGCACAAAATTATCAAAACACTTTTTGAGGCTACTTGAAGCAACATTCGACAAGCATCCAAATATTAGTAAAAATAAAAACCAGTAAAACTTCCAGCCCCATACTAAAGAATGGTTCAACCACTTACACTCGTCCGTTTCTGTAAAGTGAAAGCATGACAGTTGAGAGGTTAGAAGCAATGATAAGACATGACTTAGATAAAGAAATAGTTACAGATTTTATGTTGGTGTTGGTGGTTTAGTCCAAAATGTATTAAAAATCTGTATTGTCTTTAAAAGTATATGATATCCAGTACCCAAAATGCATTCATGCCTATGACCACCATTTTAATTAATAATGAGATGAATGAGGAGGAACTTTAATTTCATCGCAACCATTCAGGATGATGCTTATCGTCAAAGAAAGTTATTGATCCCATATCCATGATATTTTGAACAGGTGACTGACCTTTGGTGGCTTTGGTGGCGAGTACGATGAGTGCGTCGGGTTGTCCGCCGCGCACCTCGGGCCCGTCCTTACTGGGCCCCTTGAGGACCAGCCAGGAACTGATGTCAGTCTGAAGGATGATGTCATCGGGGTCGGCCTGAGGGGGCTCGCTGTTGGTTTCCGCAGTAGCCGGTGCGGGTTCCGTGCTGCCTTCACTCCTCTGATACAATTATAATAAAACCATATAAATTTTCGCTCACTTCTAATAACGAAAGCATCGAATCGATGTATGCATTACCTGCGATGGCACAGGCGAAGGCGACGGTGGTTGTTGCACAAGCATTTCCAATTCATCTTCAAGCGGAAACTTCCCGGGAGCGGGTGCCGTGGTACTAGTAAATGATTCATCAGAATTCTGAAACAAGATGCCATCATGAATTTGAGCTATTAAATATCAATTAAGGCCCATTAGGGCTCTAATTAGCCTTATTTCAGAGTATCAGAATAGACACTAACTACTAGATAGATTAAAAATAGAACAGAAATGGTTTGAAATCGTCTTCCACGTAAATATATAGGAAACAGACTATAGAACCTTCAATTTAACTTACATTATTTAACACTGTTTCGTCAGCGGAGCTATTGTGTGACGACGGCCGCGGCGATGGAGGAGGTAATAGCTCGTTACTTGAGTTCACAGAGAGCTGCAAAGAGATAACTGTTCAGAAACTGCAGGGCAATGCACACTGGTGTTTCATTCCATGGTAACAAATTGATATTGATAGCCCTTATTTTAAAGCAAGTAAGAGCGGCTATTTCGGCATCTAGTGACGTTAGGTTAACCATACACCTTCATTCAATAATTAAAAAATATAGTAGTTACCTGTTTACTCTTGCTCATCTTAGGCGGCAGAGCCGGGGGCGGCTCCAGCGGGATGGGACTAGTACCACTCATGTTCACACTATCTTCTGAGCCGCTGCTAAAGAACAGAACATAGTAATCAATATAGCGATGTTTATATTCTTTGATCATATTATGATAATTTGCATAAAACAAATGCCAAATGCTTATTTTAGTGTGGGTTTCGAAAAAGGGATTTCGAATATTTTTTAACACGCTTTTATTAGGTCGACCTGTATGTAACTAACTATGTAATGGAATCTAAGGTAACAAATTAAACTACCTTCCAAGGGTCGTAGCGTAATGAAAATTGGCAGCTGTATGTAGTTCTGATGACAATACAATAATATGGTATTGTTGAACTGATCTGATGATGGAGCCGGAAGATATGAACTGGAACTTCATGATGGAAAATCGTATCATAGCTGTTTTGGATTTCTTAGAAAGTCTTGTAATGAACTTTGACCACAATTAGATTTCAAGGTCTGATGATGAAGCCGGAAGATTGGCACTGGCATTCCATGATAGAATATCGTATCATAGGTGCATTTATAAAAGCGTGTTTTTCTAGTGTTTTTTAAACTATTAATTTATTACGGAACTAATTATAATCGATATTGTTTTAATTGTGCAAGTGAAGTAAATGGCGTAAAATTTGATTGTCACGCAAATAAAAAGGAAAATAAATACGTAGCATTCATACCTCATTGGTGGGTTTCCAAAGTGCTGGACAGTAAAAGACTGCGCAATAGAGCGCTGTACTTGTTGGCGTTGCATACTTATGGCGCCGTCGCCGATTTGTTTGGCACTAAAAACGAAAAGGTTATAAATGTAAATTAAAGAACATTTTATACCTGTTAACTACTCATCACAGAGTCGTCAAGTTATACATTAATTGCACAATGAATATTAAAATAATAGGTTGAAAGTGTTTTATTGCACAGCCTTAAGAACGTTAAGGCTCGGTTGCACCACAAATTACTAAGAATATTTACGAATTAAAAACCTGGTTTTTATTTCGGTTAATTGTTTGAAGAAGAGAGAGTAAACAATATTGTATAATATCAGTCTATTATTGTCCCACTGCAAGGCAAACGCTTGTCTCATACAGAGAAGGTACGAGCATTGATCACCACGCTTGGTCTAGATGGGTTGGCGATTTCAAACTCATATACTTAAGTCCAGTTTTCCACACAATATTACGTTCAGCGCTAAATGTATTTAGTGATCAATGGTGCATCGAGTCTAAAAACACTATAGGTTACTTTCTAATTACCTGGCAACATTATACGTATGTATCGAGTGACGGAACATGTCCGGTGGGGCTGCAGCTCCGGGAGCATTCGGCGGATGACTGCAGTTCCCAAACATCTCCATATACGCCATTACTAAACAGATAATCACATCAGTTATATATCACTCTACTATGATATCACAAGGCGTATTCGAATTAAACACTGTTATTTCATTTGAAGATTATAATATTCGAAGTTAAAAAATATTTAGATAAAAATTATCTTATCTTATCTTTTCATTTCTACAATCGATACTTGTTTAATAACAATACACCTTACAGTTAGTCAAAAAGATGATCTGATACACTAAGAGCGTAGGCGAAAATGTGTTTTCCGAAGAAATACAGTCGTATTAAAACATGAAACAGCAATAACACATGATCGTAATGAAGCGCTAAATACATTCCTCATCCTTTGTGATAATTAACTACGGCGCGAACCAAGTTCCGCTGTTGTTAACCAACGCATGTAAGCTGCGTAAGCTCATTTGTACAACGTCATATTTTCGCACGTGGAAAGCAAGCAAGGCGTCCACCATGATTGCAACTCTATTACTATATCACGGAACTGTACGCAATACGGGCATAATTAAGCTTCAATATTCATGGTAGAGCCTACAAACATCGAGTGAAACTGGCGCCTAGTTTTGCTAGTGTAAGTGACAAGAAGCTTGTTGACTGCTAAAGCACGTCTGATGAGTCTCCAACATGTCCGTTCATGGAGTGGACCTTTATGTCTAAAAAATAATGAAACACGTATGCTTGCATCTTCAAAGATGCTTTATTTTGGAGCTAAATAGCGCTTTACATGCATAGATCCACTCACCGCTGTACGCGACGCTTTGGAACACTGCCGGGCCGCACCGGCACAACAGACAAACATGCCGTTATAGCCCCACACATAACATTATCATTCATATACCATAGCGCCCAAGAAATCACAATGACCAAAGGAATTTTTAGAAAGTCACAGAACCACTGAGTGAAAATTGGAAGCATTTATAGATTCTCATCAATCACATACAAATGAAAACAATACTTGTTTAGGATAAACATACAAACATGAAGTGCCATTGACAATGTGACAGTGTACAGAATACATTCAGTTTCCTTTTATCGACAGTATAGTATTTACACCCATTATTGATATTAAAAGTGGAGAACGTATGCAGGCATTCCCAAGAATTTGTAGTTAGCAATTGAAGTAATAAGTTATAGTAATCGTTTTTTATTTAAACGAACCATTTCGTTCCGCCACCAAGACTGGGTCAAGTAGTTTACATTGGAGTTTATTGTTTTTTTTAGGATTTTGCTTAAAAACTTTGACAAAAAGTATACTGACTGTGTTTTTTCTTTAGTGGCAGCGGCGGTGGTCTCGGCGGCTGGTGCACGGCCAACGTGTGCGGCCGCGCTTCACCGTGCAGAGAGCATACTGGCGACGGCCTGGGAACAAATGCAATACATTATTCACCATGAACACACTACACCTCTTGTTTACAACAGACGGCGACAGGCGTCAAGGTTGCGTGTGCTAATCACCTGATTTCGACAGTTGGGAAATGTTGTTGCACGTCGACGCGAATGTTCCGGCGCGTCTTGACGGGCAGCTCCGGCGGCGTCTCGTTCTCGTCTGAGGTGATGCTCGCCAGCCTGAGGCGCAAACAACCAAGTTACGAAAATAAACAACTAAATTGGTTAGTCAGCGTCGTGTCCTTGGTGATGTAATTTATACCGTGTTGCGATGTTTTGACTAAGTAACAAAATTAATGTACCGAAGTATGTTAAATTGTAGGTAGAATCACTGTGCACACCAAGTTAAGAGATTTTATCAGTGCTAGTTATTTGTGTTTGTGCCATGAATGGGATGTAAATTTTGAATGTGAATAAAATTTATAACTGGTGGTATGTGTGTTAATTTTAAGACTATTTTAATTGGATTTAATCACATGTAAAAAACAAAAACAAGCCAATTCACTCTAAGATCTTATAAAACTACAGGTAAGGAGGGTGTGTGTGGTAAAACAGAGGAACACTCACTTTGAAGAATGGTGCGTGGTTATACTGTTCATATTGGTTACATTCATGCGGCTCTCAAAGCTTTGTAGTGTGCACTTCATTTCGGTCACACAGTCTGTACTGTTAAAAATACTGCAAAAACAATAACAGGAAGCATGATACTTAATATACTTTGTAATATAGCATAGCATGATACTTTATAATATTTAATATACTTTGCTATAAACTAGACTGTATAACATTTAATTTAATAATTTTAAATGTTATTTTAAAATAAAAAGTATATTAAACATCTCTAAAAAACATAGAAACCAGGAACATGAAGAAGACAAGAGAAAAGTGTGATAATAAAAAATGTAAGGTGTTTTAAAAACGGATGTGCAAAAAAAACATAGAAAAGTCCGGCAAACGAGATAAATAGGTACCTGTCCGTATTGCTAGTGTAGTGATGTGAGGAGAACGAAGATGTGAAACTGTGCTCAGCAGACATCTCTGCATGGCCGACTGACACAAACCCGGACTCGTTGGAGAAACTTTAAAGAATAATACAGTAAAATGATACGCAAATAGAAATACCTGTCATTGTTCCCGAAACCAATATAGTTTAGGACTATTAATATAAGTGTGTCATAGACAAACATTGACCCAACTTGTCCAGGAAGGAAAATTGCAATTATTATGTTTATAAATATAACAATTATTACATAAGGAGCTAGGCATAGTCAAAATTTTGTATTATATTTAATAGTAGCTTTTCTCTGGAGGTCTGTAATTATCTGGGAATAAAAAGTATCCTATACCTAGGCCATGGTCTACCTATGAAACAAATTTCATCGAAATCCATTCAGCCGTTAAAGCATGAAAAGGTAACAAACAGACAGTTGCATTTATAATATTACTAGCAGTTCCAGAGACTACACCCACATACAAACTTACAAACAAACAAATTTTACGTCGAAAGTTTGTGAGTGTGTGTGTGTTTATGCTTGTTACTTCTTCACGCTCAAACGGCTGAACCAATTTTAATAAAATTTTGTATGGAGGTAGCTGACACCCTGGATTAAAGTATAGGCTACTTTTATCGCGATATTCCCAAGGGATCAACACTTATGCGGGTGAAACCGCGGGGCGCAGCTTGTATAGATATAAGATTATATAAAACTAGCTGCGCCCCGCGGTTTGACCCGCATAAGTCTCGATCCCGTGGCAATATCGGGATAAAAAGTATCCTATGTGTTAATCCTGGTTATTAACTATCTGTGTGCCAAATTTCATCCAAATCCGTTCAGCCGTTTGTGCGTGAAGAAGTAACAAACATACAAACACACTCACAAAGTTTCGCCTTTATAATATTAGTGTGATATTAAATAACTAGCGACCCGCCCCCGCTCAGCACGGTGTTTTCGACTTGACAAAACGTCTAGACTTCTTTATATTGAAGTTTAACATTACTAGTGTATTTTACAGATTGAAATTGAAAACTTGCGCCGACTCGAAATAGAAGGTGCAGTAACGGTTACATAATCATTATAAATTGTCATTTCCCAAAACTAAAATTTTGAAAAAATATATGTATAAGTATCGTCTTCGGGCTGATTTTTAGGGTTCCGTACCCAAAGGGTAAAAACGGGACCCTATTACTAAGACTTCGCTGTCTGTCCGTCTGTCTGTCTGTCTGTCACCAGGCTGTATCTCAAGAACCGCGATAGCTAGACAGTTGAAATTTTCACAGATGATGTATTTCTGTTGCCGCTATAACAACAAATACTAAAAATAAAATAAAAATTTAAGGGGCCGCTCCCATACAACAAACGCGATTTTTTTGCCCTTTTTTGCTTGATATCAAAAATGGCAACAGGTAGGCACTTGAAATATTCACAAAATACTCAGTTGTATTTTAACTTTAATAAGAAATAATAAAATCAAAATAAAATAAATATTTAAGGGGGGCTCCCATACAACAAACATGTTTTTTTCGGCGTTTTTGCCTTGTGGTACGGAACCCTTCGTGTGCGAGTCCGACTCGCACTTGGCCAGTTTTCAATCATCACTTTATTCGAGGAATAATTTTGAAATGTTGAAAGTTATTTCATACAAAAACTGTCAAACGTCAATTTTATTCCTCGAATAAAATTATCTGGCGATGGAAAAATCAGCCCTTAGACAGTGGAATCTAAGTTATTGCCTTCAAGTAGACACGAATTATCGGAGTTCCAGTAAAAAATGAATATCATAATCTATCAAAACAAATAAGAAAATGTTATTATTAGCAATCGCCCAATAAGCAATCCATTCATCGGAGAGATCACAACATGTTGGCAACGCGTTGAACTATCGGTAATTTGCCTAATTTTGACCGTTCCTACGAAATAATTGCGCGCGACGATGTTGCCAAATTGCTGGCCTACGCGCACGTATGTGCATCCCTTTCTCTCTCTCTAAATTTTCTTTAAAACACGTTGAATTAAATATTTTAATTCGGCGCTACCTATTCAATTTCATCCTATATACTTACATAAACCTTCCGGATTAAATTCTCTTAATGAAGGTGGACACAGCATCAAAATCCGTTGCATAGTTTAAAAAAAAAACAACGCAATCTCACAGACCGACACGAAAAGCAACTTTAATTAATAATATGCAAGAAGTATGGATAAGAATTTTTCAAGCACCACTTTATTTCTGGCTGTATTTCCTTTACCTTATTTGACACATCGCAACTAATGCAAGTATATGATTAAATATAGTGAGACATACCGATTGTGGTTGGAATGGGCGTGCGCGTGAGTCGAGTTCAAGTGCGACTCCTGCGACTCCACGGACGTGCGCATCTCGTTGACGTTGTTGCAACTGCACATGCCTATAACGTAATAATTCTCATTACGAATGCGTTCTCAGTAATAAAATAGTCACTGCTGTAAATGTTCAAAGTCCTCCACCTGAGCAACTGAGTCACCTAACCTTACTCATAATGGTCTTGTTACAAAGCAAATAAAAAGGGTTTATGCTCTTTTTATTGTACGAATGGGGAGTTCTTATAACAAAACTTCCTAATACTAGAAGCTTATTCTCCACAATATTGTTGATCAGAGTATGTCTTGTAGTCATAGGCACACAGAAGGATAACATTCCTTGTCGAATGACGATGGGAGACAGCGTTATGAATCGGAAATCGATCAGCCTGTGGTCGATCGAGGACATCGGAGCCCATTTTGAGACGTACAATATATGTGGTGACGGTCGGCATCGATCTCCCTCTTTCTTGTTGCACCTTAACAATTCTTAGATAGTTCACAAGTAAATACTGTACTGACCGACTAATTCTGAGTTAGGCGGCGTGGCGAACACATGGTCGTGATTGATAGAGTCGTGTGCGTTCCTCTCCTCATCATTTGACACGTTCAGCATCGAGTCCAGCGAGCCGCTGCTATGAGATTGCAGAGACAGTCTGAAATTGTACAAAATGACGACGATTTCATATTGTTGCTATATTAAACCAATTGCGTGCAGTGCTTCCGAGTACTTGCCAAATAAAAATTATCCTTTTTACAAAGTAAATTATAATTAAATTTCTATATCATAATTTAAAACATGAATGTATCTAGTATTACCTAAGTACGCATGAAAGTGATAACAAGCTTTCGAAACATAACGTAGTTGAACCAGCAACTAACCTATCGATAGAGAGAGCCAGTAGGGAGTTGTCGTTCGCTGACTTACGCTTAGGCGGCAGAGGTGGGGCCAACTCGATTTTCCTGCAAACACACATTGCACTCTCACTGACCATACCATTGAATAGCCTTCGTTAGATTTAGTTAGACTATTAAACCAAGACTACACACCATCCCACTAACCTAACGCCAATATCCTTGAAGCTAACGATTAGGATTAGTATGCGTACAGTTAAAAACATACGCAATTAACTAATATAATAACCCCAATAGAGTAATTATAGTTGGCATCCTGCGTTCTAAGCATCTGAGGCTAACGGGGCCAACGATACTTTGAAAATGTTATAGTGTCGCCGTAAAATTTTACGCCATCCATCAATACTGTATGTGCTTACTGTGAGTGACTTTCACGTAGTCGACTCGTTCGAGAAGTGTTTGTTAGCGCGTCCATATTAGGTTGGAGTAAAAGTGTGAAACCTATTCAAATCTTTGTTTTCAATTGACGTTATTTCCACTAAAATAAAAATCAACTTTAAACAAGTATAAATTAGGTTGATTTTAGAATGACTAGTGTAGCGGAAACTAAACTTTCCATGTAGGTTGTTAGAGTTATTTATCCAATTTGTTGTACTGACCGGTTTGGCCTGGCAGGCTTGGGTGGTGGTGAGTCGGGAGCATCTAGTACGGACTCTGACGAGTGCGACGCGCGCACGCCACTGGATTCGGACCCCGCCTCGCCCGTCAGCAATGACCGCTCCTTCGGCGTCAATGGAATATCTACAACAGACGTAATAGTGTGCTTAGTAATTGTATGGCCGCAAAAACACACAATAAACTTTTATTTTTCAGTAAAATGTATTCTATAGTAACAAATGCTTCATTACAGATTTCATCTAAAATAAAAAACGCATGTTTTCTTAATCTAATTTATGTATCAAAACAATTAAAGATTGTTGGTTTTGCTGCTAAAAACTACAAAGTATTTATGAGCAGCTAAATGATAGCTAAGAATTTAGCCGTTGTATTTAATTAGCGGAACTGATTAGTTCCATCACAGTGCTTTTGTAATAGAGGCTCTATTATGTATGATAGCATTTCAACAGAAATAACACACCTGGCAAGGAATTCCTTTGTGTTGAAGACCGCGGCGAGACGAGTGCGGGGCGTGGGGAAAGCGCGGGCCGAGTCATGTGTTGCTGAGCCAGCGCTGACACATCTTCAACAGCACCCGTCACCCCTTTCACTACTGAGCTGACATACTCTGGCGACAACGCTTCAGCCGAAGTATCTAGTTCTTCATTACTAGCATCAGCTCGCAAGCTCAGAGCAGTGATCTCGTCGCACAGTCGTATTAACGTTGCTAATGCTGCACAGAGACGCTTTACGGCACTTGTTAGTTGCGGTGACCGGCTGCAGTATGGTTTTATTGCTGAAAATTTAAGGTTATTACAAGGTTTACAAAGTATTTGGACTTCTGAAGTTAAGTTCTAGGTCTACGAATACAAAAAAACTTTAAGGTAGAAACCTAAAAGTTCCTCTACTAATAAACAAGAGTGTAAACCGAAGTTTATGTATGGCAAGTCACATTCCACTTCACTTATAACTTGTCACTTATGTTTCGTGGCTGTGTTAAAGATTTTGTTAGGTCTGTTCAGATACAAAGAGAAAGCAATCCTAAAGTACCTAAGTGAATTAAAAGTATGCAGTTTATTTACCTTTATGTATATTTGCGATTGATTCAAAAACAATAGTGCCATTGTCGGGAAGCATTTCCAGTTTCCCTTTTGTGATAACATCCGAAAAATGTTTTAAACCGAACGTAACCTGTGGACAATAGACATGTTGATATTAAATGTATGTACTGAATAGACGGTGAAGTATTAACTTTGTTGAAGTACTGACCTCTTTGACTAGCCGTTCGAGTTCTTTGGCAGGTGTGACTTCCCCATCCTCATTGGTGTTATTAAGGTTTTTCGCCATATTCCGAATTTTCGGGCTAAGTGGCGAGTGCGATCTGCTGTAACATAAACAAATAAAATCATAAGTACCTACAATTAATACTAAGCAAACAATGATCCAACTGGCTGAGGAGTCACTGAGGAGGCCTTTGTCTAGCAGTAAAATGATACAGAGTCAATATCAAAGCCACGAACGGTAAAATGAAATCTATAGCAGTGTACGAAATCTTCCGTCCTAACAGACTTCTGTGGCGGACTGTCATTAACGTGGCGGCCTGACAGATTGACATTTATGATTGAAGCTTGCCAAGAGGCCCCGACATGGACACGTTATGTAAGTTGTGAAATGTGTGGCAAAAAATATAAAAGTTTAACCCTCAATGGAAGCCTTTTCAATAATCTGGTCATTGCTTTCGTCCACCATATTTAAACTCAAGTACATTAAAAAATACATTAAATTAAGTACTAGACAACAACCAAAAATAAACCACTTGTTTATTCAATGAAAGTGTGCTATCTAATATATATAAATGATCATTTAAAATGCCATTGCTTGGTATGCGTTGCAAAAGAATCTGCTTTGCATGCATGCCCACACCTGTGTGCGAATACAAAGCTAAGCTATATTTGATATTCAAGTAGGAGGTCCCGGTTCACCTTACTCTATGCGAGTTCAACTAAAGACAATATAGACGCTTGATAAGATCTTTTTTAAATATCATTAAGGTCACAAGACGAGCTTATAACATGTTTTTTACTACTTGTCTTATTTGGTAAACAAATATGCCGTACGTACTGAGATTTTATTTTGAGAGAAATCATGTGTTTCATGTAGAGTTTTTTATAAAGATGATGAATTGATGATATTCGAAATCTCGTGATTTTCGTACCGTGTTTGTCTGAAATATTAGGAAAAACTGTGTATGTACTAGCTACACTAGTATTTACGATGTAGTTACCAATATTTTTTAAATAAATAAAGCATTGGTATTCCCAAATTAACAGGAAAATAAAATATTTATTTTGAATATTGCGTTTACTACCTATGTTCATTATTTTAATATGTATTTTCGCAATCAAGTTAGTAACGTACCTAGTTTCAACAATAACAGTTCAACAATACCTTAGCATTGCGTGGATCTAATTGTATAAAATGATTTTCCTGACAAAATACTCGATACTTACTCATATTGGGAAATTGTCAAAAATATAGTGATTCATTGTGACAGTGTCACGCTTTAAGCGTGCTGGAAGTAGGTATATACTCCTAGTAATATTTTTTTAGTATGTTTATTTGTAACGGTGTATTTATTTTGCATTTTTTTTTTGTGAAACAAATGCGATTGTGCTGATTCGAAAAGTATGACTGGGCAACGACAGCTCTGTCACTTCTGTGAGTCGTATCGTTAAAAGATTGCGTTATATCGAGTCATCATTTCTTGTGTTTGTTTTTTGATACTTCTCTATCTTGCCGGTATTTACTTTGTGTAAGTACCAAATGGCACATTGATTACGTCTCTTTATTAATTAAACAATTACATCACATAGATATTTCTTGTCGTGAAATTAATTATAAAAGTAAACAAATATTTAAAATAGATTTCTTAAATTCTACAATACATACACTATTACACTATAAATTCGTACCGTTTTCCATTTTTAGCAAATCTCCGGTGGAGTTTATTTGTTCGTCTTTGAAACCATCCGCCGACAGGCGTTCTCAACGCGTTCGACATCATGTCGTAGAGCTACCACTCCTGAATCTCAAAGAACACTCGATCACAGTAACTAAGTACTTGCTTCATGCACTTCTTGGACGTAGAACTACTTTCGAACAACCTCACTGAGACAAAACAAAAAACTGGTGTCCACCGGCCGTTCAATAAATAAAAAGCGATTCGGTCACGCTGACAGCCCGCGCGGACATTAAAATGTAATCACTTAACATTGCACGCACTAAACTAATGAGATTTCAGCGGACAATGTACTAATGAGTCCGACAGTCGCGGGTCGTGCTCATGACTCATAATTAACGCCACATTTTAGTGCAATGTCCACACTAATAACAAGTCCGATAGTTAGATTCGTTACTACTTCACAAAACGACACTACACAACTATTTACGTGACTTTTTAAACAAAAAATAGTGATAAAACTTAACACAACAACATTGTTCTTGCACTAGTGGCAAAGATAATACTGTGAATTACTGTGTTAGTATGAGCGACATTTTCTTGTCGCTGTCAGTCGAAAGATAGGAGAGTTATGTATGTAAATTTATCAATATAGATAACAAGTAGTATACAAAGATTTCATCGCTGTGTAAACAAGTTACTAGATAAGGTGTGCATACCATAAGATGTAATCAACAAAACATCTGCAGTTACTAAAGATAGCGTTTGTGTCATGAAGGCTATGATTAGCTCCTACTGCTGCTGCTACTTACTGATTTTTGCTACTAGCACTATGTTTACAAACATAATAACCCTCCTTTTGGGCTTCGCCGCAGTCGGGTAAAAATGTGATGGGTATAGTGTCACGTACTGATTGTTTAGATTTAAGTAGCGTTATTTGGAGCATGCGCCTAATAAGGTACTGAACCCCTGAACGACGGGCGTGTCCAAATCATGCCTGACAGCTTGACTCTTTTCAGATGTATCATAATGCGCGGAAACATGGCGCGTTATCATAGAAACGGATGTACACGTATTTTGACCTGATATTGGAGGAGAGATGCGGCCGGTGATGCTGTTGCGCCGGTGAGCGCATGTTTGAGATGCGCTCGAGCAGGTCGTCCTTGAATGAGCGTGCGCGCCTCGCCAACTTGTTGGCGCCGCGCAACGACCCGCGGTGCCCCGAGCTCCCCTCGCTGCCCGATTCGTTCTCTGTAATTTTATTGAATCAATTAGGTACTACAAATTACGACTCTAATGAATTTAGAGGAAATACAATAGGTAGTAAACATGCCTTTGTCTTGGGTTAATTTAATATGCATCCATAATCAAATAATCATTAGCATTATCAATGTTTGCTCCAAACATGACTTTTGCCTAACCAACTCGAAATTGTGTCATAAATATGTATGTCCCTACCAAAAGTCCCTATACGTCTACACGTAGCATGGCACCAATTCGTGTTATACATAGATAAGCCACGGCATAGGATCCATTTAAGAAACTGGGCTAATTAATCTACAAACCGTATGTTACTGAATATTACCAGGAATGTTGTTGATTAATCATCCATCAATAATAACGATTAAAGAGTATTATTTATAACATAATGATAAAATTGTATAAGTAGATCTAACATGTACAACTACTATTATGGCTGGATAAACAAAATCTAGCGTAAACATTACCATTTTTTAGATGACCTTACACATGATACAGTCATACAGTTACGTCATTCTGACATTGAACATATTATAAGAAAACACCTTGTATAATGGACCTTCGTTAACAAAACTTATGAAACACCTAAGTAATAATCACATTCATTTTAATTCTTAATTTATTTAGCTATCTGGTTTTTATTTGATATATCCACAAAGGTATTTCCGTATGAACCGACACGATGACCTTTCTTAATAATTCTTTGAATGTACTTGTCCACTGAAGGTTCATCAAAGATTAAATATAAAAATATAGAAATAATAATAATTATTTTTATATTATTATAACCTAGTGTGATAATCTGACACTAAGTTATATTAATACAAAAATATAACATATAATTTCTGCCTTAAAACTTTTAATACTCGCTGTAGAGTAGAAACAAACCTTTGCTCAAATTGATTAAAATATTATACATTTTGAAAGTTTCTTTTACACAGAAAAAAACCTTTTACCGTTCCTGTTTGCCTTTTGTACTTAAATTATTTTCATTTACTTTAGAAATATAATAAACTGATTTTGATTGAATAAATGTTAATTGCATGTTTTATTCTTTAGAAGCAGGAAGATGCATACAAAATCAGGCAACGTTATTCTTTAACAGGAAAATATTTCAGTGTTTGTCACAAAGATTCGTAGAATTCATAATTACAATAAAAAAATAAAGGTTAAAATAAAATGTTTTAGAATCTTGTCAACAGAATTCATTTAGATAGGAGATGATTTGTATAGAGAAACAATATCAATACATCGCCACAAAGAAAGAAGAATTGTTTAGAAGAAAAAAAAAATACCTCCACAGATTGCAGTTGCTGCTTTATGACGTAGAACAGGTCCCCGTTATCCACAACATCTAATGTAGTACAAGAATGGAAATTGAACTATGGGTCACAATAAACGGGAGACTATAGACATAGTAAACATCAGTTTATCAATTATAATGCCGATGACGCGTGAGTTTATAAATAAACGCAAAGGCGACAGGAGGACGCGCCCAAAGTCGCAGTGACGACTGGCGTCGACTGAACCAGTGAACCTCCGCACTTGTGAATCGCACCGCCCGCGACAGACGGACGCCGTGATACATACTCGCTTCCCAAGCCCGAGTGCGTCATACATAACACATCACCAGCACAGTGCACACACACTCGGTATTAAGTCCTACTTAGCATGCGACTTCGGTACAGCACGGCTGTCCTGTCAACGCAGTCCCTTATGCGTACAGGATCACTGGCGACGAATCTTTTAGCGTTGCCTCGACTGAAAAACGCATGATTTTGATTTATTTTGTGCAAGATTTATTATTCAGATTAAAGATAATGCGAACGGCTTTGAAATAGCATCTTTAGTATTACTGACATTCGCAACATCTAGGACAGTCATATTTTATTCATGAACTCGTAGTTAATCTTTAGCATTTACATCGTTGCTTGTATTTATTGGATGTGATGTGGCGCATGTAGCACTACTTTGTTTTTAATTTTCCGTGGCTTCTTTAGTATTAGTGACATTCGCAACATCTAGGACAGTCATATGTATTTTATTAATGAACTCGTAGTTAATCTCTTGCATTTACATCGTTGTTTGTATTTATTGGATGTGATGTGGCGCATATAGCACTACTTTGTTTTTAATTTTCCGTGGCTAAATTGACAAAGAGTTTTATATGAAGTTTATCATCAGCGTATCAGTCCACTGCTGAAAATAAGACAGAGCAAATAGCACGACGTTTAACTCCATCCTTGGATACTCTCATCCAGCTGCTATCTATCCACTGACATGACGTAAGTCTTGTACAGATTTGGCACTGATATCTCGGTGAATGCCCAATCTGATCTATCGATCTGAACGGTTTCATAATAATTAATTAATTATCAAGTGAAAAATGAAGCGCACCGAAGGTTTCTTACAAATTTGTAGGTATGTAAGTTTATCACGGTTTTTTTATGTAACTACAAATTGGTTTTCGGATTTTTTCCTTAACATGCTACATGACCTAGCTTCTTGCCAAATTTCATGATTTGTGTGTGTGTGAATTGAGTGAGCACCCTAAATAAAATTAATAATATATACTAGTCATTTAGTAAAAGGTGTGAAACAATTGTAAAAACAATCTTACAATTTGTAAAAAGATAAAACATGAGATATATCAGTTAATGAATGCTCACTCAGTTCGCACATACGACCACCCTGAATCTCAGAACGTATGAAGATTTCATGTAAGATTTATGTACTACTCTTTAGTAAAACCTTTATAAAGTTGTCGTTTTAGATATCAATCGCCAAGGGCCGTATAAAAAAAAAATTACAAATACTTTCATATGCTCACTCAATTCACACACTTTGAAAGGACCCGATTTCTTATGAACAAACCATAATTTCATTTTGTTATAAATCTTGTTTTATTAAAAGGTATACACGTGATTTTGTAAAATACAAAGCGAACCATAAATGTAGCCCGTTTTGTAATAGTTAATTAATATAAGTGCTCACTCAATCCACACAATTCTGAAAAGTTATAAACGTTAATATCTTTGAATTTATAAGGATTAGAAAGCTATAAATTGCGCTAGTTTTAGTAAAGAAAAGTTACTAAAGATTTGCCATTTTACATTTAGTACTCTCAGTTTACTCTAAAAGATATTCAACTGTTTGTGTTTCAATGAAAATCTGCCATACTGTAGGGTTGTCACGCAGGACATTTTTGCTGAACTAAAATTTTATTTATTTTATAATGACCTTTATCTACGAGGTCAGCAGTAGGACCTAACATGGGATGTTACAGTAAGGTCAATGATATACGAATTTGATTGAAACCATTTATTTACATAATGTAGTTTAATTAAAAAAATTACAAATTTAGATTTTTGGGTTAACAATCGTTGTCGATCAGGATGTAGCTTAAAGAGTGCAACAGAATATTTTGATCAGTACTTTCGTGGATATTAGTACAGTTGTCGTCGTAGCAAAAATATTTCTCGTTTGATAAATAATGACTCTTATAATGACCAATGCCTGTTAAATCTAAAGGTGCTACGAATTCGACCGCACCAATACTTCTATACAATTTATTTTTAAGTACAATTGTACGGGGCACTTTACTTAGCGCTACTGCGTTGGTGCCATTCAAATCAAAAGAAATCACATTTGAAATGATATAATAACTAGTTGCTACTCCCTCACATGACGCACATTTTGATTCACCTTCCGACAAAGAAATAGCTGTTTCTAATAGGCTGATATCAAAAATATTAATCATATCTATATTTAAAGGTAAGAACACGTTATTTCTCTTAATTACGTTTGCTGAACACAATACATTGGTACACGTTTTTGTAAAAATTGAGCTAGTGAAATAATCCAGAAGAAAATGTTCATAGATACGAGCAACATTACAGGCGACATCGTAAGTGCTAGAATTAGTGGTTATTGGCTTTTGAACATATTTTATAATTATTTTTGCTCTTAGGCTATTTAAATCATCATCTTTGAAATTGGTGTCACTTAGACATTTTACATAATGCGGAATAGATTCATTTTCATCAAAAGTATCTATAATATTTCTAAATTTTTCGTTTTCGTTATACTCGATACCAAACAAATACATAACAGAATCAAAGGCACAGGTGTTTAATAGATTTACATATTCACCGTTGATATAAACAGATGAACATAAATTGCCATTTCTTATGTATTTTACCGTCGTGTTTGGTTTTGATCTACTAATTTTACCTTCTCCTTTCCAGTTCTCGACATAAGAGGGTTGATCCGAAAAAATGGAATCTTCAGTAATAGAGCGCCTGTAAACCGTCTTATAAATTTTCTGCTTTTTAGGATTTAATAGTTTTACTCTTTTCATCGATTTCCGTTTAGGATTAATTTTAGTTATAATATCTTGATCTAGGGCGCATAATGCAGATTTCATTTCCCCTTCCAAATATTCCGCATATAGCTTATAGAACTCATCAATTCTATATCTTTTAAATTTTGTTTTAAATACAAGATGTTTTAAAGTTTTAAAATAACTTTCTATTCCTGAAGAGGACGGTGCTTTATTTTCAGATTCAAAAAGAAATCTCAATAAATTAGACCACAAAGGTAGTTTCATTAATATTCTTTTAAAAGTAGGAATAAATGGCGGATAGTAATAAGCATTTTTGTTAATATCTAGAGCTGGATTTAGTTTTTTAGTTTCTTCGACAATACTGT
The DNA here is from genome assembly GCA_916614155.1 of Mesoligia furuncula. Classification (NCBI taxonomy): domain Eukaryota; kingdom Metazoa; phylum Arthropoda; class Insecta; order Lepidoptera; family Noctuidae; genus Mesoligia; species Mesoligia furuncula. The sequence goes on along the minus strand of OU744793.1, from coordinate 13,147,353 downwards.
TAAACCAATCCATGAATTCTAAGCCTTCGTTATTATTTGGGTCATCAAATTCATTATTTTTATCAATGTTTTTGCTATCTGAATTTAATCCATCAAGTGTAACGTCGTGTAATAATTGATCTAACTTAGATTTTAGTGTTGGATAATCACCTATCTCACCATCATATTGACCAAGGCAAAGTTTTACAACATCGTGAATAAACTCTTTCGCCAGATTATAATTTTCGCATCGTTTTAAAAATATTATACAACGTATATAAAAATATTTGACATCTAAAGAAACATTTGTTTTAAAGCAATTTAAATTATGTAATGTCTTAATAAAATGACTTGTATCAAGTCTGATAAACGCCTGTGGTTTTTCTGAAGTACTACCCTCTAAAACTGAAAATAAATGTCTTATATAGGTTTTTGTAGTACAATATAACGCAAAAGCTTGAATACATGCAGATACCAAAGCCGATGAGTCATCAGTAATAATTTCATCGGGTGGAGTATCAACATAAGATAACCACTTTTTTAACCAAAGTGATATCGAGTTTTCTGAATGAGAATCAGTGACCATTTGGAAAATTGGTACAGATTTAAGTTTATCATCGGCTGTTAAAAGTCCTACATATAAAAATAATCTTTTCGTGGCAGTAGTACGATCTGGCAAATATATATTTTCAAAAAATGAGCCAGTCGCGTCAATGGTAATTGTCACTTTTTTGAATTTCTTTTGGTAATTATTGTAATAATGAATTTGACTATCACTCCAAAAACATAAACGAAAATCTGGGAATATATTGAAATCACGAATATTATTTATATTATTACGATATGAATTTTTAGCTATAATAAACAACGATAAAATAGGATTTGCATGTGGTAAATGTTCATGTCTTGCTTCAGACTTAATCTTTCTTAAAGCCGAAAGGGAAGGCAGAACAGGTGGAGATATACGGTCAGTATCAGTCACAAGAGCTGAAGTCAGTTCATTGTGTACTTTAATAGCAGACTTATGGCTTAGGTCTTTAGCTATTTGTTTTCTTCGGTACGGGGTAAGCTTCGATTTTTTTTTAGGATTGTGTTCAAACGTCTTATCAAAATTATATACCTTACAGATGAATTCCATGATTTTTTCAGTTCTTTTAGAACTTGATATACGAATTTCAGCTTTGCACTGGGAACATTTACCGATAAAAGAAATTAAATCACTAATTTTGTGTTTTTTAATAGTCCAAGTGCACGGTAGTTTTGTGTGAATCCATATTTTTTCCTTGATTAAACTGCTCCACTTAAACTTTGGCAGCGTTTTATAATTAAAGAAACTCAAAGTACTGCTTCTTCTCCTAGAGGCACTTATAGGCATAATTTTTTTCCAATCGTAAATATCGAGATAGAAAGAAAATGTTTGGCATTCATCATCACTCACAACAACACTGCTGTTCTCTTTTTCCGACGATGACGACTGTAATAGTGGAGTCGCACAGCCTGAATCGGATATTGGCACCTCATTTGAAATTGTTGCGTTCGAAGTTTCGTCGTTCAAAGTAAATATACGGCTTCTATGACGATTCAGTGATATGTATAATGCCATCGGGGACATTTTATTCTCAAGTTCTTCAGACATCTTAGAAAATATTGGGTCGTTATATTTAATGTTGGGAGCTTGTAAGTATTCAGCATGTTTAAGAAATATTTTTTTCTGATTTTCGAAACTTATCAGAGGTTTGCGACCTCTTCCAATTATTACTCTGTAATGCAATAGTTAATTTTTATAGTAGTAAGTATTACGAAACCGTAAAAACTGCATTGAACAAATAAAAAAAGAACAAAATATTGTTATTTATTAGCTAAATATACTTACGTTATAGTCACCAGGAAAAACAATAACATTGATAATAGGTACATTATTGCACTGTACTACGTATGCCACACAATAATAATACGATTAATGTTAAATGACAAACTTAACAAACAAACAGGATTGAATAATCCGAAACTAGGTGCATATTATTATGAGGGTAGTTTAGTAAAATTAACAAAATATGGATAAGGCTGCGTTCGCAAATACCGAGAGATTATGTTAGACTCTTGAAGCTACATTTTGATTATCGGTTGTTAAGCTTTATTTATTTATTTTTGTAGCATTACCTATCTATGCATATTTAATTATGTTAGACTCTTGAAGCTACATTTTGATTATCGGTTGTTAAGTTTTATTTATTTATTTTTGTAGCATTACCTATCTATGCATATTTATAATTGACCTAATAAAAATGATACCATATTAAAATTAGTAATATATTCAGTCCCAGCTTAGTGGGTCTGTGCACAAACAAATCGAAGCATGCCCAGATAGACACTTAGTATGAAGGAAGGACACGGTCCTGCGTGACAACCCTACAGTAGGCAGATTTTCATTGAAACACAAACAGTTGAATATCTTTTAGAGTAAACTGAGAGTACTAAATGTAAAATGGCAAATCTTTAGTAACTTTTCTTTACTAAAACTAGCGCAATTTATAGCTTTCTAATCCTTATAAATTCAAAGATATTAACGTTTATAACTTTTCAGAATTGTGTGGATTGAGTGAGCACTTATATTAATTAACTATTACAAAACGGGCTACATTTATGGTTCGCTTTGTATTTTACAAAATCACGTGTATACCTTTTAATAAAACAAGATTTATAACAAAATGAAATTATGGTTTGTTCATAAGAAATCGGGTCCTTTCAAAGTGTGTGAATTGAGTGAGCATATGAAAGTATTTGTAATTTTTTTTTATACGGCCCTTGGCGATTGATATCTAAAACGACAACTTTATAAAGGTTTTACTAAAGAGTAGTACATAAATCTTACATGAAATCTTCATACGTTCTGAGATTCAGGGTGGTCGTATGTGCGAACTGAGTGAGCATTCATTAACTGATATATCTCATGTTTTATCTTTTTACAAATTGTAAGATTGTTTTTACAATTGTTTCACACCTTTTACTAAATGACTAGTATATATTATTAATTTTATTTAGGGTGCTCACTCAATTCACACACACACTCATGATTTTAGGTCAACGGGAAGTAGTACCCTATAAATTTTGATTCCCTTGAGTGTCGAAATATACTTTTTGCGGCATAAACAGCCGAATCTTTTTTTTTACATTAACTTGAAAGTTTAATGTTTTTACAGCTTCAAGGGACTATAGACTTGAGTATACGGTTTGAATTTCATCTCGATACCTACACGTATTTCTGAGATAAAGGGTCTTGACAAACAGACAGACGGACAACAAAGTGATCCTATAAGGGTTCCGTTTCTATGTTCTATGTTATGGGTTTGGTTTCCGCACTTAGTCCTTCAGTGGACCATTGTGCGTGGGCCATGGCGGCCGTCGGTGGTTATTCCAACCAGCCCACCTCCCTCCCGAAGCTGATCAAGTCTCCTGGTCTGTTTAGAACATCTGTGTACGATCTGGGTGTCCCGAGGGTTTCTGATCTTATCTGGGTGACGCCTGTGCACTCAAAGAGCACATGCGCAATGGTTTCATCAGCCTCCATGCAAGCTCTGCACAGGGGACTGTCTGTTATGCCCAGTGTGTGAAAGTGTTTATTTAGCGAGCAGTGTCCCGTGATGGTCCCCGTCATCAGGCGCAGGCCTTTCCTGTCCAGTCGTAAAAGGCGCCTGGTTAGCCTGCCGTCCAGTGACGGCATGGCTTCTTTGGACTGCCTGCAGCCTGGTGACGACGACCACCAGCTTTCTGCTTGTGTGTGTGTGTGCTCCTGTAGCCACCTGCGTAGTTGGTTGAAGGGGATGGGCACGATAGGTTCCGGTCCACAAACTGACATGCTGGAAGCCCTTCTGGCCAGCTCGTCAGCTGCGTCGTTGCCTAGCGATCCACTGTGTCCTTTTATCCATTGTAGTGTCACTGAATTGCGGTTCGATACAGTTACCCGCTCAAGCGCATTGTGACATTCTAGTATTAAGTTCGATGTGATGCATTTTTTATCTAAGGATTGGAGGACCGAGGCGCTGTCGGAGAGTATGCGAACATGGGTGTTCGTAACTCTCCTGGCCGCTATGGCATAAGCCGCCTGCATTATGCCCACACACTCTGCTTGGTAGACCGTGTTGAGCATTCCCAGCGGTTTGGATATTTTTATGTTGAGATCGTGTGAGAAGACTCCGACTCCAGTTCCGCAGTCGGTCTTTGAGCCATCGGTGTAAATTCTCAGTTCTTTCGGTCCTGACTGATCGCACTGCTCCTCTTCAAGCACTATATTATAGTGCTTTTGGAGGCAGTACTGTTTCGGGGCTTTGTCGCAAGGTGATGCCATCATTGGCTGCCGTTTGATCGCATCTTCTTTTAAGCGTGTGTGTTTGACCCTAGAGTCATTGCTCAGGGTCCCTGATTTGGAGAGCCTAAAGGCAGCCAGGGCCGCCTCCTCCCGCACTATGAGGTGTAGAGGCGGCAGTCCAAGCATAGCCTGTAGGGCAGCAGTGGGTGTAGTTCTCATGCAGCCAGTGATTGCCACACACGCGAACCGCTGCAGCTTTTAAAGGTCTTTTTGGGCTGTGCTCAGGTCTGTTCTGGGCCACCAGACTAGTGAGCCGTATGTAATTATCGGTCGGATGACTGTGGTGTATAGCCAGTGAGTGACCCTGGGGCTTATCCCCCAATTCTTGCCAAGCATTCGCTTGCATTGCCACAGGGATATACTGGCTATCGTAGTAATGTAGCTGGTGCGTTTTGCCAAGTTCAGCTGGGTTCCGTTTTAACGGAACCCTAAAAATGTATAAAATAAAATTGTGACGGCTTAAATTAGGTTGTGGAAGATATAGGGACTTCAAAAATGGTATTTTACTCGTTGTCAAAAGAGACGTCATCGTATGGGATGTTCAATGAAAGTTCGCTAAATTAAACATTAAAAAAATAAGATTTTATTTTATTATACAGAGCGCACCTAAAAACCTAAAATTTTGAAAAAGTGGCTTCAAAATTTTTTTTTGTTCCTCTAATTCACGGGCCACCCTTTATGTAGGTATAAAAGGTAGACGAACTTTGTTTAGGTCCTTAAACGGTAAAGAATTAATTAAGTATGTTATTGATGAATTAAGTATTGAAGAATTGCATTTGACAGGATGTTTCAGATTAAAAATCAGGACACGCCATTTAGTATTTATAATAAAAATATCCAGAAAACGAAAGTCAATCTAATCAACATGTAAATAAGTGAGATTCTTGTTTTAGCAATCATCTGGAAACCTACTGACCTTATGAATGAGGAGTTTTCGAAATCGAAAGTTGTTTGCATAAATTAATAAATACGAAATAAAACATACATTTAAAAAAATACATCATTAGGTGTAATAATATTATATTAATCGTTTTTATAGGTAATCTGACATGTAAAATTAAAATAATGAATTATGTTAATTAAGAATACACATCATTTTATAAGTACTTATGAGTAGCGTAGTAGCATTGTGTAGTCATTAGTCAACTTTTTTGTCAACGGCCTTAACATTATGATAACAATAGACACAATGGTGCAGTTCCCGCGTCTCTTACGTCTTGTTACACAATATCAAGCATTTCATTAGATGCACTACCTGTTTATAAAGCGCAAAGATACGAACAAGGAAGAAAAATCGAAAGCTTAGCAACTTTCTTCCGTTTCGCATTGTGGAAATCCTCATGATAACTCTTTTCGACGCCAGGAAAACGTTTCAACTGAGATACTAATACCGGAGTAAGACTACGTAAGTACACATTTTTACCAAATCATTATCTGCGAAGCCTTTTCCGAACTAAGTTGGGGTCGGCTTCCAGTCTCATCGGATGTAGCTGAATATCAGTATTTTACATGAAGCGACTCTAACTGACCTCTACAACCCAGTTACAGGGTAATACGCCCTTGGTAAGACTGGTTGTCAGACTTTCGGGCTTCTGACAACCCGTAACGACTGCCAAAGTTCCACGAATGACAGCCGGGAATAACGGATTAGGTAACTTGCGTTTAACGCACGGAGAGGTCTTGAAGATGGTCACCCGTGCACGGACCAACCGCGGCAAGCGTAGCTTAACCTGATCGATCGACTCGTTATTACTTAATTGCCACAAGCCCCTCTTTTTTCCAAATATGGGATAGATACAAAAAAAAATATTGAGCTTCACAAAATAAATAGGCAAAATCGTAATCAAAAGATATACAACGTTCGGAAATATATAACAACGCAATAGTTATATTGGGTATAACACGCAAACCAATAGATTTAGTTATAGCATTAGTATTACTTACATCATGAATTAGTCGCAATATATCGTACCGTTCTTTCCAGAAACGCCGTCGTTGTTTATTTGGCGATAAACTCCTGGTCCTGGCGCTGGAGTACATAAAGAAGTTCGGCTGTGTTCTGGTCGACTTTGGGCATCTACTACAGAATATGACTTCCTGGCATCTTCTCTGCGTGACACTGATGCGTCACGATCCACCGATGGAGAAGCAAAGTGCTTCAACTGTCCGTCATCCACCAAGTTTTGAAGACTGCTCCCATTTCTTATTTTATTTCTATAAAAGTAGTTTTTTTTCGACGGTTTGAGCGTCAGATTGTCAAAACTTTTACAAGGTGTAAGGGAATATACATTATTGTTTCGTAAGTCGTAATACTTATTGGGGTCGAACACAGTCATTCGTGGACTGTGATCTACAATAATATCGGGGGTTTTGTATTTCACTGGACTGATACTTTCTGATCCATTTAGTGCTACTGGTTTATACCGATTTCCACGGCACTTAATATTTCTTATATTATGTTTTATTACCGATGATCCTCTCTCTTCTAGAGCGTGAAGCATATCACTTGTCTCTATCAACCTCAATGGAGTTAACCCATTTTTATAAACGTGATAACTTCTTTTGTTTCTTCTTTGATTAAGGTTGTCGTCGTGGATGAAACTTTCGTCGTAATGTGGCATTTTTTTTCTTTTTAGTTCCGCTTGTTTCTTAATTATTATTTTCCCTTTTATCAGTTTCTATTCTTGAGTATGAAATGGCTAAGTTTTTACTTCGTTTATCACGCACTTTCTGTGTATGACGACTGGTTCGTTTCTAGTTGGGGTCACACGTTGCGGATATTTCCATAGTAACCGGTGATCGCAAGCAACGAAGCGGATGCTAGTGCCGCAGTGAAAAGGAGGGCCCTCTAGAAATCCAAGAAAGTGGGCAGTGTACCTCTGATAAGTTTCACTGTTTAGTGAAAATATTCCCATTTATTACATGGCTTTACATTATCACGATATTAACATATCTGTATCAGGCTACGGTCAGACACAGAAATAGCAAATACGTTGGAAGATACAATTAGATCATTATTTATTTACAGTATGTGCCCGTCGTCGGTGTAGATGGCAACGGCCGTCATAATATGAGTATCACGCGCGTTTGTTTTACACTGACTGATGTCCAGCGTCTACTGTCAACCTTGACACCACAAATTCGAGCGCAATAAAACGAAACCGATTTAACATTAGCACAGTAACATTATTTCATTTACGAACGTAGAGCAGCTCACGAGCACAAGTCGCGATTCAATATCCAACACAAAACACAAACTTGTATGATCAACTCACACATTTGTATTTTAATTAATTAAACACTTGTCTTATTACGAGCGTATTTATTTTGAGAAAGTTACAGTCAAAACATTACACTAAGGGGACAACTTGACATTGGAATCTGTATATACTTTCTCTGCAAAAAGAACGCCAGATTTTGGATACTGCAGTTTTCACTTTAACAATATTTGAATAACCACTGATTTTAAATTCCAAAAAATGGATAGGATTGCCTTACACCAGATAATTTCCTGTAACAACACACGACCGAACAACACCTAATCTAAAAATATCTGTGCGCTTTTTCACAACACGATCTCGATATTCAGCAGAGCAACGAGTGAGCGAGCTCATGCGCAGCGGACCATAGTATTGACACAGGGTGTCGATCGGTCGCGGAGCTGGGCGGCGCAGCCGGCGGCGGCGAGCACAGGCGCGGTACCACTGCCAGCCTGTGACCGGTACCCCGGTGCTGTCACACCGGCGAGAGTGAAAGTGCAGCCAGCGCCGCACATCTCCGACGTCTATCGTCCGACCATTGCACACCTGTCCTAACAACATACACCATTCCTACGCTAATGCGTGCTCATTACATAACAATCGTAATCTCTTCTTTTCTTGCAGTCGCACATAGTAAATTGTCTCTGACATACAGATAAATGTAGACCATTGACAAAATGCAGTGATATAATATGGGATTGGTCTTTTCATAAAGTGTGATTGATGCGTTCTCAAATATCTGTTGTACCTAATTAATACTCACAAATATCATATGACGAGTTTGGCAAAGAAAGTATTAATTGGTTATACTCTAGTAGGCTTTACAACTTTACATCATAAGGCAGGCGGAACAGTCGTTTTCTCTTATATTATGCAATACTGACCAAACCAAGATTGTTAAGTGTGTACTTACACAAATTTCGAATCCCGCATTCCTGCCACAATGTGAATGTAATTTTTAGGGTTTCAAAAAACAATTAAATTGATGATAAATTGGAAAGCGGAAAACTAAAGATAATTCCGGTAATTGTTTAATAACAAGCAATTTTCATTTGAAACGCAATTAAACGCGTAATCTAATATGCAGCTAAGAGCCTGACTGATATCATATTTTAGAAATCAGGTGCAGAAAGTTTAATTTTGATTTTGAGGGTAGGCCATAAAACCTTTTTTAATGATCAATGATAATAAAAAAACAATTTGGCAATCAATAATTCAATACATATTATCCTTTAGGACAGCACATTCCTTTGCAGGATTTGATCCTTAACCACCAATTTATCAATCACTATACAGTGGTTTTTTTTTTTGTAAAAAAAACATCAGGATTGATTCCAGATTAAACTGGGAACTTTAAAAATAAAAGTATCTTAAAATGTTATCTCAATTTACGTAAAACATTTAGAAGTACCAAACGCTTTATAATTGACGCCTATGTGATGAATGTGATTGTGAACCTTGATGCAAGTAGCCCAAAACTACATTTTACGGCGTATAGATGAAGCAAAATAACAGTAACATGAAAGGCATGCCAGTTAACATGGTGAATACAAATAGAATAATGGAAGCAACGGAACAGCAACTTAACCGCAATGATCTTCGAGAAATGATACTCTTTCATACAAATCTGAACATGAAGACAGCGAAAAATAATTAAGTACTTGCTAAGAAATAAACCTGACACATGAAATATAATTTAGCTTTGTAATAGCTCTTTTCCAGTAAATATTCGTACACATTATTATAAAAAGAAAAATGTATTTATTGCTTCAACGGTCGGATTAGGGTTTTCTTCCGACAGCAGCTAGCCACACGGCCGCACGCGCACTCGGCCACCGGCCACGGTCCATGTAACTCACTTTCCAATAAACTAGCCGCGGTCGTGATACCTAGCTAACGGGATCATATACTTCTAGGTAGATTGCAGGCTGATCATTACACTCAAGATAATGTAAGGTACGCCGTCGTCCGTTAGCATTGAATTATTGCGTGCTCAAGCTCGATAGCATTGCTTGGAATGAATTCACATTTTGACCATCACCTTTAACAGCGTTTTAACTGCTGTTGTAATTTCATAAAGATACAACAGTATTTTGGCATTGTTATTAATTTTTTACCCGACTGCGTCAGAAGGAGGGTTATGTTTTTCGAGTGTATGTATGTATGTATGTATGTATATTTCTTTGGCACGCTCTGTAGCCTAAACGGCTTGATCGATTTCAGCTTGAGAGGTGCCGTTAGATTCGTCTTAATTGTGAGAGTGACACTGGGTATATCAAAATTGAAAAAAAATTAAAATGGCGTATTTTTGGCGCAATGTCTTCAAAGAAAAAATTTTTTTCTCGAAACCAGTCGAGTAGGGTATCAAAATAAAGGGTTTTAAAAGGTGATTACAAAAATATATATAACTTATATGGTTAAAAGTAATTCGAAGTGACAAATCGTAAACAACACGTACCAAGAACTAAATCGTTTGCGAAATATTTCACATTTGTAAACTAAAAAGCTGGAAATAAAAAAAGTAATTTAATAAATTAAAAAACCCGACTGCGAAACTGAAAAGCTACAAACAAGCCCATTTTAAATTAAATAAAAGTTGGAAGCAGGCGGGACCCATACCATTTTTAGGGTTCCGTTGCCAAATGGCAAAAAACGGAACCCTTATAGATTCGTCATGTCTGTCTGTCTGTCTGTCTGTCTGTCCGTCTGTCTGTCTGTCCGTCCGTATGTCACAGCCACTTTTCTCCGAAAGTATAAGGACTATACTGTTGAAACTTGGTAAGTAGATGTATTCTGTGAACCGCATTAAGATTTTCACACAAAAGTAGAAAAAAAACAATACATTTTGGGGTTCCCCATACTTAGAACTGAAACTAAAAATTTTTTTTTTCGTCAAACCCATACGTGTGAGGTATCTACGGATAGGTCTTCAAAAATGATATTGAGGTTTCTTATATCATTTTTTTCTAAACTGAATATTTTGCGCGAGAGACACTTCCAAAGTGGTAAAATGTGTGTCCCCCCCCCCCCGTAACTTCTAAAATAAGAGAATGATAAAACTAAAAAAAATATATGATGTACAATACTATGTAAACTTCCACCGAAAATTGGTTTGAACGAGATCTAGTAAGTAGTTTTTTTTTAATACGTCATAAATCGTAAACCGCAATTTACCTTTTATTCAACCAACTAAAAAAATAAAAAAAAAACATTTAATTTCATAAATATAAACCTTATGCATGAACCTGGATGTTACGGAACCCTCGGTGAGCGAGTCCGACTCGCTCTTGCCCGGTTTTTTTATTATATTTTCTAATTCAAATGGGTCCCGCCTGCTTCCAACTTTTATTTAAGTTAAAATGGGCTTGTTTGTAGCTTTTCAGTTTCGCAGACGGGTTTTTTTATTTTTTAAATTACTTTTTTTTGTCATATAACATTATAAAATCTAGGCTCATTCCGCCACATCGTGATGGTTAAGTTAACATTGCGTTTGCGGTGACGACCAACTCATCACGATTCTTCACAATAAGAAACCGTAATGATAAAGCGAATTACACTGCAATTCGAGGTTGCAAGCTTGCAATGTTTTTTATACCGTACCGCATCGAAAATAAATGATTACATCCAGCATAGCTTCCCGTATTGCCACATGGTCATTGGGTTACTACAGGTCGCACAAGATACCACTAAACTTAGTATACAAATAAAATTAAGTCAAAACCATAGAAGCTAATGTTAGCTCTAGTCAAGTGAAGATATCTGTCCATTTAAATCAGACCTCTTTACAATGTACTTACATAGTAGTACTATTGACTTCTACTCAAAAACCCCATCAAAACCCATGCACACTGGAATGTTTCGAAAATGACGGAACAGCAAAGATTTAATTAAATCTTTGGGGAGATGATTATCTTTAGAAAAAAAAAATTGCTTTGGCATGTTTTGTATCAATAGTACATTGAACACCAGTGAACAGTGAATACAAAGCGGCACATTCCGTAAATCCGTATATTCAATTCAAGGTACAAGAAGTTACTAGTCCCTTTTTAGGGTTCCGTAGTTCCTACAAGGAACCCTTATAGTTTCGTCATGTCCGTCTGTCTGTCTGTCTGTCTGTCCGAGGTTTTGCTAAGAGACCGTCAGTACTAGAAAGCTGTAATTTTGTAGGAGTGCGTATATCAATTACGCCGACAAAGTGGTAAAATAAAATGTTGGAAAATATTTTTTTTAGGGTACCTACTCCCTACTTCACATGTAGGAGTACATGTGAAGTAGGGATGAATATTTTTTTCGTCGTCTACCCCATCGTGTGGGGTATAGTTGAATAGGTCTTCTAAAATGACTGGGGGTTGTTAAAATAATTTTTCGATTTAATGCTCCATTTACGAAATATTAAACTTTAAAGTGCAAATTTTTGTTCCAGTCCCCCCCCCCCTCTAAAACCTAAACTGCTGGCTTGAAAAATCTGGAAAAATTCACGATGATAGTGCATCTCATGAACTTTAAAGGAAAACTATAGCGGTTAAGATAACTTTATTAGTTTAGCAGTAATAGTCGTTGAACTTGGGTGTTGGATAATTTTGTACTAAATACAAAATCCTTAGCATTAAACCTTTAAAGTGACTAAGATGAAGTAGTTGCTTGTTTATAACGGGTAAAGACTTGCATTGAAAAACAAAATATGCAAAAATTATTTTTATTTTTTTATATTCTGAATAAAGAACAACAGAGTCGTACTACATTGTGATAACGGGCTACTACGGGACCCTACACTGTGCGTAGCCCGACACGCACTTGGCCGGTTGTTTTGTCTTTTTAGACTGCCCCGTTGGTTTCGTGGTTGCAAGTGCGACTGCTGAGCGTGGGGTCCTGGGTTCCATTTTTAAGTCAGACAAAGTGTTATTCGGTTTTTCATTAGAAATTTCTAAGTAACAGCCCGGAGTTTGGAAGTTGGCGGTTCAATACCCACGTGCCTCGAAAAGCACGTAAAGCCGTTGGCCCTGCGCCTAATCTCTCCCCTGTCGGGCCGGATTGCCATCCCATGGACTATGAGAGTAAAGGAACAGAGAGTGCACCTGTGTTTGCGTACACACTTGTGCATTTTAATATCTCCTGCGTAACTGGCTAATCTGCGTTGAGATTGAGATTGGCCATTGTGACCGAAATCGGTCGAGACTCGGGACTGTCGGGAGGCTACTATTAGTCCTTTTTAGGGTTCCGTACCCAAAGGGTAAAAACGGGACCCTATTACTAAGACTTCGCTGTCTGTCCGTCTGTCCGTCTGTCCGTCTGTCCGTCTGTCTGTCACCAGGCTGTATCTCAAGAACCGCGATAGCTAGACAGTTGAAATTTTCACACATGATGTATTTCTGTTGCCGCTATAACAACAAATACTAAAAACAAAATTAAATAAATATTTAAGGGGGGCTCCCATACAACAAACGAGATTTTTTTGCCCTTTTTTGCTCGATATATAAAATGGCAACAGGTAGGCACTTGAAATATTCACAAAATACTCAGTTGTATTTTAACTTTAATAATAAATAATAAAATTAAAATAAAATAAATATTTAAGGGGGGCTCCCATACAACAAACATGTTTTTTTCGGCGTTTTTGCCTTGTGGTACGGAACCCTTCGTGTGCGAGTCCGACTCGCACTTGGCCAGTTTTTTCATTCATGTTTTAACATAGACCACAGATCACTGTTATCTAAGATATAAAGATTATATTATTATAGGGTATTTTAAACCACCAACAAAAAAAAATACGACATGTTCTAACATTTGAAGGTCAAAAACCTTTCGACAGCAATTTGTCAATTCGTGTATGTAATTGGCCATGATTGGCATATAATAATTCACACGCAAGTATTCTCACGTTCGTACTGCACTACTGCAGAATTTTCATTACTATTTCGGAAATGTCCGTTTAAATGTTTAACCTACTCTATTTGTTACGATAATATTGCACGTTGCAATAAATAAACGACATGCCACGTTCTTTAATAGTAAGGAAATTAAACATAAATAAGCATCATACCTACTTGTAATGAAATATTAATGAAATACTGCGAAATCGAGCGCACGATCATTACGTACGTTGTGGCAACACCGTACTATTATAATTGCGTAAATACATCGCCGAGACGAACCGTACGTCTATCTCAGGGGCATAATAAAATATTTAAGACTGGAAAAACAATATTATGGTTATTTTGGGAACAATCTGAGTCTTGTTCGCACGAAACGGCCAAACAGTTACTTCAACATTAGACCACAAGTTGAACAACCAAAAAAACAGGAAAAAAAACAAACTTTAACTATGCTTAGCTAGGACTACATAAGTATTTTGTTTTGACTAAGGTTTTTATCGCATTTACGCTTCTTCTCTCGTATCGACTATCTGAAGTGTGAACAACCCATCCCGTGGTAAAAAAATAGTCAGACTGCAGGGTGGTGGTAGCGTGGCTGACTGCCCAGGGTGCTCCTGACGTACATTGAAGTTGGACTGGACATTGGACTGTTTTATTGTAATATGCAGCTTAAGGCGAGGTTTTCCCGGACCGATAGGCATAGAAAACACTACCTCAGCCCCCGCCAGTTGAACGCGGCGTATTTAACTACGATGCGCTGAGCGGGACCGCGCCACGTGACACGTTGTGACCGCGACTAACCTTTGTGCAATGAATGCGCGCCACGAAACAGACAAATACAGTAGATCAACTTTGATGTTATATTTTATTTTTAATGAATAAAATTTGTATGTAGGAACTTATCATCTACGCTTGATAAATTCTCATGACAGTTTCCGTTTAGTAAAAATTAGGTTAGTTTGGCAAAGAAACGCACTATGTAAAAAATCTAAGGTAAGTTTGTACCTATATTTAAAATACACATACCATCAGTAACATGTCAAAAAATCTCACAAATCAGACTTTTTTCAAAATAAAATTTATCGAGAGGTGTCGCGGGACACCCGGATGGAACGACGTTCCTTTCACTATACATATACTATGCGTTTCAGATGAGAAGATATGTTCTGGACAACTTCACTCACAACTTGTCAATAATGTAGTATTAGGAACAAAAACAACAAAATCGATTAAGCAAACTTTATTTTTATGTTATAAACAGAAAAGATTAAGAAAATGAAAATAATACACAATAAAAAATATAACTATCCGAATTGAGAACCTCCTCCTTTTTTGAAGTCGGTTATAAAACGTATTTAATAATTATTAAAATTAACTGTTTGTGACACAGAAGTAGACGCCACATTCTCAAAATTCACTATTTGTGATACAGAAGTGGAAACAATAGCAGGTGTTGCAATATTTTCTTTGTTTTCTCGCATTTTTATTTTTCTTATATCCATTCCTCTAATATGTCGGGGATCTATGATTTCAGGCAATAGACACTGCATATAAAAAATAATAAGTTTTTTTTTCCAATTTTTTCTTCCCAAAATTTACTATCTTTCACTATCTTGATTACATGTACGGATATTGTTTCACCTGACCATATACCAAACAAGCAATATTGCCTCCCGGTAACATGGAGTTGGCCCTGAAATTATGTTGCATTAATTTTTCAGAGATCAGACTGTAAACGTTCTTAAAATTACGAGAATTGCCCCTCTGGTGTGCAATCGACGTTTAAGAGATAGCTTACTATAATCACGTGTATTAATTTATTTTCGATTTTTTTTTACTCTGATATAATTTTAATTTTTATACATCGTACTCGGTACTGACTGGTACTGATCAACAAAGTTAACGTATGTATTTAGGCAATCGGTATAAAACATTTAAGATTCATTTCTTCTCTACTTGTTAACATATAGTTTAGTAAGACTTACTTATTTGCTGTTTCAACTTCTGAATTATCGGCAGTTAAAAAGTTCTCTGAAATCTGGTCTCTATCTTGTACTAATTTCTGTTTGACTTACAGTACTTTGAGGTTCACTAATAGTGTTTAAGGTTGTTCTGTAACAGTGTTATAAACATTATGAGTCATGAATCGCAATCTATATTCAATTTATAACTTAACACTATTATCTCCATGATTAAGATGGTGATGATGATTATATTCATGACAATCATGAGTACAATCAATATTACTTTTATAATTGTTAGTATGTAATGACTAAAGTTTTATGTTTTGAAGAAAGTAGGTACTTACGTATGACTATGGAAAGTAGGATCAGGGTTATCTAGAGTCTGAACAACACCCCTGAGTATATTTTTTCTCATTGAAACGCTGCAAAATAAATGTTGACATTATGGTGGCACTTCAAATCGTTTAAATTATACATTTTACAAGTATATTTTATAATTGTTATATAAGTTTAGCAATATTTCAAACTTATTGAGCAAAGAAAATAATCATTTCAACGAATTTAATAACAAACCTACTGTACTTTTTTGTACAGTGTCGCGTCTAAACAATGGTCGTAACATTTTCGTGCTTTTCCGTCAAAGAAAATCATTTATTTACACTAATAATATGTTATACAATATTATTGTATTTTTTTTACAAGCTTTTATTTTTTATATTATAAAGAGATAAAATTGTAAAGTTTTGTATGTATAGATAGGGTAATCTCTGAAACTACTGATCCGAGTTAGAAAATTCTTTCACAAAAATTTTTTCAATAGGTAGTTACATTATTAAGGAGTGCTACACGCTATTTTTATTCTGATAAAGATGTATTTTCCATAGGAAATCATAATAAATGTAATTGAAGTCGGAAAAAATCTCGTCGCTCGGCCGCTTATATTGCTAACGCTGGCTAAACCATACGAGGAACTTCAAAATAATGTACTACAGAATTGTATATCTTGAAAATGCCCTCAAAAAAGGTCGCGGTGGTATATGTCTATATTATAAGGATAACTTACAGTAACCAATTTTATCTTTTTACAATCAATAAAATATAATGAGTGACTTTCGAAGCAATTTTGACATACATTGTATTAATCCTTATCTCATTAAATATGTTAGTAAAATTAAGCATCCAATTTAGATCAAAACTGCAGTTTACAGCATGTCATTAGAATGAATACTTTAGAAGATGTCACAGTATTAAAATTACGCGCACAACAAAACAAAAAAAAAACAAAAGAACGGAAAAGTCTTCCTCAACAAAGTATTATTACGTATTTGTATGCAAGTAATCTGATAAAATAAAACTACTAGGCAAAATTGTAGTGCTACTATAGTATTGATAATGAGTTACTTACCATTTCTCGAGTTGATATTTTCGTAATGCCCGAGGTGTCAATTTCCTGTATGAACTTTTGTTGTTTGATAAATTTTTGCAAATATTCTTACAAATAATTATAATTTATCAATTTCTTTTTCTCTCTTGTCTTCGATATTTTCTGCCTCGTTTTTTTTATTAAAATTATACATAGGTACTTTTAATGAATTTCTTCGTAGGTTTTTCAGTTGCATTAAATGTAGGTATAGCATTCCTTTATTTCTGTTTTACTATGTAATGTGCCTTTGATTTTCGTTGTGGACATTTTATTTCTTAGTTTAGTTTTCAAGTTGTTTACTGCTGTTTTGTTAGACATAGATAAAAGTTTATTCGCATACATACATGCATAACATGAAGCTAGGTATTTTAACTGGAGTTTTATCGTTTTAGACGAAATCTCCAGTAAATTATAATGAAAACTGTAGAAATTGGTACTTAAACAGAAAACAGGTATGTCATCGTGAAAACAGTAAATCTACTGTTAAAACAGTAGGGTTGGCAACACTGAGCGTAACGTTTCATATAATGGAAAGCGCAAACGCGGAAAAAAATTGGCGTGCGTCCGTCCTCGAAGACCTCTCGGCCGGCACTAAACGGCCCGCTCGAAATCGAATAGCTCAATATCGTATGATTTTTGTTCTTACAAAAATAAATAGCCACTAATATAAAAATCTACCTTACCCAGCGCTAGAAAATATTAAAACCTATTTTTTGATACATTACTTAGATGGTTTCGTAATATAATTTTTTGCTAAGAAGTACATTTGAAAAATCGATTTAGTGTCATCTTTGCGATTTTTTTTTATCGAGTCAATTATTAGTAATTACGTTTCCGTCTTTATACAGCGCTTGACCATATGTTCAATTTTGTTAAAATGATTTTTATTTTGCGGAATATTTACATTATTTAGGTATACTTACATAGCTCCAAAAAACTTAAAAATGGTACAACCTCGCCTTAAGGAAGAGTATATGAATTTACAGAACACTCATTGAAGGTATTTACAAAATAGTTGTGTCGCAGGCAGGAAGGAGTCTTAACTAAATGTAAGGTAACGCGGAAAATAGACAAATATTCTAGTAAATGTCAGAGTATAAAAAATACTAGTAGTCGCTCAAACACTATTTAAAAAAAAACATTGATAAATTATTTAAATAATTCTAGATTCGTGGAGGTCAATTATATAATTTATTCGTTTAAAATCTAATGTCATACCAATATTTATAAACGCAACGGCAAAAAATTGCTCGAAAACTTGTTATTTTACTTCTTCCCTTTCACTTTCATCAAAATATGTATAACAGTTATCCAGTCGTACTATCCTATCAAACTTTGTACAATATGAGAACCACCAGCTACATCAATCAAGAGTCGCCGAAGAGAATTGAATTGGCGCACTTAAACACACATTTGCATAGAAGACGCTATGTGAATAGCTTTGTAATGGAGGTAACATGTGGCAAGTGCAAATGGGTTCCATATAACGGGTCTCTATATTCAGAAGAGCATTATGAAATAGCTCGGGTAACTGTTGAGATACAGTACACATTATGCGAATAAAATTTACGTCAACGTAATACTCCTGTGGATGGTTACGTACAATATGTTTTATAGACTGTCATGATGTAATGATGATGCACGAAAATATGAACCTAATATATGTAGCTTCACTATATTAGATTACTAGAACGGTTGCGAAAGAACTGTTATTTAACCTTTTGAACGCCAATGTCGGCTATAGCCGACATGAGCAAGCGTGCCCTGTGCGCCAACGACGGCTATACTCGACAAAAAACAGGTCGCAGAAAAATACAAAATAAACCTATTAAATCATTACTTTTATGTATTTTATTGATACACCTTGAAATTAAGATTTTCGGGCTTGGCGTACAGGGCATAGGAATACCGATATGGCGTGGCGGTGAAAAGGTTAATGTTTAAAATGTGTTCTCTTACAATTCTAATATTTATATTTAGGTACTGTGAGTTGTTCTAGCGCTTTTAAAAGAATTAAGGCTAAATGAGAGAGGAAGCAACAAAATCGACTGTGCTCCGTGTGCCTGCACAGACTATTGCAAAATGTTGACAACATTGCCTGCAGAAATATCGATAATAGTGAGAAACTTATAGTAACAGGTAAAATAGAAGGCGAAAGACAAAGCGGTGGTCAAGTTAGACATCGGAGCAACTGGAAGTATCGGTGAGCGTGTGGCACTTCATCAAGCCTCAGGTCGTAGCAATCAGACGTTCACTTTTCAGAAATTAATGAAAAGAAGTTACGACCCTCAACAGTGAGGGACAGATTTAGGAAGAATTTCATTTCTGCCCTAAAAACGAACCAAGTAATCGATCAAGAAATACATAGACTTTTCAATCACAAAAGCACGGTTTTCGATATTATTTCAGGGGCGTATCAAGACCGAATCCTAAAATTTGGGTAGTATTCTCCGGCATAGCAGTAAAATTAATGTTAGTGTCTAAAAAATAAAATCGCAAGATTAACATAAAACTGAGAAAATCCCGTTAGAAAACAAACTTTACAGTCGCGACAAAATCATTGTCATTTGACTATCCCGTATTCTTCTCATAACAATGAACCGTGAAGCCTGGAAACCAAAACATTTATTTTAATTACAACTGTTACAGGAAATAACAGTCGCAGTACGTTGTTCTCCTATGAGCGAAACGAGGTTGTATGACCGCAATCACGTCCAGCCTGCGTCCGTGACTGCTCCGCCATCGAAGTCTAGGCACAGGGACTACAATTATGTTCTTTGAATAATACAGACAGAAGAGTCGATCATCGATTTACTAAAAGTTCTATCGGTAAACTGCATGGTACGATACATAGCTATTAATTAATGTCCCATTTATTGTCTTGCCTACACGGCTAACATACTTTTTGTTGTGCGTGACTAGAGGCAATTAATAATTTCTAATCTACACTGCATTTTTAGGGAGTCAATTAATGTGCTTGAAATACTCAAATCAAAACTAAGCAAGTGAATATTTAGGAAAAACTCTTATAGTTAGAAAGACTATTTCCCATCTTAAATGTAGTAAAAGGCGTCCTGCAGATTCCTGACTTGTCTCCTACCGAAGGACTGGCCTACATTAGCCGAGGACTGGATTGTGTGTAGAAAAGGAAGGCATATGCGCTGCAGTGGGACAGTACGGGCTAGATAGATGTCAGTAGGATAGACTCGCTACCCAATAGTGTTAGTTTCTTACTGTCTGCATAAATCCACATAGCGGATTACCAAACAGACTATATCAAGCATGGTAATTGTGTCAATAAGCCACGATCGTTCATTCTAGCGGTTGTTGGGAGGCCCTTAATATTTTAAAAGTCGCCAATTTTAGGTGTTAAGTATTTCATCTATACAATCTCGACAACGATTCATAAATATAAAATCACCGAGCGAGTTGTGAATGACGGAACAATGATTAATAAAATTTACGCCTTGAGCCCATTGATCATTTTTGATAGAGATAATAATTGTCGCCCAGAGACAGAGGAAGCCAGTAACAGACCAAAGAGACATTTACTTATGGACTCTAAAAGTTTACATTATAGTTCATATAAAGTCTGAAACCGCCAACCCTGTTGAGCATGCATGGTGATCAATGCTAATGCTTTCTCTGTATGAGAAGAGGCTGCAGTGGTATCCCACGTTACAGGCTGGTATTATTATTATTTATACACAAGCACCAACGAGTTTCGTATCTGAAAAACCTCGGAAATATTACAATTAATGGTGCGAGACAGAACGCACTGCTCTAAATAATCTCGTGTCTGCCAGTATCGTTCGACACAGGAATGTCTCATTTTAATAGCCCCATTAAGAATACGCGATTCCGTTACGGTTTTCAGATAGGATTATCGTCCCACCATGATCGGTGTCGACCAGTTTAAATATTTGCTTTTCTGTCTTTTACGGGTTTGATACAGACGTTGAATATATACGTTTTCGTAGTAGGTATGTTGTCATACATAACATAACAGGGGGAAAGTCCCTACGGTAAACATATATATGGGGAGAGGGACAGCTCACTATACTGATCAAAACCCACTAGTAGGTAATGTAATTCAGAATTTAGTTCTAATTTTTGAAAAAGCGCTTGATGAATTTCGAAAGCGCGGAAAAGTATCCCACTGAGTGTTGACTTGTTGAGTAAATTATAAGGACCATGTCATGTCATACATTCCATGTCTATTTGCCAGCCAAGATTTGGCACCCACGGCTGGGCAAAAGCCTCCCCTATTTCCTTTCACACCTATCCATTTTGTAAATTTCCGGACCATATCTGCCCTGAAATTACGTCTAGACGTAAGAACTACAGGGCCGGAATGACCATTAGGCTAGGTTTAGTCGACTCTTAGTCTGTGATCGACACAACATTGCCGTGGTCACGCGTGGTCGAACTCGACGGCAATATACATGAGGAATCTAGTAAAATAATTAATAAGTAATTACCTACAACACAAATCATCTACATGAGATTTACTTTGTTTTTTATAATGAGTAGGTGGTAATAGGCAGATATGTTCAATAATTATTCACGAGAGTAGTCGCAATTGCGTGTGTAAGAAGAAAGACTTGTCAAGTTTTAGTATCCTATTCCTGTGATACTAATTCACAGATGAGTCGATAAAGCGAATCCAATCAAAAAAGTGGGACGGAACAAAAATTGCCACGGCGGATGCGGAGGTCGTCGATTGGCACTTAGGGTTGCCTAAATAAGCGGAATATTTCGGTTTTATTTGAGATTTTGTTTTTTGTCACCAATTAATGTTAAGTCTTTTGGCCAAAATATCCAGTGAAGTGAATGTTGGATTGTTCCAGTTTTTTTGCAGCCCTAATCGCATTACCGAATTGCCAATGACCAGTGATCATTGACTACAGTTCGGACAAAACTCCAAAACATAACATATGGTTCTAATGTAATAGCGCATCGCAATACTATTTTTCTTCAGACTATTTTAAAGTACATACCCATTTTATTTTATACTAGCTTCTGCCCGCGACTCCGTCTGCGTGGAAGTCTGTGTGGATTAAATATATTCTATAGCATTCAGCAGTAAAATATTTTTCACCAGTGAACGAATTTTTTTTTTTTTGCTTTTTGAGTTAGGAGATTGCCTCCTACATCCAAACTTCTAAACTTACCCTCTTTATAATTATTACTAGCCGACCCAGCGAACTTGGTACCGCCTCAGAATTTTTTTGTTACTTTTGCGCATGTTTTAATATTTACTTATTCTGCTATTCGGGAGGAAGACAAATCCAACAATTAAAAGATCATAAAAATTGGTCTTTCGGTCAGTTCTTGAGTTATAAATGGTGTAACTAACCTGACTTTGTTTTATATTATATAGATAGATTATTAGTGTACTCCAGCATTTGCCAAACTATGGGTCGCAACCCATAGTTTGCGAAATATAATCCTCAATCCTTAATTAATTAACTACTTGTAAGTATTTATTTGTTTATTCATTTATTTCAAGTGATGCAGGCCCATAGATAAATACCTTAACCTAAACATACATACTTTTATTATAATAAAATAGAACTTCACTTCACTAGCTCGTTCTTGTGCTTGTTCGTGTTGTGTGTATGTCATTTAATTAGGTATTAAAATTTTCGGTTGTAACTTAATGTTTTTCTTCTCATTTGAACAGTCCTTGGTTGATATAGTTATGCCCCTTTTTTTCTCCATGACATTCAAGAGGTGAGCCCTCAAATTGGAGTTTTGTTCGGTTGGTTGCGGTCCATTCAACTTTCGGAACCAAGGTGCATTGTTATTATATCACAATACTGTGTTTGCTTCTAGTCTAGCATAAGACTGAGGATAGACTATTTACCAAAAGAATGAAGTTCAAGTCATTTGACAGTTATTTTTAACTACTACAGAGGTTTGCATACACAGTTGTGTTCCTGTAGCTTAGCCTTCATAATTTATGGCAAAATGATGATGATATAATGTTATTATTATAGCTTTCCTTCTAGTATTTCCTTATATTATTATGTATCGCTTTTATTAAATACATTTTACAAGAGCTGTTGTTTGTGAATACTTTTATCGGAATTTCATTTATATAAAAAAGTTCACATATATCATTTTTTTAAATCAAATATTATGTCATGCCTCTATTCTCCTAACAGTACCTTACCTACACTTCAATAGTAGGGATTACGGATTACCCTAAGCTCAATCACAACAACGAGTCAGTGGGCAAAAATTTCGAGCTACATTGTTTGTACTCATTTTCAACACATTGTCCCAAGTTGATGAGATAATTTGATATCAAATACTCTGTGTAGTCATTTCATTGATAAAATTAGGTTTAGTATACTGTGAAGTTACTTTGCGAACAGTATTTTCGATCATGACTTAACAAACCTAAAAACATAATAATATTGTTATGGTTTTCATATTGAGATACACAAAAAGTTAATTTGTATGTATTTTATATTAAATATTTATCAAAACGTTATACAACAAAATAGATTATTTGAATATTGGTAACACAAAAAAATTATTTGTGTGTTGCATGTGTAGAATGAATACATAAGTACTTACTTATATTTCTATCTTACTTACTACATACAATAAAAAAATCACAACAAGGTATGATATCATAATGATGACATTTTTTATGATTGATTCAAGTTATAATAAATTTACCCGTGTTCTGTGTCACTACAATCATATTCATGACACACAAATTACGATGGGACTACTTTGGAAACAAATATAAATCCTTTAAAAAATTAGGGTACTCCTATATCCATCATTTAAAATAATTCGCGGAAATCCGAATCATCAATTGAATATTTGATGGGCAGAGTAACCTTTGCTGTGCTCTGTGTAAATCGTACACTGACTGATTGCTGTGGAAATAAAAAACTAAATTTGCTCGATTTATGTCTTATGATTTCCTATTTGAAGATGAGCATTCAGACTGCGATGACCATTGAGCACTGCCATTGTATCAGAACACAAACAGAAAAAGTTTACAGGTAAAACTGCTCCTTGGGTTTCTCACAATAAATTCTCTTTGAGGACAAAATTACAGAATAACATTGTACTGAAAGCCTGTACTAAACAGTACGATCTGTAGGTACATAGCCATAAATTTTTTATAGCCATACAATTTGTAAATTAACTTGCTTCTAAAATACTGACTCAAAGATACACTAAGTTACAGAACTACAATTACAATTTAATTTACGTAAGTTAGGTGGTTCAATTTCATGTGCATTGAGTTATAAAATATAAATAGAACTAGAGAAACAGATGAACAAAAAACTATTCTAAATTAGTTCAGAATGAAAAGCAGTATGTTAGAAATAACTTACCTTGTCCGCATTTGTCAGTCTTTGGAGTGGAAGTCATTTTATTTCAACTGTAACTGCTATGTCATATTAACACCGATAACAAAGTTTTTATTAGATTTAAAATTAGTTAGTAGGGCAGAATTCACAAAAAAATATCATTAGACTCGACCGGCAGCCATGTTTAGAAAACAATTTATAATTTGTTGCACATAACGCCACCTATCCCAAAGACAGGGCAAACTGGTTAAAATTATTAAAAAAAAAATAACCCACTAGATGGAACATGGAACTGCTAGGTGGCATTACGATTGAAGTTTTTAAGTTTTACTGAAAATATACGTGATATTCACGCGTGATATTTTATCTAATCTTTAATTAAAACTAACCAGATGCGGAGGCGGTAGCAAAATTAGATTCGCAATATTCCAAACTAAACATATTTAACTAATCGAATCAAATGAAACTTTGATAATATTTTAATACGATATTGTGGGTAATATAATTTTATGCTTATATTTTGCTTTTTTTACACTGCTTTCTCGTTTTTTAGCAAAATTTTTTTTTCTTTGTTTTTGGCGAGAAGAGTATCGCCAAACCTCGACAAATTCAAACGCTAGGGCTTTTCACAGAGCATGTAAAGCCCCACCGCATTATATTGTAGTCTTTGGGCGCTTGGGTTTGACTTTGACTTTGCAAGCACTTTCTGATCACTGATCCGTCCAAACGAGTGAACCAGCCTTTGTGGAACTCAAAGGAAGCTCTTGCCTCTTGCGATGCATTCAATTTTATTTTCAATTTTGCGTTTGTAGAGGTTTTCAAGCATAGTTCAAGGTGTCCTACGACTTTTAAAAGTTGTAGTGGAAAATATAGATTAAATCGTTAACAAAAAAAGGAAACCACCAGTGATTTTATAACGTAATACGTTATAAAAATGTTTTTTATAAATTTCGAAACTCGTGTAAAAACAAAAATGAAAAATAAATAGTAGTAAAAAAACAAAAATTACGTGAACGAAAAGCTTTTGAGACAGCAACTACATCATCACTGGCAAACTGCAATGTTTATTATTAAAGAAACTGTTTTTTTCTTGACTATATAAATTCATCCCATTGAGGTTACTTTTCTATGTCAATGATTCATCCTAACGTTACTTGAGAGTAACGTTTTCAACTTAAGAAACGCGGTATGTACGAAAAATCTTTATAATGGAGGTCAGCTAAAACTGGGAAAGTATTGATGTGTCGCCTGAACTGAATGCCATATGAGTAACATTTGTACATTTATTTTACAGCGCCCTGCGTGTGGTACCGGTATCATACACAGAGTGAGTGTAAAGTAGGAATTATTTATCTGTAATATTATTTATTTGTCTGTGGTCAATGGCGGAATTGTTCAATTGTGTCATAATGTCACAATGTGTGTGTGTTGATGTGTATCGTATCGGCTCTACGCATCAAATTTGAACGCGCTGTTTAGTTATTAAAACACACAATTTTAATACGTTTTGTATTAAACATAATTAGCCGTTCTGTGTAACTGAATTACGGTTTACACTCATTATTTTAAGCAGTGAAAACGGCAGTGAATGAAGTAGGTAATCATGGCCGACCCGCTGAGTTTACTTCGACAGTACAACGTAAACAAAAAAGAAATAATTGAACGTGATAATCAAATTATATTTGGTGAATTCTCGTGGCCCAAAAATGTCAAAACTAACTATCTTATGTGGGGGTATGTATCAATTGATTATTTCCATTTGCAACATACTGAAAATTGTCACAATATGTCTGATTTCATAACAAACTCTTTACTTGTGCTCTTTACTTCTTTTAGTTCCGGGAAAGAAGGCAATGACAAGGAATATTATACATTGGAATGCCTGCTCTTCATCCTCAAAAATATACAATTGACGCATCCTGTTTATGTCAGACAGGCGGCTGTAAGTACAGCTACTTCTTGTGTGGTAGAACTCTCCCAACATGAATATGCAGTGACTATCTAATTTTCTACAGGCTGCAAACATACCTGCTGTCCGTCGTCCAGATCGTAAAGAATTATTGGCATATTTGAATGGTGAAACTGCAACTTGTGCATCTATTGATAAAAGTGCTCCATTAGAAATACCAACACAGGTATGGGTTTTTGTTTAAACCTGTTAAAGAGTATACATATATAAATTAGATAAGATGAAACTAACAATGTGATTGTAGGTCAAACGCACTCATGATCATGATGGAGGTGAATCTGCAGCAAAGAAACCTCGTATTGAGGAAACCCATGTGCAGAAAGTACGTGAACAACTTGCTGCCCGACTGGATGGACCAAAGGAAGCATCAGTTACAGTCGATAATATCAAGTAAGCAATAATTATAATGAAACTACTTCAGGTTTCAGAACAGTGGTGGCGCAATGGTAATGGTTGCGATGTCAGTTTTCCCTAATTTCCAATTATCTGGGCAACTTTTACAACTTTTCTTTCCGTAAAAGCGTCATTCAGATTATTACAAACATTTCAAAACATATCAGTGCAGCCATTCTCAAGTGACACATTTACCAACAAACAGCATTAATTTGTATTTATATAGGATATAGATGTTTATTAATATTCATTATAAGTACAAACGTCAAAAAATGCCTACCTACTAGATTAAAATGATACCGTTACTGGAAAGGAGAAAATGCTAAAGCGCCATTTGGGCCAAAATGAGTTATATGTATAATATATTGTTAGATTCGATTTTTTTTTCTGCGTCGATCTGTATAGGTTTCAAGACAAACTCTCAGGTCTCAGATTGACAGATCGAGGCAGATAAAAAATCTAATCCAACTATATATTATATAACTCATTTTGGCCCAAATGGTGCTTTAGCATTTTCTCATTTCCAGTGACAATATAATTTTTTTGTAAAGGTCCTTATCGGAGGCTATGTCCGTGGAGAAGATTGCTGCAATCAAAGCAAAACGTCTAGCCAAAAAGAGGACCACAATCAAGAGCAATGATTACTCTGACACACTGGGTGTAGTTGGATCAGACTTCAGAGCTATTCTCGATTATGATGTAGATCTAACCAAGGACATTATAAGCCGAGAAAGACAGTGGCGTACTAGAACAACAGTATTACAAAGTAATGGAAAAGTAAGTAATGTTGGAAAGACCCTTGTTATGTATTGGTGACATAACATTAATGTGCAACAAATATAGAAGAACTGGAGCTACCAGTTTAAAAAAAGCTTACAGGTAAAACAAAATGATCAGATAAAAATATTCATGCATTATTGTATATTCATTATTACCAGCTGTGTCCTCGACTTCATTCTGACGTATTAATAATGTGTTGCTTTTGGTATTACGGGCTGGTTTCCGCAACTCCACGTCAATGCGCGTATTTTGCGTACAATAATAATGTGTTGCTTACACAAGGTGTAGGTACCACTCCGCCATTGAAAAGGAAGAATCTTTTTCTTTTTTAAGTTTTTTTATTGCACGGAACCCTAATTATTTTTCTAAAATAAATGTAAGCCTAAGTTACTCCTTATTACATCAGCTATCTGCCAGTGAAAGTCCTGTCAAAATCGGTCCAGCCATTTCAGAGCTTACCCGGTACAAACAGACAAGACAGACAAAATTTTTAATAATTGTTTTTTTTTTTATTATAATTAATTACTTTATTTAAATACTAGCTGCGCCCCGCGGTTTCACCCGCGTAATTGTCGATCCCGTGGGAATATCGGGATAAAAAGTAGCCTATATGTTAATCCAGGGTGTCAGCTACCTGCATACAAAATTTTATCAAAATTGGTCCAGCCGTTTGAGCGTGAAGAAGTAACAAACATATAAACACACACACTCACAAACTTTCGCCTTTATAATATTAGTGTGATACTTGCATATGCATTTAGTAAAAAGCTCTTATTTTAACATTACAGTATACATAGATGTTTGTGATAAAACATGTTACTTGTAAAACTTGTTTTAAAATACAAATAGTTAACAGTAGAATTGATTGTTTTTTTACATTCTCATAATACATAAATATTGAATATGTTTTCAGATGTTTGCAAAGAGTATTCTGGCTCTTCTGGGCAGTATCCGTGCGCGTGAGGAGGGCCGACCGGGTGCACCACGGCCTCAGCCCATCATCATGCCGCCGCCCACATCCCTGCCTCAACAACAGACACAGTACAACAGATACGATCAGGAAAGGTTTATTAGACAAAAAGAAGGTTTGTACTCTAATCTCCAGCTTCTTTCCCTGACTGTCACGCTCACGGGATCACGTGAATTTTTATAAAGATATTCTAGCTGGAGAATGATTTTCATGCATGTACATTGTATTGTTACAGAAACGGAGGGCTTCAAAATCGATACCATGGGTACCTATCATGGTATGACACTGAAGTCTGTGACAGAGGGACCAAGCGCTCCAACAGCTGCTCGTGCGCCACAAACACCAAACCATCCTCGGCAAATGCCGCGTAAGTATTTTTATTTGGCTAGTCACTTGAGGACATAATAAAATTTACACATTTCAATATTCTGATTTCAATTTCTGAAGTCCGTCTTACGAAAGCAGTGGCGCCTAAGGTATGCTACGGAATTATAAATCAACGGACGGAATTTAAATAATTATAAAATTTATCTCAACATCCATACTAATATTATAAATTCGAAAGCAGGGTTCGAAAGGATAATTATCAATGATAATTATCATGATAATTATCATGATAATTATCGTGATAATAACACATGGATAATTATCGATTGATAATAACAAAAAATGCACTCGCGAAAGTGAACTGTATTCGAATGAACATTTCTGCACTTGCGTGTATCGGAACGCCAATGGAAATAGAATCATTATCGGACGAAGAAGATATTCCTTTGGCTTTACTTCATTCAATTTAATTTAATTATAATGTCGAATCTGACACTGATTTTTACTCAATCTGCCTATAATTAATGGTACTTTGTGTTGGATATTAAATGAAGATAATTTTTTTTTTCTGTGAGAATTGCCCAAATTATAATGTATTTGTTATGAAACAATACAACAAATGAATTTCTAACACAGGTGATAATTATCCGATAATTATCGGATAATTATCAGATAATTATCGGATAATTATTAAAGAGCTTAATTATCTTGATAATTTCGAACCCTGTTCGCCACGAACATTAAAACTGAAGCCACCTTTTTATCTATGTGTGTATCGAAGGCTTGCCATTTGTTAAATGTTTTCCCTATAATTTGGGGATATTTGTGCGAGTAGGAACTAGTATAATATTGTACGAGTAAGATATTGTTGAGTATGGTATTGGTATTAATTGGAAACCCAAAATATTCAATACATAAAAAAGAAAATAGGAATATAACTCGAAGTAACAAATCATATTTATATGTATGTATTAATCGAATGGGGAAAATTTAAATCGTATTATGGCAACCCCCGCACCTTATGTCACTACTTTCGTTCGTTGAGGTTTTTTGTTCCAAGTTATCTAAAATTTAATATTATAGAAACGATATTATTTCAAGTACTTACAAGTGAAAAGTGATTCCGTGAGACTTTTTATGTGATTTGCTGCTGTTTTTGCAACTTTTCACTGCACAGGAAGGCATAATTATATTTTTTTAATCTATGTTAACTTGACGACGACTCGTGACGTACTAAGAGCGATGAGCATGGTTTTAGTGTAGGTGTGTGCGTGAGCGTGTATGTTTACTTGCAGGAGCACGGTTTTATGGCTTCACTTTTGATGTTCGCGGCGCGCCGTCTTTCTTTTTTTGTTGGTCTGTGTTCACGCCTAAACAACCGAACGGATTTCGATAAAATTTGGCAGAGAGATAGATTGCATCCCGGGGAAGGTCATAGGATAGTTTTTACCGACTTACCTCGCGGGCGAAGCCGCGGGCGAAAGCTAGTTAAAATATAATGTTGAGATAAATAAATAAATATAGATTAATAATTCTGATTATATAGGTACTACGGGCTGGTGTCCGCAACTCCACGTCAATGCGCGTATTTTGCGTATGGATGTCTCTGATTATATATCGGCACTGGTTAATGCACAATCATAAATAGAGAAAGGAAGGAGGGCTGTTTTAGGAATGTTGCTAACTATACTAAATAATAATTAGTTTCACTTATTGCCGCGGGACATCTCCCGTTAGACCGACTTTATATTCATTTTGTGTTGCTGATTTCGTTGCGTGCGCGTGCTTTCTCTTGATGTTCAAGCTATCAGAGATTATCAAAGCTGTATTGTGCTACTGCATGGCAAAAGGGAGGCTTTTGCTCTCCCCTTTTCACAGACTTCTGTCCACTACTAATATTTAACTTGTTTCATTACGATAGAAAACGGATCGATGGGCGGGAGCACACCGGGTCGTCGCGAGTTGTTGCCCGTGGCAGCAGCACGGCCGCCTTCAGGCGCGGGTGGCAAGCGGCCATCGCGCACACCCATCATCATTATTCCCGCTGCCACCACCTCGCTCTTATCCATGTACAATGTTAAGGACACTCTGCAAGATCTTAAGTAAGTTGTGTATGAGTATACCACTAATCACTAAATGCTTTTATCGCTAAACGTATTTAAAATATTGTTCTGTCTCTATTATCTTCAAACAATTGACAGAAACAGAACGATGTTTTAGGTATGTTTAACACTAAACGCAGTTAGTGCTTTGTGGTGCAGGCGGGCCTTAAATTCTGTATGAACGATGGGTCACTTGCCAACCCAATCCACCATTATCAGGCTTGCAACTAAAGACACATGGGACTAACATGAACCACAACTGATGACGCTCAATATAAAGCAATTTTGCGTACTAGATACCCAATTACTTTTAATCCCACTTATCGTTGTCGATGGCGTAGTAAAAATAGTACATAACATATGATACGTGTGTGTAATGATCAATGCACACGCGTTTCAAACGACATTTTTTTTCAACACTTGCGAGGAAAAAACAGACTTGTATTAATTATTATTTAACTAATATTTATGGAAAATGGCGCGCTGACTTTGTTTTCCGCGCGCCGCGATAGCGATGCGCGCGCAGGTGTAAATAAAGGCACTGCACTGGCAAAACCGATAAATAGCGCCTATATAAAAAAAAACAATAATGTTTAGACTGATCGTGTGGTGTCTTATGTCATATGTATACGCATAGAGAAACATTAGTTCAGTGAGAATCTGCATTAATAAAACGCCAGTCAGGGTCTTTTCCATTTGGTTCCGGGAGGGACCACGGACAATTTAAGGTAAATAGTTCACTTTGGGACCAAGGACAATTCAGACTATTTAAAAAAAAAATGTGGCTCGCGGATTCCTTTTGGCATGAAGTCTCTTTAATGAGATTAAAAAAAGCGCACATCTCCGACGATAGTCCGTGCGGCACTAGTTGGCCACGCCTTGGGTGATTGGCACACTGCAAAGCATTACGCAGCGGGATTCAAATAACGTGCCCCCGCGCGTGATTTTTTACATACAAGTTCAATGAAAACTCGCTTCCGTGCGGGGAATTGGGCTCCGTTTCACGCACCCTGCTGCGTAATGCGGTGCAGTGTGCCAATCGCCTTAGGTATGTGAGCTTTGGGACGGAGGGGCGAGGGCGCTTTGTCATTACTCAGTACGTGGGTTGCGAACACTAGGCAACCCCGCCGCCGTCACCCCCGTCCCCACCAACCGTCGGCCAGCTAGTTCCGCGCGGACTATATTAAATAGTAATCTTTAACGTTACTGCACTAGTGCGGTAACATAAAGTAAAAAGCACGAATACACTGCATTATGTACCTACCTAAAAGCGGTTCATTAAGAGCCACTTTAGCAAGTGTGTTGAAAATTAATTTGTCATTAACATTTCGACATTGTCTTCAGATTCGTTACTATCGAACAAAAGAAGGCCGAAGGCGTAGCACGTGAGAACGAAATCCTGTTGCAGAGGAGGAAAGGACCCAGCGGGGACTTACCTAACAACGCGACTACTATGACGGTACGTCTCACATGCATACAGAAAGATAATCACAGTAATATTATAAAGGCGAAAGTTTGTGAGTGTGTATGTTTATATGTGTGTTACTTCTTCACGCTAAAACGGCTGGACTAATTTTGATAAAATGTTGTATGTAGGTAGCTGACACCCTGGATTTACATTTACATCTACTTTTTATTTCGATATTATTATTATTTGGTTAGACACACTAGCAGCTAATTAGTTGATGCGTGTGTATCGTATAGCTTGGAGATATTTAATCTGTCCAGTCGATTCTTGAAGCAGTTCAGTGTGGGAGCCGTCACAACGTTTTCCGGGAGCCTATTCCATGCTGCTACAACTCGGTTAGACAAGAATTGCTTCAAAGGCTATTTTTAGGGTTCCGTATAAAAACGGAACCCTATTACTAAGACTTCGCTGTCTGTCCGTCTGTCCGTCTGTCTGTCTGTCTGTCACCAGGCTGTATCTCAAGAATCGCGATAGCTAGACAGTTGAAATTTTCACAAATTATGTATTTCTGTTGCCGCTATAACAACAAATACTAAAAACAAAATAAATTAAATATTTAAGGGGGGCTCCCATACAACAAACATGTTTTTTTCGGCGTTTTTGCCTTGTGGTACGGAACCCTTCATGTGCGAGTCCGACTCGCACTTGGCCAGTTTTTATTTTTTTTATGAATTTGCCATAGCTTTAGGGAATGCCCACGCAAATGTGTGTCCCCACGGAATCGACACTTATGCGGGTAAAACCGCGGGGCGCAGCTAGTTTTGTTAATAAAAACACTAAGACTCGTTGCAGTTACAGTCATGAAATGTGCGAGCAGGACTATGACCATTTTTTAAGGGATTTCTATTTATCTAAGAGTCTCGTGTCGTCTCGCTTTCTCGCTGTAATATGACCGCGACTGCCACCAAAGTTAGCGTTTAAAATAGTTATTCATTGTACTGCCCATATTTTAGCCGTATAGTTTTCTTCATGTTTAAAACTTAGACCCGTATTACAGAAACTCACTCAAAACTCAATCAGTACTTAGCCATTTGATTGGTTGAAACTAATTTTAAGTAATGCTTGAGTCTTGAGTAAGTTCTGTAATATGGCCCTTAGAGTTAATCACTAAATGTTGTCAGCTGATAATTATTATACTGTTAAGCACAGCCAATCCATACTAATATTATAAATTCGAAAGTAACTTTGTCTGTCTGTTATCTTTTCACGCCTAAACCACTGAACGGATATCGATAAAATTTGGCAGAGAGATAGATTGCATGCCGGGGAAGGACATCGGATAGTTTTTGTCCCGATATTCCCACAGGATCGACACTTATGCGTGTGAAACCGCGAGGTGCTGCTAATTTCAAAATAATTTCTTGTTAAATTGACATCAATTGTTATTTCCAGGTACCTTATCGCGTGGTAGACAACCCAGGCAGACTGTCAGCTGCAGAATGGGACCGCGTGGTGGCCGTGTTCGTTCAGGGTCCAGCCTGGCAGTTCAAAGGGTGGCCTTGGGATGGCAACCCTGTCCAGATATTTGCTAACAGTGAGTTTGCAGTGTATGCTGATTTTTACACTTTAAAACGTCTTGAACATTGCTTAGCAATTGTTATATCGTCGTTGTCAAACCAAAATCTGCTATGTGCCGTATTATTTCTTCTTTCCGCCTTATTTCTCATTTAAAAGAACTGCTATGTGCTTATGACCACTAGTTGTGGAACTATGGCCTCAGAATAAAATGTGCTATGTGCAGCAGCTAGAACTTTATCAAAACTTCTTTTGTCAATATCTCAAAAGTATACTTTTTGCACATAGCAGGTTTTGGTTTGACAACGACGATATTATAAATAAATAAACTTTAAAAAAACAGCTCACTCTTTGACATTAGAATCATGGTGGATTTGTCCTCGAGTTTCAATTGCGTTCAATGGCCGAACTAAGAGAACCAGACAAGATTTACATCACCTCCGTGTGTAGCCTTCCACAGTTTCTATCCGAAACCATAATATATTTCGATGTAAATGAGAGAGGGAGGCCTATGTCCAGGTCAGCTGGATTGTCCCAAAGGGACAATCCAGCTGGCCCGGAACATAAAGGGCTCAGGAAGGAACATGGGTGGGTTTTAGTCAGTAAGAGTCTGACACTCCCTTCCGCTCCACCCAGAGCGGGAGGGGTCATTTGATGATTTCCCACCCAAAAAAAAAATGTCAGTTTGTTGAATATCTTTAATATATCTCGTATTGTAATCTATTTACTAGAATAAGCTTTAAAGTATTATGTTTCTTTTCCCAGTATGTGCGTTCCACTTGAAGTTCGACGAGATGAAGTTGGACGCTAACGTGGCTCGCTGGGCGGTGACCGTGCTCAACCTCAGTCGCACGAAGCGGCATCTCGATCGCGCCGTCCTTCTCGGATTTTGGGAGACACTCGACAAGTACGTACCTATTGTTATTATATCACCCCAAATAGCTATTTTTTTTTTTTTTTGCGGATGGGATTTCATCAAATGACTCCTCCCGCTCTGGGTGGAGTGTCAGACTCTTACTGACTAAAACCCACCCGTGTTCCTTCCTTAGCCCTTTATTTTCCGGGCCAGCGGTAACCCTTTCGGACAATCCCGCTGACCAGGACAGTCCCGCTGACCACCCCAAAAAGCTTAGTTTAGAAGTGTCCAATAATACAATTATGTCCGCTTTCACTTATGTTAAGTTAAGCAACGCCAAGTTAGGTGATACCTAACTAGACACCTTTTTACTTTAGTCCATACTAATATTATATATGGTTTTTATATGGTGTACATAATAAAGAGTATTCTATTCTATTATACTTAAATTTGAAAGTAACTCTGTCTGTGTGTTACCTTTTCACGCCTAAACCATTGAACCGATTTCGATAAAATTTGCCAGAGAGATAGATTGAATCCCGGGGAAGGACATAGGATAGACATACCTCGCGGGCGAAGCCGCGAGCGGAAACTAGTCAAATATAAATTTTAAAATTTTCATTTTCTTTTATAAATTTTCATTTGTACATTTTAAACAACAAAAAAGAACTTCTAAACGATTTTTCCATTTGCTGCCATTTCCTGTTCATTTATTTGAATTCATATCTATGAAGGTGAAAATAAATTCGGCTATTTCGCCGCTCTGCTGTTTGTTGGCCAGTCTATGGTTTTGTTATTATAAGTTCGTACTGTTACGTTTTAGGTTCTTGTAGAAGCTTCTACCAATTACCATTATAACAAAACCTTTCCTTCTCTTTGTTATGAAACGATTGTGTAAACATGTTTCGATACTTCATAAGTTTGTTGATAGTATAATCATCCGTTCTCATTGTTCCAGGCACATGATGAAGAATAAACCTCACCTTAGGTTCTAAGTCCGTTGTAGCTATATAATTTTATCTAATAGTATATTGTAATGCCATGTGAATATCAGAATGCCTTCAAAGCAAAGCGAATCTAAGTCAATTCATACCATTTAAGAAATATTTTGGCCAATTTTCCTAGTGAACTGATATTAGTATGTTGAGTAGGGTATAACCGTTGTTATTCATTGTTATAATATAATGTGACAGTTTGATATACACATTTTCTAGTTTTATAGTTAACAATATACCTATTGGACAGGATGGTAGTAACACCATGTAATATTTTCTTATTTTTATGTGAATACACTTTTTTTTGTTCAATATGTACTACTGTCAAATATTATGTACTATAAGAGTTAACTTGAGACTTCGCTTGGATGACGTAAGCGCGCGGTACTGCGGCGTCGATGGCGAGAGCAGCAATAGCGCGGGGTCGGGACTGCTCGGGTCTCAAGTTAAGTCTTGCGGGTTGTAAGTATGTATGTCGCAGCCAACTGGTTTAACCCTTAGTCTGCCGGAACGTAGATCTACGCGAGACACAGTGGCTTTTTAATTGTGTCTGTAATTACGGCACACAAGCGGTTAATTTGCCGTTTAGTTAACCGCCTAGCCCTTTAACTTAACGGCGGCCGTTCAACTAACGGCCTGAATGTTATTCAATTATGGTTAAGGTTGGAAGTCTGTAACCAATCACGCGCGAGCCGAATTAGTCGCAATAACTAAGCCAGGGCACCCCGGCCAAATGGGTTAGGTTAGAACTGTAATCAACCGCGTGTGAGCCGAGAGAGCGGAGCGAGACGAGCACTACTTCCAAAAGCCAAGCAGTTAATTAAACGGCTAATTTTAACCAGTTGGCTGCGACAAGTATACAGTCTAGATTGAATGACTTGGAAATATTTTTATGTATGTGGATTATGTTGAATGTTAAAAGTATAAATAAAGTATATTTACTACTATAATACCATTTTTGACTACGCAATCCCCCTTTACTTTACTTTAAGGCTTTTGAGCGTGATGATCATCACATAGACAAATAATATAAATTAGGTTCGTTCTTATGTATAATTTTATAACTTTACAGTAAGCTATTTTATGTTTTTGCTTTTTCCATGTTCTGTTTGACCTCTCTCCTCTCTGCTCTATCGATGTAGCCGTATCGCCAAAATATTTCAAATGGTATAGAACTGTTCAAAGATCTGTGATCTTTGTTTATTGACAACAATAAATTGTTGAACATAACTTGTCCTTTTATTATTTACACACAGTCACGCTTCAGTCAGGATTTCATTAGTGATAGGTAGTTAAAAAAAACACCAGTTGGTTTATTTGTCTTTATTTAAAATTTCATTTCAATGGTAGTATATAACAATAAATAATTCTGATCTCTTTCAGAGATAAGTACACACATTTATATTATGTAAGTACCTATAGGTATGTGTTTTTTATGATATTTTCTGTACACAAAAATAAAACCATTAGTTTTTACCCATAACAATATCACATCGTTAGGTGTGTACTTTCTGTGTGCCCATTTTTGCTTAGTATTTAGTAACTATACAAGTTATGTACTCTTAAATGTCCAAACTGCTAGATAATAAAATGGAACAAAACGATTGGGCAACTTATAGAAATTAGCTTGAAAATTTCTAATTCATTGTAATGTACCTAAATTGTAAGATTCTGACATTAATAAGTTATAAAAAAACAATAATAATACAATCAATAAATATAAAAATATCTTCAATAAAAAAGTCGATGGCATCGTTCGCCCCGGTAAGGAATGATAGGACCAAATTTTACCGGTCGCAAACATCAACCATTGAAACATTTTTAAAACTATTGTTAACACACACTTTAGTCTTTCAAAAGGGATTATGTATCCGCCCAAGATTGATGAGATTTTTTTCCGTTTTAAATGTAATTAATCTTAGCCTTTTGTGCCGCCTTTTAGAACCTTTCTTGTACAATCAGCGATTGAGATTTATTGAAATATTCAGTTAAATACATTAGCATTACATTGATTGTACAAAGTGGCAATCTACAGATAAGTACATGCTTTCTTGGGTAAAATCCTAGCGTATCAGCACCGTAAACAAACAGGTACGTCAAACTAATAATTACCCCTGTAAGAATTACACTTGAAGGGGAGCGTAACATGAAAACTCCTTCTTCTTGAATCAACTATTATTTTATTCAGAGTAACGCGTACATTTATGCGCGTGAGTACAATATTGAGTAGCGGTCGCTTGCGCGACCGGATGTGCACTGGTGTGTCGGCGCGGCGCTCCGTCGCGGGCGGCGATGTTGCCCGCGCACCGCTGCCGCTGCCGTTGTAATGGTGTGCCCACACGTCGTCGCACGCGAATTATAATATTGGTGCACACGATGGCGTGCACATACTCCGCGGCGTTGAAGCTATTTCAACAGCTATGGTGTCGTGGGCAATAGACACAATTTGTGGACGGCCCGTTTTATAAGGCCTTTGTTGGTGTGGATGTCCGCAACCCGAACAATCCCATCTTGGCCCGGGTACAACTTCATCACGCGTCCCATGCGCCAGTCGAGAGGCATAAGGTTGTCCTCTCGTAGCACGACCAGGTCGCCGACTTGCAGCGATGGTTGCCCTCTTCTCCATTTGGTCCTGTTCTGCAGCTCTGCCATGAACTCCCGGCGCCAACGTGCCCAGAATTGCTGTCGGATCTGCTCGATGAGCTGGTATCTGTTGGGTCTGATGCAGTTAACCGGTAACGACGGCACGGACATTAACGGGCGGCCTATAAGGAAGTGCCCAGGAGTCAAGGGATTTGTGTCAGTTGGATCAGAAGAAAGAGGAGAAATGGGGCGGGAATTAAGGATCGCTTCAGTTTGCGCAAAAAGCGTCGCCAACTCTTCAAATGTAAGGGAGGCACTACCAGCAACGCGTTTTAAATGATATTTAGCCGATTTTACGCCTGCCTCCCATATACCACCGAAGTGTGGTGAGTAGGCTGGACAAAACATGAATTTGATTTCCTCATTTGACGCGAAATCTGAGACTGATTGACGGCTGGCTTTTATTACTCTCCCTAACTCATTGTTAGCCCCTACGAAATTTTTTCCATTGTCGCAATAAATCGCGTCAGGCTTGCCGCGACGAGAAACAAACCTGCGTAAACAAAGTATAAAAGCTTCAGTGGTTAGGTCACTGACAACTTCAAGATGTAGAGCTTTAGTGGCTAGACATACAAAAACGCAGAGGTAGGCTTTAGTAACGCGGTTACCTCGACCCTTTTTAGAGGATATCATAAATGGTCCCGCAAAGTCGATCCCACATGTACTGAACGGGAAACCTGGGTTAACTCTCACACTAGGCAATTCTCCCATTAAAGGCTGTATCGGCTGACCTCGCAATCGAGTACAAACCACACAAGTCTTAACAATAGTGCGAGCCAAGTTTCTGCCACCTATTGGCCAAAACCTCTCGCGAACAGAGGACAAAAGTAACTGGGGACCTGCGTGAAATAACCTAAAATGTTCACAGCGCATTATTAATCTAGTTAAATGTTGCTTAGCATCTAATAGAATTGGATGTTTCTTATCATATTTACAATCAGACTTATTTATCCTACCTCCTACTCTAATTAAGCCATTATTATCATAAAATGGATTTAAAGGCAACAATTTGCTTCTGTGATGTAAAACCTTACCATCCTTTATTATTTTAATCTCCTTTTCAAATGACTCCAGCTGACTGAGCCTTAATAATAATGTTAATGAGCGATCAAGTTCCTCAGTTTGCAAAGGTCCTAACACTTTAACAGTATTCTTTTTACAGTTATGTAGGAACCGTAGGACGTACGCAAAACATCTTTTTATTCTTAAATAACTAGAATATTTATCAAATTGGATAAATGAATTAATGTTATCTGATGCTTCCTCAAAGGAAGTTAGAACCTTAGTTTCGGGTAAGTTATTAAGGCTAAGCTGTGGCTGGGTAGGCCATTTAGATTTACCTTCCTTTAGGAACAAAGGTCCCTCCCACCACAACGATGATGCCTGCACTTGCTGTGGATCAATACCCCTGGACGCTAAGTCTGCAGGGTTAGATTTTGTTGGAACATGATTCCATTCAAAAGTTTCAGTAAGTTGGTTTATTTTGTTTACACGGTTACGCACAAATGCTTGCAAGGCTTTATTTTGTGTTTTTAACCATCCAAGTACCACCATGGAGTCAGTCCACATGTATATTTTCTTTACATTGCACGGAACTGACTTTAATACTTTGGTACATAATTCAGATCCTGTTAAGGCAGCACATAACTCTAACCTTGGAATAGTGAGTGTTTTAATTGGTGCTACTCTTGTTTTTGCACATAGCAATCTAACAGTAACTGTATTATCTTTATTATTATTTGAGCACATATAGACACATGCTCCATACGCTAGTTGTGATGCATCAACAAAGCAGTGCATTTCCACGGACTGACCATCTAAGTTGTCACCTAAAACATTGCGAGGTAAGACAATATCTGACAAGAAATGTAAATTTTTTATAAAACTAAACCATTTTTTAACATAATGTTCTGGTACTGGGTCATCCCAATCCAATTTAAGAGCCCATAAATTTTGCAATAATATTTTAGCCTTGATAATGCAACAACTAACCAATCCCAATGGATCAAATAGCTTACACGTAGTAGAAATGATTATTCTTTTTGTAACCTTATTAGAGATTTCAATGCCACTAGGAAAATGTAATTTGTCTGACAAGGGTGACCATTTCAACCCTAAAACAGTGGCTTCATCATGAAAAGTAAGGCAATTATTAGACTCTGAATTATCTTCAAGTATTTTAGGACAATTTGTTCTAAACTTTCTTAATGGAAAACAAGCCTCATTTAAAGCCTGTGATACACCTAAATATATGTGCTTTAATTCTTCCTCACAAGAGGCACCAGTTATCAAATCATCCATATAAAAATTATTTTTAATTACCTCAGCAATAACCTTATCTCGACATAGGCTACCTAGCTCAAACAGACACCTGGTACTCAAAAATGGAGCAGATGCCATTCCATACGTTAAGGTTTTTAGTTGTAGAATTTTAATAGGCTCTGATGCTTGGTCTCTCCACAATATCAGCTGTAGATGCCGTTGTGACTCATTTAATTCAATTTGTCGATACATCTTTTCGACATCCGCTGTTAATACACATTTATGTAATCTAAATTGGATAAGTATCGAAAACAAATCATTTTGCATTACGGGACCGACTGCCTGGATGTCATTTAGCGATTTTCCAGATCTTGTTTTGGCAGAAGCATCAAAAACCACCCGAAGTTTTGTGGTTTCATGTTGTTCGCGTATAACACAATGGTGTGGTAAGAAACATCCGAATTCTGGCCTATTAGTTTCAACTAAGTGTTCTAATTTCGCATATTCATTTATGAATTTTGCATATTGTTCTTTTAACTTAGGATTTTTATTTAATTTACTTTCTAAGTTAAAAAAGCGCTTAATTGCTAAAGGGTATGAATTGCCAAGTGCCTGCTCAGGGTTCTCCTTCAGCGGCATCATCACTGAAAACCTACCATCAGGTAACCGACAAGTATTTTTATTAAAATGTGACTCACAAAATTGTTCATCAACAGAATAAATATTAGCTTCTGAAGGTACTTCTTCAACCTCCCAGAATTTTAGTAATGACTCATGTAAATCTTGATCACTCTTTGAACTTTTTTGAACAAAGTTACAATGTAATTTCTTATTATTGTGACTATCCCCGGTGGGGCCAGCCACTATCCAACCCAGCATGCTCTCCTGTAAGACAGGTCTGTTGGTGCCTAAACTTATTTTATTTGGTAATATAATATTAAAGAAATGATCTGCGCCCAGTAAAATATCTATTTCAGATGGCTGGTAAAACAAAGGATCAGCTAATTGAATGTTATCTGGTAAACCAAACCTTTCTACATTAACTTGAACGTTAGGTAAATTGCCAGTAATTTTTGGAAGAATAAAACAATTGACATGCACACTAAACATGCCTATCCTTGATTTTAACTTTATATTGCACCGTTCGGAAATTTCACATGGTATATTGTTTATGCCTGTTACATTAAAGGCATTCAGCTTTTCAGTCTGTAGTCCGAGCTTTTCTTTCAAGTTACCAGTCATAAATGAAGACTGGCTCCCAGTATCCAGCAATGCACGAGCTAGGCAAGTACAATTTGTTTTTGTATTAATCACTTCAACCTGTGCAGTGCACAATAAAACTTGTCCCGGTGAGACTGCAGCTAAACTAACAGGGACACTAGTAACCGAAAGCTCAGTGTTTTCAGTAGCTACATTTATAACTGTACTGTTTTTATGTAATAAACTATTATGTTTCTCCTGACATTTCCGGCATAAACCTTTCAAGGTACATTCTGTGTGTGTGTGACCACTGCGAAGACAGTTGGTGCATAGCTTGTGTTTATTTACCAAGGAAAGCCTATCATTTAATTTCATCCCTTTAAATTTGAAACACTGATGTATAAAATGGGTTTTAT
Organism: Mesoligia furuncula; assembly: GCA_916614155.1. NCBI lineage: Eukaryota > Metazoa > Arthropoda > Insecta > Lepidoptera > Noctuidae > Mesoligia > Mesoligia furuncula. Next base: position 13,105,249 of record OU744793.1, on the reverse strand, counting down.
CACACACAACACATGTCTTATTATTTGTGTTATCTGTAACAGTAGCAAACGACCTTACAGATTTATTATCCTTGTTATTATTATCTCTAGAAGAGTTTTTGCTATCATGAGTACTATGACTATGGTTAGCTGTTTGCAGAACGTTAGCTCTTTGAATTAAAAAATCTTGAAATTGTTCAAGTGATGGACGGGATGACAAACTACCTTTAAGATCTTCCCATTTGCTCCTAGTCCTGGGATCCAACTTTGCAGCCACCAAATGTATCACTAAAGGATCCCAACTATCTGTAGAGATCTCTAAAGTATTCAGCGCATTTAAATTTTTAAAAATGATATCACATAAATCCCTTAATGCCACGAAACATTCCTTTTGAATAGGAGCAATACTTACTAACGCGTTCAAGTGATAGTTCATAAGAATATTTGGATTATCATATCTCTTACATAAAGCCTGCCATGCGCTTTTATAATCCTTAGCCGCAAAATTGATTGAACTAATAGCAATCCTAGCGCTACCCACCAACGAATTTCTCAAATAATGATATTTATTTATTATCGGTACAGAATCATTTTCATCTATGAGAGATTGGAACGTGTCTCGAAACTCTAGCCATTTTACAAAGTTTCCATCAAAAGTTGGTAGATTAATAGTAGGCAATTTTATGGAAGCATTTACTCCACTACTACTTTTTATTGAATCACTATTTATCAAATTTTTGTTTTTAGATGAAAACAAATCCATTATTTCCTGCGCCAGCGCAATTTGAATACAAAATTCACTTTCAGTGATATCTCTTTCCGAGTACTGTTTTTCCGCATTTACAGAAAGTTCTTCAATTTCTGTTTGAACTCCATCAAATTTTTTAACTAATTCTTGTAACTGTGCTAATTTTACCGATAATTCTCTTATATCTAAACTAGTCACGCTATCCAACTTATCTAACTGAAATTTAGCGACATAGTTTTTAAAATACGTTACACGACTACGTATCCCAGAACGTTTACGGATTAATTTAACTAAAATAGAATTTGAGTCATCGTTTTCTTGTTCACTGTCCGACATTTTGTTTAACAAGTTTACTACAGGTAGGTTCACGAAACTTTTTGTTTAGAAAATTAATCAAATTAATCAACACAATTACGTAGCAATGACTTTTAACAATGAGAAAGGTAAAGTTAAATAACTGTTCACTCTAACCAAAAACACATCCAGCAGTCAACCAGCTCAAACCTCGCAGCTGCCACCGAGCTCGCCAACAGAACGGACAGCACCCGTAGCCCGTAGGGCGCCGCTGCCGGCCGCTCCGCCGCGCACGTTGTCGGCACGGCACGGCACGTCCGCCGCGCGCCTACGCAGGTGCGAGCGAAGCCGATGCGAGCGACTTGACGATCGTCTGGAATGTTCGGCAAATACCCGTTCACAACTAATAAAATATTACCTATTTTCCTTTACCTAGGAGCCAAACAACAATTCTTGAGAAAAGTTAATTATTACGAGAAAATATTATTTATGTGCCGCGTGGCCGCGTGGGTGCATAAATATAAGATGGCATGCGCATAGCCAAGCCAATCATAAAACACGCTGCTAGGCACCTCACCCCACCACAGCTTCAAGGTAGCTCTGCATTTACACGCAACCAAAGCTGGGAAATTAGGGATAGGGAGCAAACAAGGAACGGGCTTACTTCCATTCTTCTATAGCTGTTGTAACGCCGCCGCCATTTTGGTAGAACATGGATCGTTTAATTTTTCTGTTCCACGCTTCCGATCGACGACAGCAATTTGGATTCTTACTTCCAGCAGCTTCGATAATTTATTGTTCACGGTCGCCACATGAAGGGGAGCGTAACATGAAAACTCCTTCTTCTTGAATCAACTATTATTTTATTCAGAGTAACGCGTACATTTATGCGCGTGAGTACAATATTGAGTAGCGGTCGCTTGCGCGACCGGATGTGCACTGGTGTGTCGGCGCGGCGCTCCGTCGCGGGCGGCGATGTTGCCCGCGCACCGCTGCCGCTGCCGTTGTAATGGTGTGCCCACACGTCGTCGCACGCGAATTATAATATTGGTGCACACGATGGCGTGCACAACACTTAATGCAAACCGAATACAATTAAATATGCATATTATCAAAATAAAACACATTGCTATACCTACTCCATTACTCCTAAAGTTGGCTATGAATGAGTCGATGAGCTACAAACTATGAGTTTAGCACAATCACTCATAGTGATGCGAACAGGGCTCGAGTCTTATCGAGAACTACTGCATACCACGTATCATTCTTACTACCCATTGTGTAGTTGAGAATTAAGGACAGCTCACGCAAAATATCCTCAATTAATTAGCTTATAGATCGGACAAAGTTGACTTATATCTAAAGACCTCTAAACTGTGTTACATTAGAGTAAAAAGGGTTAGGAGCACACGGCCAACTTAAAGTTTAACCGAGCTCGGCTATCCACTGGAGCAACCTTATAATTAAAGGGTCATAACAACCAAATGTACTATAATGCAAGTAGGTACCTATTGTAATTGGCAGGCCATTGACATAGTTCCAGTGTTCAATCGCTAACATAAAGCTATGGAGCATAAATATAATGGGTAGTCATAAGTGTCGTGTAGTTCTACCATTATCCTTAATCCTCATCTGTCACGTCACTTAATAGATATTAGCAACTGCTATCATGATCACCTCGCGTCGATCCAACATGGTGCAGCGTCAACACCTCGAAATGCATGTCCCCATAGGAATGATTCGTGCAAACTAATGAAATGAACGACGTCTTTACTATCTAAGTTATAGCAAAAAATATTGCCTTTTGGCTTTCACATCTTTAAAACACTGCATTAATACCAAATATATTTCATAAGTACAACATTTTTTTCTTAAAATTCAAAATGATAAGTGTAAAAAGCTTTACGCTGCAACAACATCAAAATACCATGTAATTTTAAAGTCATTAATATAAATAACACGATATTACACAATCATATTTTAGAGTTATTGCATTTACACAATATTGTGGGGCAATAATTTTGGATAAGGAACATACCTATCAGTCAAAAAATTATATCAAATTTTAATTAAGTAGGTAACTATAGGTACATCACCGCCTCCAAGAAATTAAGGTATTTAGTTACAAAATATATTATTTTTTGTTAACATTACCTTTTTTAAACTTTCTTGTAGGTAGGTGAAACAGGACCAAAAATAGTTAACAATGTACGAAATCCAAATAATACTTAGATATGGTACAATAAATCGACGAGTAATTTTCTCACAATTGCTTCTTTAAAGTCCAGCTCCGACTTCTTCCTAATATTCGAAGGTTGTTGATGTTGGCACTACCTCAAGCGCCATTTGCAGGAAAACTGTTATTTTATCTGGAATTAAATTCGATATCTGTTAGATACCAAGTTCAATAGAACATCTAAGGGACGTACGAGGAGCATTCAATGTATTCTCGGTATCAAGGTGATTTACTAATGATGTTGATAATTTGATAAATTCATGGTATAAAGGTAAAATTTCTGATCATTAGTTTGCTAGTTATCCTTGATCAACGATAACTAGAATGACTAACGTGACAATGTTGAAGAAATCGAGCACCACGCTGCATGCACTGTTATTAAATTCCTTACCATACAAGGAAAAAGTCAAAACTATTCACGAAGAGATGGTGGCTGTTTACCAAGATTCTATACCTTCGTTATCTACGGTTCAAAAGTGGTTAAGATAAAAAGGGGTAGAGAGAGTATTGAAGACGACACTCGCTCGAGCGGCCTGGTTACTGCCTCTACGGCAGAAAACGTCATACAAGTTGAGAAGCTTATACTAGAGGATGCCCGAATGAAGATCAAAATGATAGTAGAGATGACCCACCTCTCTGTTGGTTCCGTGCACACAATTCTTCGTGACCTTTACCCTTCAAAAGTCAGTGCAAGATGTGTGCCGCGAATGCTCACGGCGCCTCAAAAGCAAGTGCGAATCGAGTGCTGTAGAGAGCTTTTAGAGCTCTGTGGTGAAGTTCCATCTAGTACTTTCGATCGAACTGTTACTGGAGGTGAAACCTGTGTTCATTTATGACCCTGAAAGTACCTACCTAAACAAGAGTCCATGCAGTGGCACAAGAAGGGTAGACCCCTAAGAAATTCAAAGTCGTTCCGTCTGCCGGAAAAATCATGGCCACAGTGTTTTGGGACTCAAAGGGCATTTTGCTGATTGAGTACAAAAAAAAGGTGAAACCATAAACGCGGCATCCTACGCGTTTACTTTACGAAATTTACGGGAAAAGACGGGGTAAACTGACCACCACACTTCTTGATTCTTCACGACAGCGCCTCGGTCCATGGCACGTGTTTCCAAGGCTGCTGTACGAGATTGTGGTTTCGAAGAAATTAACCACCCACCGCATAGCCCGGACGTAGCCCCGATTGATTAATATTTGTTTCCTAATTTAAAAAAAAAATCTTGAAGAGAAACGATGTCTTCATCGTTTCTCTTCATGATTTTTTTTAATGCGCCTTTATTGCCGCCTTGAGCTCTTGCTCAAGGCGGCAATAAAGGCGCATTTTTCAGATCCGATACCGAGAATACATTGAACGCCCCTCGTAGATACAGCTAGGTAAATAATTATGCTACTGTACAATAAAAAAAACGTCAGGAACGAAGTTCCTTACGCAATACTCGCACGCACACACACACTCGTATATATTAGAAAGAGACAATGTTTTTTCCTTATGCGATTTTTACGATTTCAACTCCTACCGCAAATCTTTCCAAAAACTTACCCATGAACGGCAAAGAGTAGCCCCACTTGACGAAAGGCAGGTACACCAAGCCGCCGGCGCATATGAAGGCGGTGGCGTATAGGTACTCCCACTGCGGCTTGTCCACGATCGGCGCCACCACCAGGTACGTCGACACCAGCAGGACGACGTACGGTATTATTATCGGTACCTACGAAAATCATAAATGAAACTAGGGATCACAACGATCAAAGGCGTATGCATGGTCAGAAACAAGAGTGATAAATAATTTTTCCGGAGATGATCATCAATAATACCAGGCCTTCATGTGGCATAAAACGTTGCCGAAAAATTTGAGAAATCTTACCTTGTATGGCCTCGGTGCATGCGGCTTGGTATATCTCATAACAATCAGGGCGAGCATCGCGCCACCGTAGAAGATCCACGCAGTGAACGAGAAGAAGTCAATCAACGAGTCTATGGTTCCGTACAGCACCATCGCCACTGCTATCAGAGACTGAAACGATAGGAACATTATTAGTATAAGGTCTTTAAAATGATTCTTATGAAGTTATCGTATTTTGTACCAGTTATAACTTACATGGAATATCAATCCAGGTGCTGGAGTGAAACGACGAACATGAACGTACGATAAGATGTCCAACAAATGACCTTCCCGAGACGCTGCGAAGCACAACCTGAGAAAACAAAACGAAGACACAGTCAGTCGATGAAAAAAAAGTCAACGGGAAAATTATTATGCAAACTATTTGTGGAGGATGGGGCAAATGGAAGGGTAAAGTCAAAAAACTTCATTTGAAATATCATGGACACCCACCTTCCCGCAACAAACAGCGTGCCGTTAGCGGATCCGAACGTGGAGATAGTGACGGCGAGCGGCATGAGCCAGGCCATCGGACCCAGAAGTCGGTTCCCGAAGGTGACGGCCACCGCTTCGCTGTCAGCCATTTCGCTGACTGACATCACGGCGAGGTACGAAACGTTGACCAGCGCGTAGCACAGCGTCACCAGTGGGATCCCGATTATTATGCTCATCGGTAAGTTTCTATAAGTTTAGCAGAATTATCAATAAGTAACCTACCCTACCATATTTTGCCCTACACTTGGTAGCAGTAAAATTCTTAATTGTATTAAATTTTAAAACCTTGGCCTGGGTAAGGCCACAGCTGGTTACAAGTACTGTTTCAATTTCAACAGCAATTAATTCCTCAAGCCGCCAGGGATAAAAGGGGTAAATAAATAACAACGAGAGGGTTCTGATTACATTGTAGGCGAGTACAGAATTGAAAGAGCAAGTAAAAGTAAAGTTAAACAAAATAATAATGAGCACTTACTTGGATGGATTCTTAATTTCCTCAGTGACATAGTTCAGGTTATTCCAACCATCGTATGCCCAGAGGCCAGTGTAGAAGGCTGTGGCAATGTTGCCCAGCGTGGCCGTGCTACTTGCGAAGTTGGGCTCCTGTAAATGTCGCGTATTACCTGCACCATATCGAACAACCAACCGTCAGTGTTTGAACAAATATTTACAACCCATTAGGAAAATGAAAAAGGTAGGTAATGGATACGTTGAGCTTGAATTGGGTGGCTATAGTTACGGTCTGTTCTTTTGTTTTTGGGTGATTTAATTGTTTTGGTTCAATGCAATGTGTGGCTAGGTAGATGAGTGTTAAAGATAAAGTTCGAAATATTTTTCCGATAGGTACCTATTCGACCGCATCTGATCAGCCTGGAAGCTGACTTCAACGCGTCTTTGAGGCACTTCTCGGGTGATGATGGGTAAAAGCTCTTGGTGTGAACATGGGCTGGTCTCATGTGTTAGGGGTTGCATTACCTAATATTAACTTATAAGCTCCGCCGCCCACGATGATAGCAATCGCCACCAGTTTAGCTGCTGTGAAGATGTTCTGTACATTCGTAGCTAAATTGACGCTGTAGCAATTAACCGCTAATATCATTACTGCAAAAGAGAAATTATAATTTAGACTTGACTATTTATGGCTTCCAACAGACGACATCTTATTGACTTCTATTAGCACTAGCTATAATATAGAAATTTGTATGTAGTCTATTTCGATCTTTAATCAAGCTTATTGAAGTCTGTAATAAATTGTACGATGTATGTTCGGGGATCGTTATTCGTTCACGTACCAATAGCAATGACCGCGACAAGTTTGACGAGGCTGGCCGGCGGCTCACATTCCGATACGAATGGCTCCACTGCATATTTTGCGAAGCTCAGACATATTATAGCCATTTGCGATGGTTTCAGTACTAATGTCGATACCTGCAATAAAGCAAACACATTGTAGTACTTATCGTATTTTATGTAAGTAGTTAATTAATTTTCCTTTGTTTGATTTAATTTACCCATGAAAACAGAAATGCGGGAGGTCCTCCGAACGCATCCATAAAGTAAGCGTACTCAGCGCCTGACGACGTGTTCATCGTTCCCAACTCCGCGTACGCGAGCGCTCCTAAATAAAATATATCCTCATTAATAAACAACAGCATAGGTACTTAAAGAGTCTGAAAAATAAACTCATGTATTTAATCTTAGGTAAAAAATTACTACAGCACGCTGCGTCAACGAAACGAATGCTTACCTACGTGACACATACCACGATTAGCTACAGTCAACTACAGAAAAACAAGCAAAGCAATTACGGCAATGTCAATATATGAAATTGAAGCCGGCAACAAGACACAAGTAGGTACAAAGTTGATAGGATTGTTTGGTCTATCAATTTGCAATCTCACCCGATCGTACGTTACAATGTTATAGAACTTCCCGATAGAAATACAATTGCTTGTTGAGGCAGTTAACCAAATTGATGATTGAAGCACATCAGCCAGTCACGGTACTGATTAGTGGGTACTTATTGTTCCATGTGCCACTTACCAAGCAGTGAGAGCAGGCCACATGCCATCCATATGATGAAGCTAATGCCCACTGAGCCTGTGCGCTCCAGAAGCCCAGAGGGCGAGACGAAAATTCCTGAACCTGTAAAAACAAACACAGCTTTACATTATGCAATTTATTGCATACAGATTTTCAAGTTTTAGTTGTCGGGAACATTATAATTTGGTGCTAGTATGGATTTTGGAAATTCTATCTTCCTAATTTGTCTACCTTCTATTCGACGTAATATGGTAGATGAAACGGGTTCCCTACGTGTATTCGAAAGTTGTTAATTCGATTTTTATTATATCGAACACGGTATGTCGATAATTCAGTTGTACGATGTTTTATTACATCGATGCTTTATTAGTGCGATGTAACGTTTGTGCGAAACACCCTACAGCGATTGCTCATTAGTTCGACAGTATGTCGGTTCGAAACGCCTACTATTTTCCGTAACATTTTATTAATAATAATAATTAGGCTTTTTGTAGCGGTAATCGACATCCACGCAGGCGGAGCCGCGGGGGACCGCTATAGGTTATATAAATCAGTATAACACATAGGCTACTTTTTGTCGCGAAAACCGACATCCACGCGGGCGGAGCCACGGGCGACCGCTAGTAATACATATAAACGTAAATATTTTTACAAAGCATGAAACAAAATTTTTTTAATATTGTCAGTTAATGAAATGTTGAAAAAGATGCAAAATATTTTTTTACAGTAGAATTTCCACTTTATTTTCTGATTTTGTTTTTTAGAATAAAAATTACCGTGGGTACAGTTACCGGCACGTAACTTGGCAAGAGATTTTCGTAGTGGGGGAAGTTCGCGCATATAAAAATGTATGAAATTGTGCGTGCGCAAACTTCCCCCACTACAAAAACTCTTGCCAACTTGCGTGTCGGTAACTGTAACATAGCTTTTTTTCTTGTAAATATTATTTATATTAAAAAAAAAAACTGTTTTTTTTTAAATAAATTTTATTCTTTTCCATTTTATTTTATTTTTTTAAGTATAAATAGTTGTAGGTATAATTTAGGTAAGCAATGTATATGTCTTATAATTCCCAGCAAATAAATGTATATGATTTATATTAAATTTAAGTTATTTAGGTATAGGTAGAATAAGATTATTTTCATTAATGTATCTTGATGTAAATAATGAATTAGGAATTTTAACACCCATTGCCATTGCCCCGCCCATTGTAACACCAAAATGTAATTTGTTGTAGTGTCTATTAAAGAGTTCTATAACTATCTACACATTTATTTTTTTAATAATTATAAGGAATGTATTTTATTAACGTCTTGCAAAATAAGATTATTAATAAAATGTCACGGAAAACAGTAGGCGTTTCGAACCGACATACTGTCGAACTAATTAGCAATCGCTGTAGGGTGTTTCGCACAAACGTTACATCGCACTAATAAAGCATCGATGTAATAAAACATCGTACAACTGAATTATCGACATACCGTGTTCGATATAATAAAAATCCAATTAACAACTTTCGAATACACGTAGGGAACCCGATGAAACGTATCTCTCAAAGTGATAATATTCATTTTACAATGTCATACTATGGCCCCTCTCACTGAGAGGACTAAAGACTGTTTTAAAATTATGTCATGCTATGGTTATCACTGCTATAGCTAATTAGATATTTTTATGCAGTATTATGATCTTCGCCTTTTCCTAAACCACCGAAAAAGAAAAGAGAGTTTTCCCTTGACTTAAATTTTTCATGCTGTTTTCCCCTTAGCCCGTGTCTCTGCCTACTATGGGATGTTAAATTGTTAGATTCATCTTAATCCACGGAAAAAAATTCTAAACTTATATTTTAGGAGTGTGGGTTTTTATTGTGTTGTTTTTCAGAGCACTCCGTATTGTCTAAAGCGTTAATATCGACACGTGGTTAGCACTTTGGCACGGCTCATGTTCGGCGCTACGATCAGTGTTGATGTGTGGGTTTAAAAAGAACAATCTTCTAAAACAATGACAGATCGCTGGCCCGAAGCCTATTACTATCAACAAGTAGCACTGTTTCCCATAATCGAGTTTCACGCTGTATAACAGCTATACATCAAGCTATACATATCAGTATAAGCTGACTTCTGATTGTACGAAAAACCTATACTTACAATGCGACGGCAGCTAAAACTGGAAAGGTATAGTTTGATGTGTAGCCGTGTGTACCTACATAGAAGTGTCCCTCGTTATTGCAACATTGGTATATTGGTCTCTCCTTTTCTATTCAAATCACGGAAAGTGAAAATTAGGTAGTTATATAGAAGAAATATACCTACATGCGTAACCGCAGCGGCTAATTCAGGAAACACAAAAATATTTTTCTCGTGCCCGTCGAATTAATTTCAATGCTACGGGAACTCATTATAATTTATTTGGATTATTATAATTAATTACGTATCTTGCGTAAGTAAATGTTTATCTTGAGCCAGATGCACATCTGAATAATTTTTCGGCGAGCCAATATGCCCGTGACGCTGGGTGCGGTAAGCACGTGTGTCGGTAACATGAAATAAACAATCACGTGATCAATTATTTATAAATCGTGTTACCATAATATTTGCAAAAGGCTCTACTTTTATAGGCGAAGTTTATACAATTTGTAATGAATTAGGTACCAATCACAGATATTTATAGATATACCTAGATAACGCAAGAGTAACTACTTCGCGTGCCAAAAATTGCACCAACTTATGATTACAAATCGTAAGCCGCCCCTTTCGCGCTCAGTCCTTTGTGCTGCTGGCTGGGTAAGTGTGAGCGAGAGCGCGAGCTTGTGACGTCATAGTAGGTAGTCAAAAAATGGCACGCTTGGTTTTCATACAGTTCGTGATACTTGCGTTATCTAGGTATATCTATATCTGTGGTACCAATACATTGTAGTTGTAATGTAACCTACAATGTATACGTAAATATATAAATTTTCAAAGCATTAATGACCAATTAAAGTAATACAGCTAAAAATGTTTTATCATCACAACCTGACATTGAATAAGGTTTTACAGACTCTTGACTCTATAGAAACTCGGATCCTTGATTAAAATATTTTGAAGGACTCCTTCGAGCCGAAAAATTGCCTCCTCCAGTGACAAAAGGTTTGAGTCGGGCCGCACTCAAAAAAATACATTACAATTTAATAATAACGTGGGCAAGGGAGGGTATACCTGAGCGTTTTCCTCAAAGAAATAATATTTAGGTAAATATTATCAGAGCTGGTTTACTGAAGGTGAGCAAGTTTAGGTCGTAGTGAGAGTAGACGTCATACCGATCATAGTGCCGACGATTAGAGCCACCCCACTGAAGAGTCCCACCCGTCTCTTGAGGTGAACAGGGTCGTCCGGAGCTGCGTCCGACCCCTCCAACTGCGTAATCCAATTAAACAACACGTTAATAGGTACTATTACCAAAACACTAGGCAGGTATATTGTAGACTGCTAACTCTGTAAAGACAAATGCAGTTTAGTTTTACACGACACCGTAACGTATTCTAAACATACAATATAAATAGAGTCTGTTTGTAACGTCAAAGTAACAGTTCTTTACTAAATGCATATGCAAGTATATACGGAACTTTTAACAAAAAAACCATTTCTAAAATTTTTGCCTGTCTGTCTGCTTGTTCCGGCTAGTCTCCGAAACGGCTGGAGCGACGGGATTTTGACTGTCAGATAGCTGATGTTATAAGGAGTAACTTTTATTTTAGAAAAAGCATTAGTGTTCCGTGCTAAAAAAACACATGAAATCCAATTTGTTTACGGACATGCAGGCGAACGAAGTCGCGGGCACAGCTGTGCCTAATATAAGCGCACTGTTGGATTTTTTGTTACTGAAAATGGGCAAAAACCTTTCGGGTCCTCGGGTACCTCTTCAAATGTAATGTATTCGGTTTTTGTTCTAGTGTCCAAGTGATCAAAAGGTTTACCTTCCTAACCAACGCTTTCTCTCATCTCAAATTCACCAACTGCTAAGCGCAAGTGCACTTAGGGAACTTCATGAGGAATAAGATACCAATAGGAAAGTTTTCTAAGAAAATATGAAGGCCACATAAAGGCAGTGGGCGGTCAAAATGTCCCCTCAAAAGACGATTCAAGAAAAATGTCACGTCGTCAATAAGAACAAAATAATCTAGGTTCTTCAGAACTTTGTAAATACGTAGAGCTCGCGACTTGGCCGCTAAGAAGATTTACTTCGACACGGAAGGACACTGTAAACATTCAAGGCTATATTGAATTTCTCATTCCTCTCAAGAATGTACCCGGGAGACATTTTGCAAATAAGATTTTCTACTTCAAACAGTTTCAAGGATTTCTTCTAGAACAGGATATACATTTGTTCAGTGCACTTCCCGTTAAGAAACAAGTCAGTAGTAAAACAAGTCGGTTTTATGATTACGGCCCTTTCTCAAAGGTTATTTATGAGTGGAAAACTTAAATATATGCTAGACTAAAACCTACATAGGTGCAATACATACAGATAAGTAGGTACAATATCTGTAGATCAGTCTCTGGGATAAGAAAACGAACTTCGGATAGGTACCCGAAGTCCGTTTTTTTTATCCCAGAGACTAATCTGACATTTAAGTCTTTTGTGTTTGCGTTTTTTTTTAGTATAGATGTTTGACATTACACCTGTCAGATTAGTCTCTGGGATTAAAAAACGAACTACCCTAGGTACGAGTATGGACTTCAAGTTGATAAATCAAAGTGGATCGATAATAGCATCGTAAACTGGTAACTTTATGACCCAGCTAATAACCAGAAGCTCATCCATCACATTAACACTCGGAAAAACAGTTTTGAATTTTCTTTCAAACATTAGCTTGTTGTGGCTAAAGTGCTTAATTTACAACTCGTGTCTTACATCGGAAAAGTTTCATTGTTGGGTTTCCGCAGACACGGAGTGAACACTTAATTTCAACGAAGGTTCGTTTCAAAGATCTGGCCATTAACTGTGGGAGCTAGTGTTCCACTTCATTTTAAGATAGGTTTGTTTTAAAAGGTCTTTAAGTAGGGAGCGTGTCAGCTGAGCTAATGTTAGGTAAGTGTACGCAGTGGCGTAACTATACCGTTTGGGGCCCGTGGCAAATTCAAGGGATGGGGCCCTCCCTCAATGTAAAGAAGCTCAACCAAGGTTATATTTTTTTTTTATTAGCACTTCTCCCGCGAAAATTTCATATTTTTTCCCTACAAAATTTAACACCTGACTGCTTCTGTCCGTATGTTAGGATCCTCCTGTACTTATGGCCCTCTCGGCCCGGGGGCCTCTCTGGCTGGGGGCCCGTGGCATTTTGCCCCAATGCCACCCTATAGTTACGCCACTGAGTGTACGGCTCAGTTTAATCCTTCTTTCAAGACTTTCATGGGATGAATGTCTTTACTGAGAAGGTATAGAAGTGTCCTGGGTTTCCTTTATCGTTCTGGATCTTGCAGCCTTTTTATGGCGGCAGAGTAAGCTCTCAGAAAATCAAAGATATGGGTATTATTTTGTAATTAAACAACTTCCCTTAATAAGTACAAAAGCTACTTAGGGAAAGGGGTAAGTAACTAATCTATTACTCATATCAGGAGTCTGATCTTTCAAGACTTGTGTGGCATGTGTGCATATCTATGCACAAATGCCCATCTGGGCATTGCCCATCTATGCCCACACTGCCCAATGGGCAATCCACACACGGTGGAGGTGCTTTGATAAACACCCGTATACACCCAATTTTCTGGGTGTTTATGGGTGTTTATCGGGTGTTTATCAAAAGCACCGGGTTTAAACCCGGTGGATTGCCCATCTATACATGTGTGTGTACCAGGTTTCCAGGGCAGGCGTTGCCTCAGAACCCGATGTACCTAACACTTAAGTGGTATCCGGTAGTATCTGGTGACCAGACTCTGGTTTATCATTGTAGTTGATGTACCTTGTCTCCTGGGTTGACGTTGCCGTCGGTAAGCGCACCCGCCGCGCCGTCTTCTGCGTCGCACTCTGCTGAGCACCCGCGCCATACCAATCCGCCTTCGCGTGCGCTCCCTGTGAACAACGAAATAAATATATCAGCTTATCTTAAAGTAGTTGTTGGTTTTTAAGACACAGAGACTGAAATACCGTGTAGGTGTAACTAGCCGAATAGATCAGAATTTATGGTCTACAGTCTACACTATGCCTCTACGGCGTAGACCATCTGTCGTAGACCATAGACTCTACGGCTTGTAGGTCCCTAAACTGCTATGCAGCTGCAGGTTCTTAATTGTATTTTTTTTTGTTGTCTATGAATAAATATCATTCAGAAAAAAATTTGGTATAGAATGAATGTGCATGACCGATTTAAGTAATTAGTTTAGAATTTGTTTAAAAATGCAGTTGCTGCCAATAGGTGTAGGTGTCTACCTAATCACTCGTATTGTCGAAAACAAGTGCGAAATATTGTATAAAATGTGATATAGAATCAGTAACATGAACCTAAGTAAGATAAAATAATGTTGCTTCGAGGGATTTAAAGGTGCAGGAAAATCCTTTACGCAGAAAGGTTTTCAGAAAGTCAAACTCGCTGCAATCAATGTTTGAATCGGCGCACGCGTGGACAACGTAGCAGACAACCGCTAGTATCTAGGTAGAATTTGTAGCTAATTAGCACAATCACTGATCATTATTAAAAGTGTTTACCTAAGTGCTGGCATAAAACGCAATTTCGTAATAATAATGTGAACCGATTTTTTTCACAAACGTAGCACAAGCACACATAAACGTACACTCATAGAGTCATAGTACATCATTTACTTGCTGCAACTATAAAATTCCGTTATTTCTGTTGACATATCAGAATGTATACCTAATACTAACCGGTTACCTACTAAAAATAACAACAAGCAATACCACTAACTGGAGAAGGATAAAATTTCACTTTTCCTGAATGCCGAAGTAGAGAACCATTATAAAAAAAAACAGCACATTACCATTTTTCTTTTTCAAATCCATAAAAGTTTATGTATCCGTGGGCAATCACTATTATAAATTTTATTTCATTAGGTTTTATGTTACTGAAGATAAAACCACTTTGCAACTACAAACAATAAATATAGGAACTGTGATACATTATTGGTAAGTATTATATTTTATTACTATACTTGAAACCGCAAGACACGTTATATTTGAAGGACTATTTCTAACAAACTGATATATTTGATGAACGTGTGCTGAGGTCGAACGTAGACGGTGTAAAGAATTATTTTATTTTAAGGAAGATGACTAAAATAAACAGTCGCAGTGTTAAACCCAGCTGAATTCACCAATCAGTGTCCTGTTTACATTAAAGGCATGACAATATTAACCTTAGCATTTCAACATTCTATTTGATTAGGTACAATGAATACTGAGCCAGGTAAAGTACCTACTCACTTTCAATTTGTTAAAGAAATTCATCAATAAAATTTTTCTACTAAAGCTATATTAGTCATCACTTTTGCGCTCGCTCCCGCACTTGTGATAACAAAAATGTCTACGTGAGTTCTTAGACGTAAAGCCTGCATAACGGTACTATTTATGTATGAATTCTCCGAAACTCTATAACCTAAGCACAGGCTTTGTAAAGATCTGCGACACAACAAGCCTAATTGAAGTAATTATCCCGTTTTCCTTCAAGATGAATCTTCGTTTCGTTTCGTTTTTCGTTTCGTGCTTCGTTGATGAGGAATCTTCGTTTTCCTTGAAGATGTCAGCATCGAGGAGGGGCCCCTTAGGGCCGAAGTCTGCCGGGTCAGCGTGATTGTCCGAAAGGGTTACCGCTGGCCCGGAACATAAAGGGCTAAGGAAGGAACACGGGTGGGTTTTAGTCAGTAAGAGTCTGACACTCCCTTCCGCTCCACCCAGAGCGGGAGGAGTCATTTGGTGATTTCCCATCCGCAAAAAAAAAAAAAAAAAAGGCTTTGTAAAGATCTGCGACACAACAAGCCCAATTGAAGTAATTATCCCGTTTTCCTTGTAGGATTATATGGACATTAAAAATAATGAGTGGAAAAATGTCTACTTAAGTAAATGGATTGGATATTACAGAATAAGGGATCTTCAGAAGATTGCTGTGTTCTTTTCTTGATAATACAAATTTCGCTGATTAGGTTACGGAAATATTTTAGAACCGTGGGTGGACAGTTTTTTACCGAAATACTCAATTATTAGAAATTGTGTAAATCATAATTTCTCTACATAAAAATCTTTATTAGCTATTGGACAACCAATTGCCTACGTATAGGTACGTAGGCAATTAGTTGTCCAATCGCTAATGAAGATTTTTACCGTGGTTAGTTAGTTTGTTAATGTCAATACGTATTGACATTAACAAACTAACTAACTAGCCTGTATTGTGCCACTTGCAGGACAAAGGCCTCCCTCTCCCTTTTCCACACAATTATTCTGTCTTTGGTTAGTCCTTTCAGTAGGAGTCTAGCACGTCCCGCCATCTTCGTTTGGCCTTCCGCAACGGCGTCGTGCGTTTAGTGGGACCTAATCGGTGGTTCTGTTAGCCCATTTGTCATGTGACATGCGGCATTGACATTAGGCTCAGTAACATCTATTATTTTGCCCAAGAAATACAAAACTAGAGGTTAGTATTTCTTGAGCAAAATAATAACGATAATGTAGAGCTTCCAAAAGCTGTTCTTTCTCTTATTAGAGAGTTTCAGTTAGTACCTATGGCAAGTAGTCTCGATGTGAAACATGTGCCTCCCTCCCTCCAACTCCCTCAAAATCATATCCTAATTCTTAGTCTGTCGCTTTTTCGTTAGAAAAATTCAATAGAAACTTAACATTCAAGTAACAAAGTAAGATAGGTATTTGGCAACCAATCAGTTACATCTGCTATAAAATAAAGGGATTTTAGACGCGTATTTTGTAATTCTGCTGTTAAAATAAAACGTATTTCAGACCTTCGCATCGACTAAAGTTTCTGCTGCCACAACCTGAAATAGTGACAGTCACGCCCATTGATGTCACACAGACAATATAAATTGACTGTGAATATTCTACAGTTGGATGCCCGACGTAATCACATTTCATAAAGTTGCCAAAATAGCCACTAAATCAGTGATAATGGGACTTTAGCATTGTTACGTGGACTATCAAGTAATGTGTGGAAATAAATCTAATGATGTTTTCACACTTACGACTATCCACAGAGCTATTTCAGTTGTGGAAAGAATTTTATTCGTGAAGGTCGCGAATAAGCACGTTGTAATGTTTCAGATGAACAACGACAATAAGGATCATGGCGATTGCCGATTGTTTCATACAAAGTTGACCGATGTTGTAAAATAAACGTACAATACACTTACAATACACGTACAAAATAAACAAACAATACACTTTCAGAAAACAAATGAATGGTTACATGCACAACTAAAAACGGCTAGACTTGTAATCATTGAAATGGGTATTTTTTTCATTCTCTCTGCATTGTTAAAAAATTTAATCAGCCAAAGGTTTCTTATAGTGAGAGTTTTATTATACCTAGGAAAAATAAAATGGATTCAAGGACGTATTGGTATTGATTTATGAAGCAAAAACTGCCAATCATCCTCGTATACACGTGCTATGCATGGTCATTGCGATACCGATTGTGTGCACAAGTTCCTATAATTATTTATTGATTAAAATCTATTTATGAAATAAGCAATGAACAACCAATAAACATGTCTAAGGTTTCTAACGCACTAGGACACTTAATTACTTTTACGACGTCATCGTCACGTTCTTCGGCGATCTCCTTTCAAAACTAGTGTGTTTTGTCTTAGGGCCATAGGACACCAGTGCACGGCGGCCCAACCATGGTCACGCTACCAGCAGAATATACACAGTTTCATGGTGGGTATCTCACCATGCCGCACCTTTAGAATTATAGAGACCTAATTCGAAATTAGAAGATTTTAACTTTGACTCATAAAATTACCTTGCACGACCATCTCCATCGAATCTTAATAAAACAGAGACTTAATATGTCAGAGTTGTCTAACCTAACTTAATATATTTTATTAAGATTCGATGAAGATGGTAATTAGGTAATTTTATGAGTCAAGTTGAAATCTTCAAATTTCGAATTAGGTCTCTATAATTCTAAAGGTGCGATGCGTCCGATCGATTACGTAACCAACCATACATATTTTGGCAGTGCAACCATAATTGCACCGCCACTGGTGTCCTAGGGCCCTAAGACAAAACATTGTTTTGAAAGGAGATCGCTGAAGGACGTGACGTCATAAAAGTCCCTAACCGAAAGCAAAGGTCAATTATATTGTGTTAAAAACAAAACAATAAAAACTTAGTAGACATTGTAGACAATGTAATAAACACGCGGAACATTAGACAGTTTGCCAATCTTAGTAATTATAATGAGTGTTTTGTGATGCCAACACTTTTAATTGAATGATGAATGAATGAATGAATTGCACCGATCCCAGCGTGGTTAAACCAGACTCGATTAATCGAATGAACCCCAAGATTCACACTAGCTCCTGTAGCCTCATGTTCATGGTGCTACAGCGACCATTGCATATCAAGGAATAGACCGGGGGGCGCGGTAATGGTAGGGAAGACGTGCCCGTAGGATAGGTAAGGATTTAAGAGCCTACCGGATATGCATCCTAGAGTAAGCATTGGACTAGTGGAGAGACGGGTAATTATTATCTAAGGATGGGCATCTTTTATCGACCTTGCCGCCAGGTTGGTTCAGGTCGAGCTTCGTCGGTCCGTCTTTTGGCGGGTTTCTACTGCTTTCTCGGTTCTTTTGTATGTAATTGCTTGTTTGTTGTGTCAGATGTTGCTGTTTTCAACGTCTTCGTCGAAAGTTTCGCTACTATCCGTTTCCGGTTTTTGTAAGTTTCACTAGCAGCGATCTTGATCTTACTTCTATCTTCAGCTGGCATCATCATCATCTGCCTAGCCTTTTCCCAGCTGTATCCATCCAAAAATTTATTCCCTTGTCGAAGTACCTCATGTCCTGTTTTAGATTGTCGTTCCATGTGTAAATAGGTCGGCCTTCTTGGATTTGGCCTTGTACTGCATTGCTGCATGCAGTATGTGTGGTTGCGGCGCCCGTAGACATTTGCGAGGTAGCACATCCTGTGTTTCTTGATGCGTTTGGTTACTGTTTTTCCGTCTACGATTTCATGCATTTTCTTTTGTCTTGGTAGAGTGGTTAATCAAGTTTCTAATGATAACTCGCTCATATCTTCTGAGTCTTGACCTGTTAGCTTTAGTAAGTGCCGATACTTTTAGGCCATGTATCATGCTTGATGGTCCTATTGGTTAGCGATTTATTTGTTCGTTGTGATTGGATATATCCCTTAGTGCCTTGAGGTCGACATTGTCAAAGGCCTGTTTTTTTTTTTTTTTTTTTTCGAGAGCGAGTACATAAATTCTTTTACCTGCACGCCGTTCTTCGTCTAAGACCATTTTAAGCGTAAATATATGGTCGTCTGTTGATCTATTGTTTAAAAAGGTCGGTTGGTATTTGTCCAATTCCGTTATTATCTCGTCTATTTTTTAAGTGCGTAGGATGCGTAAATTCTGACCCGTGTTGCAAACCGATAGTGGCGATATTCATTCGCATCTTTAGGGTTATTGTTTTTTTTTTTTTTTGGAATTAGTACTTGTACGGTCTCCAGCCACGTGTCGGGTGCTTCGTTCTGTGTCCAAGCTTTGTTCATGTGTTTGGTGACGGCTTCTTGTAATATTTCTGGAATTGTTTTGTAAAGCTCGATTACCACTTGGTCTGTTCCGGGAGCTGACCCGTTTCGCATTTTATTAATAATTTCCATCACGTCATCCGCGATGGGTCCATCACACTGTACCTACTTTGGTTATCGGATTGTTTGTATTAATTGTTGGTATAAGATGGCCCTCGGATTTTTTTAAATATTTGCTCCCATTTGGTCATCGGTATCTAAGTAGATCTTTTTCGACGTTTTGTTTGAAGTTTGTTTCTACTGTAAAAAAGTATAGCATCTGCATGCATTTTGCAGGGTGGTTTCCCCCATTCATTGAGGCAGGCCCTACATGATTTTTGCTCTTCCTGATATTTAACCTTTTGAAGAGTTGCCTGACATTCTTTTACTAGGTTGTACCTATTTGGATTATCTAGTTGCCTATTCTGTAGAAGTTTAGCTTTTTGTAGTTTAGCAAGAGCTAATCGATGATCTCTGGAGAGAACTGGCTGCAGAATCAGTTTCCTGGGCAGCTAATACTTCCGTTATGTTATTCCAGGGTATTTCGATGTTTTGTCCGTTGAGTTGATTCCTACATATCTTTTAGTTTTTTGATATGCAGTCTTGGTATTTTGTATTCGTGAATTTACTATTGAGGGTGACATAATGGCACTGTTTGTAATTGAAATTCTTGTATCGGTCTGTTTGTTGTTTGTTAGCAGACCCCAGATTATTTTATGGTCGGATGTGCCCCTAGCTAGCGGCCCATTCGCCTGTAATAAGTTCGAAGAGTTTTTCTGTTGCATGTGGCGATAATTTGATCCAATTGAGATTTCTGAGTGCCCTTTGACCATGTTATCCTGCATGATGATCTCGCTTTTGTCTTTTTTTTTTCAGTGTTGGTTGTAGAGCTCCTGAGTGTTTACCTGTTTCTTGTACGCAGGCTGTATGAATGCCCCTAATTGAGAGTTCCGCATCTTAGTTAATTGGTAAAGGCTTATTATGTTGTGTTGTTTTGACGTTGTTTGATTTTTCATTAGATTAATCGGGTTGCTGTTGTAATGGTGGTCGTCGGTCATGGCCCAGCTATCATAGTGCTGGTACTTGTAGAGGATGTGCATGTTGCTGGGTACTGGTTCACCGGTAGGTGAATACACTAATAGAACTCAGACGCGGCGATTAATATATCCTCTCCACCTCAGAACGTCTTGTTATACTGCGTGATTGTGTATTTGTTATCCTTTGTTCCTGGGAGAGATTGCTGTTAGGGAGAAATTCTTGTATATTATTTAAGAGCGATATTATGAAGAAACCAAACCCATTACATTATTTATTTGATGGGCTATAGCTATAGCTCGAACTAGACAATTGCCGTCTTTTGTCATACGCAAACTTATGCCCATTTTTAAAGAGAAAGCCTTTTGTTTTTATGGTATCGCAAGACCTTCTCAGCAAACATGTGCGTGGGTTTATTTTTGAGAAACAATAGAGCTGACAGGGGACGCCTCAAATTTATGAGCCTTGCTTTTTTGTTTCTTAACTTAACCTTTTTTAACTTCGAGTCCAATTTTGCGCACATGTTCGAATCCAGGTACATGGATTGTGATCAGACATATTGACATACATAGTGTCAGATATACAGTCGTGGGCGCAGAATTGGGATACGGGTAAACGAGAGAAACAGCTCCTTTATGTACAAGACTTGACTTACAGGCTATGAAATAAGTTACTTGTTCAAGGCAGTTTTGGTAATTTAGTACAATGTTAAATGAAGAAAATCGTGGAGTGCGAATTCTAGACCGATACCGTATTATAGGCTAGAGTAATAGAGTGTCTTAGTATCCCTCGCTCCTAGATATAATATGAAAACATTTCCCTAAAGCCTATTTATAGCTTACAATGATGTTAAATTCACTCGTGGTTTTAAAAATCCAAATTAAGAAAACAAAGCGCAGCCGGATACAGCTTCTAATATACGGAAAATACGGAAAGATCTCACCAAATTGGCCCGCTAAGGAAACTCGACGTCACCAAGCTCCTCTGTTGGGAGGCTTAAGCTTCTGGCTTGTATACCAGGAACACACCCACACAAACAACACGCGATACACCGTTTCGAATTTCAAATTTGAGTTTCAAGCTGAGAGTTACGCCAGTTAGAGCCACGTGGTACGCACGTTGCATCAAGTATAAACAAAGGCTGGACCCGACACGTCCGTCCCCTTCGGCGGTCACTGTCCGAATCTGATGCCAACACTTTTAATTGAGGACAGAAAATTGTCCTCTGGTACACTGGGCTCTACCGCGTAACCTACGTTCATACGTACATTCATAGTACGAAAACCCGGCTTGCAGTAGGTAGTAAAACTCGATTCAATTTTTATGGCGGCTCGGAACATGAGACGAGTCACTGCCCAGCCGGTCGATTCTGTAAAAATCTCACCGTGAAAAATTAGGTGAAGTGAGTTTGTTTTTGCTAGGAATTGACACTATTGACAGCTCACTCCACGCTCACTTCACCTAAGTTTTCACGGTGAGATTTTTACAGAGCCGCCATAAAGTTTGGTTCGAACTTATAGTAGTAGATATTCAGGACCATATCACCTTTGTGATGCACTTACCACGAACATCATTTAATCTTATCTTGAATGTTATTAAGGAAAACGATAATGTGACGATGAGCATAGACAGACCACTCAGGACTTCATATCTCATCAATACAATTATCCCTAATGTCTCCGCACAAACATATATTGGAAACGCAAGCAGTTATGTGATAAGCATTGGATTTATTACAGCTCTGATCTAGATTGAATCACAGTGTGCAATGTCGTCATCATTAATTAAGATGCTCTGGGTGATTCTAAATATTTTAAAGTAGAATTTTGCTGTCTAACGACCAGTGGTCAGCATTAGCACTGGAACACATTGGGAGAGGCCTTTGCCCAACAGTGGGATGATAGAGGCCAACTGTAACGGAATATATTTCAACCACATAAATCTTTTCTTAAAAATGCACCACTGAAAGATTAAATAGAGCTTTTTTCATAAAATTCATTCAACAATAACATAAAAAACTTTCATACAGTTTACTCTCAACGAAAATAGCCTTGGCTTTTCGATATAATAGGTAACAAGCATAGTGGGAAATTCGATGGGTCCTATGTATGTATAAGGTCCAATGTGCAACTTTTCAATGGAGGCTCAAAGTTTCAATTTGATTTTTTTTTTCATGCTTGAACTGATGTTTGTGAAACTTTGCACAGTTATTGTGACACATATGTTCGTGGCCTTTATACGTTTAAAATTGTGCCACATAAGCCCTTTTGCTGCAGCAAAAAAGAGTATTTTCACCTATAAAATGTGTATTTTTTTGTGCACGTTGTCAACTAGAGTAAAAGGAAGCATTTAAGAGCGTTTACGCCGTAGGTACTGCATTTCATACAAAATTTCAAGCCCTTGTTTTTCGAAATGAACGAACCGATTTTCATAAAACTTCATACGCATAAGCAGGATACAAAGGTCTAAAAAGTTACTGGAGAACATTTTCGAAAAATAGTGTTACAGTCAAATTAGACTGATTTTAAATTTTTCATAGAAACAGAGATTTTCAGTTATCTTTTTTTAAATTAAACATTTCGAAAATGTTCTTAAGCAACTTTTTAGACCTTTGCATCCTGCTTATGGGTATAAAGGTTCATCAAAATCGGTTCATTCATTTCGAAAAACAAGGGCTTGAAAGTTTGTATGAAATGCCGTACGGCGTAAACGCTCTTAACACAAAAAAGTGAAAATGCTCAAAATGTTGCATTGGACCTTATAGATAGGAACCATCGGAATAGTAGTACAGTGTAGCTCCAGTCTCAGATTCTGCTAACTCAAGTTCCAGTTTCCATTTCGATGACGCATATAACAGCATATCACATGACACACCGGACACAGTGTAACCAAAACACTCCGTGTGCAGAGAATCACGTACGCCAACATCTTACAAACTACCTATTGTATGATTTACCTCATTTCATTCAACAATTTGTGTTAATCCTGCTAATTCTACTAATATTATAAACTAGCTGACCCGCGCCCACTTCGTTGGGCGGTAAACATTTTAACTTGTGATGAAATTATGAGTGTGGTTCGGTTAGTACTGAGTGCTATGATGTATTTCCTGACTGCCAAAAGGAGGGTTTTGTTTTTATTGCATATTTTTATTGTTTTATTATATATGTATGTATGTATTTGCATGCCACTTTGGCTATATTACCGGGTTTCAAATGAGTAAATGAAATAATTATGATTGAATAAATTATGTTAAATTTAATTATTCAAAACTTCTCTGTATATTATATTAGATGTAATGCTATTATTTGGTACCAAAATATATTGTCTTTCAGGAGTTCCAACCCGAGATAAGCCAACATATAACTGCCAATGGGAAAAACACTGCTTTCTCAGGTCAATGCCCACCAGAGAGAATGTTTGACCTTGGGACTTATGGATGTTCTCGCGCTTTGGCTAGCGAGCCGCTGCGAGCGCTCAGCGCTAGAATCCCTATACCTTGTTGCTGAGACATGCTGCCTTAAATCAGAAAGACGCTGCGCACGTTCAGCGCTAGATTCCCGAGCACGGGCCTGCGTTGTTCTCGCGCTTTGGCTAGCGAGCCGCTGCGAGCGCTCAGCGCTAGACTCCCTATCCCTTGTTGCAGAGACATGCTGCCTTAAATCAGAAAGACGCTGCGCACGTTCAGCGCTAGATTCCCGAGCACGGACCTGCGATGTTCTCCAGCTTTGGTTAGCTAGCCGCTGTGAACGCTCGGAGCTAGATTCCCTAACGCGTGCTTGCGAAATATTTTCTCTATTCCTCGAGAGGCGCTGATAATTTTCAAGAGCAGACTCTTCCGTACGGCGTACTCGAGCTGCTCTTGTCTGGGATGTCTGACGGGAAAATTGTGATTTCCTTTTAGGCATGACAAACAATCGCTGAAACTGTCCGATATCCCAAAATCAGAAATAGCTGGCACAACTTCGAACTCGAAGAATGAGAACGAAGTAGTGTTTGTGTTTTAAGAAACCGAGCAACCAAAACAATTTTAAGACCAACAACCAAAACAATTTTAAAGACCAACGACATCCAACCAACCGCGTACAACACACCTACCTAACGACGAAAGTTAAACAACGCCATCTATGGGTAAATGGATAAAACGTCCGTACGAAGCTTGTTCTAATGCGGTTCGTGAATGGACGGCGGCATTTTGTGATTTAGTAATTTTATATTATCTTCGAAACTATTTAACCAATTGGCATACTGTTTTGGGCAAATCGTATCTCTATGATGTTCTTGTGCTCAAAATAATATTTTTTTCGATAAGCTTTAATATTTTGTTGTTTAAAAAATCGTCCAAAGGTAAGTACGTCGAAAACTACTTTTTTTAACACATAAAAGCTACTATATCTGCTAAAATATAAAAGATAGAAATATGGTGTCGCGGACTTTTTTGTAGAACTATTCAAAGCGGACCAGGTTGCCATACATTGTTTTCAATTATATACAACTGTTAAGGCAGCGCATGCAAATAACTCTGTTGTGAGAGCAATTTTTTTCCGCCTGGCTAGACAAAAATTGAGATAGTTCAGCTAATATGCATGATACCTTTAAAATTTATAGCCTATAGCACTCACGAATAATGTAGCTTTCTACCAGTGAAATAATTTTTAAAATTGGTTCATTACTTCCGGAGATTACCCCCTACATACAAACTTACAAACAATGTTACCTCTTTATAATATTATATTATATATTATATTAGTATAGATGTGAAAGTTTCTGAAGATGTTTGGATGTCTGTTTCTCAATCACGCGTAAACCTTTGAACAGATTTAGATGAAAATTGGCACATGGATAGACGATTTCCTGGATTAACACATAGGATACTTTTTATCCCGATATTCCTACGGGATCGAAACTTACGCGGGTGAAACCGCGGGGCGCTGCTAGTATTATAAAATTTGAAAGTTTGTGAAGATGTTTGGATGTTTGTTACTCAATCACGCGTAAACCGTTGAACAGATTTAGATGAAAATTGGCACATAGATAGAACATTTCCTAGATTAACTCACAGAATACCTTTTATCCCGATATTCCCACGGGATCGAATCTTACGCGGGTGAAACCGCGGGGCGCTGCCAGTTTCCAATAATAACATACTGTTTCTATTTGCATTGATCACTGTGCTCATCACATACCTATTTAACTCCTATTAGCAAGTGTATTTAACAAGGAATTATCCTTATTTCATTAGGAAACTATAAAACGTTATTCTTGTGCGTAATCTAATGAGTTTCTAGTTGGAAAATCATTCTGTGCCGCTCTTTGAATGAGCCTTTCACATTGTTGGGTATCCATAATATTTCCTTGGCTTACCAAAGGCCAAGCTTTAATCCAAGATTGTAAATATTAATCCAATCTCGAAGGCTAACATTACCGCTGAGAGTACAAAAGCTAATACAATTAGAACTTTGTTATGACAATGTACATACCTACATCATAACGATTCTTAGGAAAACAATTGTAGGTACATACATAATATTATTTATGTCAGCAACAGTTTACATACTTGGACACACATTATCGACAGAGTGTTACTAAGTACTCTCTGTATTTTGTGGTGTTACGGGGTGATTTCGTAACACGCTATCAATAGCAATCGCTTTCATTTTGACAGTTTTACAATATTCATTGCGTTATTTACGTAGTTGAACAGACAAATTTTTCGAACATAGTAAGCAATGGATTAGCAATATCCTTTAAAATGATTCAGATTGTGATTGATAGTGTGTTACGCTATTGGCGTGCCGTTTTTAGGGTTCCGTACCCAAAGGGTGAAAACGGGACCATACTACTAAGACTTCGCTGTCTGTCCGTCTGTCTGTCACCAGGCTGTATCTCACGAACCGCGATAGATAGACAGTTGAAATTTTCACAGATGATGTATTTCTGTTGCCGCTATAACAACAAATACTAAAAACAGAATAAAATTAATACCTATTTAAGGGGGGCTCCCATACAACAAACGTGTTTTTTTCGGCGTTTTTGCCTTGTGGTACGGAACCCTTCGTGTGCGAGTCCGACTCGCACTTGGCCAGTTTTTTTTATAACTTTGTCCACCTAGATATTGTTATGATAAAATTTAAGCCTTTTCAAGTAGTGTGTCCATATTGTACCGTTATTTTACTTAGTTTGATAGCTAATTTGTACAAAGATAATAATTATTAAATGGGTGAGATCTCAAGCGTTTCACACAACTTATCGTCGTCGTCGGTAGAGAGCGCACTAATTTAGTGTTTTGTTTCTAAGAAAAACGTGTAATATTCAGTGTTGTAAATGCTTCGCTAGAGAGGTGACACAGAACTTGTTTCAATACAATAATAGTTTATCACTCCAGACGAGAAATACGAGTATTTCAGTATGAACGAAAATATGTATTTATCTCCACATACTATGACGCAAAAGCGGTCTCTGTCACGAGCTTTGCATCGTAACAAGAAGAAATAATAATTATTCACAACTTTTCGCCACGGTAATGTTCTCTACAGTATTCTATCTTCATACAAACGGTCGGAACGCAAGTCATACCTACACGCCTCGAGTTCGGTATACACTCGGTAAACAAACAGTCGCGAAAGCGCCGCAGTGACGAATGGACGGTGTGATGTTTTTTTAAGCAGTAAACGTGCGATTTGTGACAAATAGATATCATTGAAATATATACAAGTACTTACAATTTATAGACAGTACCTATTATGCTGTTTTTGGTTGCTTGAATTCGTCAATATCGCACCCCGAAATTACATTTTTTTTATTATTATTAGGTACCTACCTGGAAACTCCGAAAGGTACGATTATATATATTTTTTTAATGTAGCTACTAGTACGTAATTTGTTTCTTTTTATTACAAGCTTTTATTTAACTTGCACTGTTCTTATGTAAGTATATGAGTTATAATAAGTATGTAAGTTGTCCGTCAAAATATGTAAACCATTTTTCGACCATTTGTTGGTATCCGATTGAGCTGAAATTTTGCATAGGTACACCTTTAGTTCTGGTAACAATATAATGTGCAATACTCAATATTGTAATAATTTCAATATCGCCGCCGCCCGCTCCAAGATGGCGGATTATAAATTTTTCTCGACCCCCTTTTTTATGGGTATCAAATGAAGGGCTTGAAGAGTAGAAAACGATAAAGTTAATAACATCACACTAAATTCAAAATGGCCGCCGCTCCAAGATGGTGGATTACATTTTTTTTACAATCCCTAAAAGCTTGAGGCACTGATGTACGGTATCCGTTGTACAGGTGTACCTACTACACAATATCAGAGCCTCAAGCGTTTAAGATTTATGTAATTACTAGCGGACCCGGTAGACGTCCTGCCCGGAAAAGCAGGGTCACATTAAATATGATATTTTAAATTTAACATTTACCTACATTTTATTAATTTTGCGATTCCATAATTAGGTACTTCTCACAAATCTACGGTTGCGTCATCATTTTTTATTTTTATTTGAAATAGGTTTTCTCTTGACTATATTTTTTGATAGTCACTGTTTACTATCTCTAAATTATTTAATTCTTCATTTTCTTCCAAATCTTATATGGTGGGTGTATTGGCGAGAAGCCTTTCTTTAAATTCCTTTGATTTTAAGCTAGCCCTTTCGATTTGGTGAAATCGACAGCAGCGCCACCTACCGGCCACCGACCTACCAATTGTGTTTTGAAACCATTCAGGAACCCATTGAAATATACACACAAAAATTCATCCAAATCGGTCCAGCCGTTTAGGAAGAGTTAGGTGACAAACACACGTACATAAGAATTAAGGCGAAAAAGGTAGCCCGCGAAATTCATTTTTTTTTAAGTTTTTTGCAATTTGCTGGTCAATATTAAGTTGTACGTTGATTAAAATATGATTCGCGGCCGTAACAAATATGTATTTACAGAATTATAATAATTAAAGTCATCAACACAACTCTCTAAGACCAAGTAATCCCCAAGAATGACTATTTCATGAAATCTTGACATTTGGGGATTATACTAACTTAACAAGTTGTATTACTGATTGTAATGGTTATAATTCTGTAAATACATATTTGTTACGACCGCGAATCATATTTTAATCAACGTACAACTTAATACTGACCAGCAAATTGCAAAAAACGTAAGAAAATTTGAATTTCGCGGGCTACCTTAGCGCTTCCCCCTTAATAATAAATAATATTTATTATTATTAATTTATTCTAGCTATCCTACCCCTACCCTACCCTAACCGAAAAGTAAAAAAGAAAAAAAATATCAAGAAAAGATGTATCAAGCTACATAAAAAAGTGTCTGTCAAATAATAAAGTAAAATACTGGTAGAATTATTATAAAAGAGTAAAGGACAGACCAAACAAAATGAATAAATCAAAATATACAATCTTTCTACCTCCCGTATTACTGAACGCACACTGTTTGACAGGTACGAACAGTTTGTATGGGTTAATAAAATTGTTGCTTTCACTATTTTCCTTACAACTTCTTCATATTTTCTGAGAAAAGTACTATACAAGCCTTGGCCACAACTAGGCATTTATAGACTTACGTATGTGTGCCGAGGCGAAATTTTATTGAAATAGACGAAATCATCTTTTCAGCCGAAAAACGTCCACTGCTGGACATAGGTAATCGCCACGCTTGGCAGGCGGGTTGGCGATCGCAGTATGGTATGGTGGTGGAATGCATAGAGAACGCTGCTGCCCATTCTCCGGTACGCCCCTTAGTCGCCTTTTACGACACACACGGGAAGTATGGGGTGGTGCTATTCTTTAAGTCCGACACCACACAGACAACGTTAGACGAAATATCATTATGAAATGATTATGACAGTAATAAATGGTAGGTAACTACCTAGTCAGATTTACATTATATATAATTTACTTTTTAAGTAAGATTTTGTAGTAAGTTGATAAAGGTTTTGATTGCTGTCGCACACGCGATGAGATGGGTGACAGCGGTTCGACATCGGATGGGTGACCAAAAAGATTGTTATTTCGAGTTGCTCCGTGCTGTAGGTAATGGGGACGTTAATAAGCTGAGATGAAAAAGATATAAAAATTACTCGTCAGCCGTGAGTAGGTCGGTGTTGAAGTTTGTAAGGATTGGAGTTTGGTAACCTTCGGCGACAGCAGTTTATTTCTTTTACCTACCCAAAATAAAGGGAAATATTTTTTTTCAGACGCCTTGAATGGCTGCGACCTGCGACTGATCTGTCGAAATGACTTAGAAAACAAACCTAACTTTGCTGCCTACCGGATTTGCATACGACAATAATTAAATCGAAAACTTTTAAAAAGAATGCCCTTCCATTATTGATGCTGCCAAGCTTACCAAGTATCGTTCCAGGAGGTTCTCGGAAAAAAGACAAACAAACTCAAACTGCTATGTCGATTCGAGTTGAAAAATTGTACACAGACTAAAAATGCAGCGAATAAAAGTTATGCTGAAACCTCAACGAGTCTCTCTTGCAACACTCCATGGAAAAGAAAACCGAAGGCTGAACTCCTCCAATAAAACTACAGGAAACTGAAAATAAAACGCAAAAGTGCGAGACGGACGCGCACACGAAGGGTTCCGTACCACAAGGCAAAAACGCCGAAAAAAAACACGTTTGTTGTATGGGAGCCCCCCTTAAATATTCATTTTATTTTGTTTTTAGTACCTATTTGTTGTTATAGCGGCAACAGAAATACATAATTTTTGAAAATTTCAACTGTCTAGCTATCGCGTTCTTGAGATACAGCCTGATGACAGACAGACGGACGGACTGACAGACGGACGGACAGACAGTGAAGTCTTAGTAATAGGGTGCCGTTTTTACCCTTTGGGTACGGAACCCTAAAGAGCGTGGGTGCGCTCAAAGTCTGTCTAAACTTTTTAAAGTGGCGAACCGGTATCTAAGTGCGCTGAGAAAATAACTCCACGATCTTCATTCATTCAAGAAAGTCTGATGTGTTTTTATCTCTTCCTCGCCTAAGCTGAAAGTACAGCTCAGACAATTGCGCCGGAAAAATAATTGGCTAGATCTATAACAAGCTAATTGATTATAAGCACGAGGCAATAACATCTTGAATTATAAACGTAGTAAGTGAACAATCAGTCTTCTCTGAAAATAAAATAAGAAAAGCTTTAAAATAAAATTGCTAGTCTATTTTATTGGACGTACCTAGGTAAGTCCTATTTGCCCGGGCGTCCTCTAGAGGCCAATGACATTGACCATGAGGTCACCAGTAGAGCCTATTGAATCTTTCTTATCGTGACTACTTCGTGGTAGATCCATGGTTGATTAGACCGTTATTTGGGATGGATATAAAACAAAAGTATGTTTGTCTGTGTGGTGCCGGACTTAAAGAATAGCACCACCCCATACTTCCCGTGGGTGTCGTAAAAGGCGACTAAGGGTCGCACCGGAGAATGGGCAGCAGCGTTCTCTACACCACCATACTATACTGCGATCGCCAACCCGCCTGCCAAGTGTGGCGATTATGGCAAACCCCCCCCCAACTTGGGGGAGGCCTATGTCCAGCAGTGGACGTCTTTCGGCTGAAATGATGATGATGATGATGTTTAGGGACACTTGCTGCACCTGAGTCTGCGCGCACACTAATAATATCGTCGAAATACGGTCTGGAGGACTTTTACATTAATAACAAGAGCATGACAATGTTTAATGGGGACGTATCCATTAGGATGGTTTTAAGTAATTGTAACATTTTATACCTACATAAATGTTTAACGCGTTTCTTCATTATTGTTAATTAACGATACAGAGAACAGCTTTAAAGACCCACTTGTCAGTAGATACCTACAGCTATTGTACAGACTCACATGAAGCTACTACAATCTGTCAAATTTCTTTAATAGATTTTCAACTTTATCGCTACAGCATAAGGTTCAAAGTTGATTGGGAAAATTTGACAGTTTCGGGTAGCTTGATGTGCTGCGTACTATTAGCGTAATGTAAACTGTAAATATCCGAATGATTGAAAAATAAACATATTTATTGAACACATAGGTACTACACAATGACTGCCTCGTTGGTCTAGTAGTTGCAAGCTCTATTGCTGAGCATGGGTCCTGAGTTCGATTCGCAAGTCAGGCAAAGTGTTATTAGGTTTTTCCATCAGGAATCTTCTTCTTAGCGTGTCGATAGCAATCTAAATGTACTCGGCCCAGAATTCGGCTACTTGTTTGGCGCCTTCATCACCGTCTATCAGTTCCTGTAACGTGCAGCTGACAGGACACGCAGGACACGATATTAAGTGTCCCATCGTTTGTGGGTTAGCACCACATTTACACGCCAAGGCGGAGTCGTCTATGAATCTCTCATCATCAGGAATTGGAGTCTGATTTGTGCCCGATAGATGGCAATAGGCTGGCCCTCTATTACATAGGGCTTTACTAGGTATATGTACACCTCTGCCTAACCCTTTGGGGTATACAAGTGTGATGGTATGTTGTTTCTACACAATCTATACTTAATATTATAAATCTGAAGAGTTTGTTGGTTTGAACGCGGTAATCTCAGGAACTACTAGTTAGAATTGAAAATCTATTTTTGTGTTGAATAGTCCATTTATCGAGGAAGGCTATAGGCTATATAACATCACGCTATGACCTTTAGGCGCTGAGCAGCGGGTGACACCGCGGATAACAGCTTGTATTAAATACTAACAGCTTCCCGCGGTTTCACCCCCATAAGCTTCGATCCCGTGGGAATATTGGGATAAAAAGTAGCCTATATGTTAATCCAGTGTGTCAGCTACCTCCATACAGAATTTTATCAAAATTGGTCCAGCCGTTTGAGCGTGAAGAAGTAACAAACATATAAATGCACACACACTCAAAAACTTTCGCCTTTATAATACTCGTATTAGTGTGATATTGTGTTAAAATGCAAGTAGTGTGAGCTCTATTTCAGTGCAGTAGGCGGGTGAAAACTGTCAGAGATAATGATAACGTTGTGTGGACTAAACTGAATGCTCCGGCCTTGCCTATGTGCTACGAGAATACCTGTGCCCAATAAATCGATATTTCAGGTACTATTTCTCACTGAATTTGTAACTGAACAAAATATTGTTTTAAACTATCACGGTTTTTAACTGCATGTGAACGTAAAATTAGAATAGATATTACTGGAGAAACATTATTTTTCTAAGTAAATTGAGGACTTACATAAATTCGCAAAGAGGACCTTCACAAGGATTTGATTAACTGTCTGGTGTTTGGCCTCGACATTCAATTAAATTGTCACTGGCCGACGCTTATGTGCAGATTGGTAAATATTTAAGACTTATAACAACGACCAGGGAGCCTAAAAAAGCTACTTTGGCAGAATCGTAAAAGGATAACATTATGAATCATAATATGGTGAAGACAGTCCGTGTTTTTCTTTTTTTCGCTGCACTACATAGGTATAATCAAAGAGATTGGGATTGGATTTTAATAGGATTGTTTGATATTTTAGCACAGACATAAAAATAACTGAACAATCCTTCACCAATGGGATTTGATGCGATTAACTAAGCAGTTAACTGTCCATTATGATTCATAATGTTATCCTTTTATGATTCTGCCAAAGTGGCCTTTTTAGGCCCCCAGGCAGTAAAAGCCTGCTTCAAAGAGTGAGTACTTAATAATAATCGAGAAAATGCTTTTTTCAAGACTTTTGCTTTGTATGTTGACGTGAAAATACTCAAGTCGATATCCTGTCTTATAGAATAACAACACGCCTGTATTGTAATCCTGGAAGGGTAAGAGGTACCTTTAGTACCAAATAATAGAAAAAACCGGGCAAGAGCGAGTCGGACTCGCGCACCGAGGGTTCCGTAACATCCGGGTTTATGCATAAGGTTTATGTTTATGAAATTAAATGTTTTTTTATTTTTATATTTGAGTTGATTGAATGAAAGGTAAATTGCGGTTTACGATTTATGACGTATTAAAAAAAACTACTGATTAGATCTCGTTCAAACCAAATTTCGGTGGATCTTTACATGGTAATGTACATCATATATTTTTTTTAGTTTTATCATTCTCTTATTTTAGAAGTTACAGGGGGGGGGACACATTTTAGACCTATCCATAAATATCCCACACGTATGGGTTTGATGAAAAAAAATTTTTTTAGTTTCAGTTCTAAGTATGGGGAACCCCCAAAATTTATTGTTTTTTTCTATTTTTGTGTGAAAATCTTAATGCGGTTCACAGAGTACATCTACTTACCAAGTTTCAACAGTATAGTTCTTATAGTTTCGGAAAAAAGTGACTGTGTCATACGGACGGACTGACAGACAGACAGACAGACATGACGAATCTATAAAGGTTCCGTTTTTTGCCCTTTGGCAACAGAACCCTAAAAAAGATTCATTATATCGCTCATTTGGGGAAACATCAACGTAAATGTATTTTTTCCCAAAAATGAGTTAAACATGACAAAGCACTTAGAAAGCGTATTTACGTTAGGAGAAATAAAGACGTAAAAAAAAAAAGTAAAGTAGCAGTTACGTTGATGTTTCTCCAAATGAGCTATAGATATGTTTATTCTACTCAGAAAGATATTCCAAGAAAGAAAGATATTCCAAGAAAGTCTGATTAAAATTGTGGCGCCAGCCAGACAACATAGTCAAAGAAAGTATAATCTATACATATAAAATTACTGACTGACTGATATATCAACGCACAGCCTAAACCACTGGTCCTAGAGACATGAAATTCGGAGTGTGTGTTCTTTGTGAAGAGTAGGTATCCACTAAGAAAGGGTTTTTTGAAATTCCACACCCGAGAGGGTAAATGGGGGGGGGTGAAATTTCACGCGGACGAAGTCGGGGGTAGAAGCTAGTAATAAATGTAAAGTAACAGTGGGGTAATTGCGTAGCTTCTGACGTTTCATAAGTGCCCATGTATGTTTATGTGAAATAAAACATTTTGATTTTGACACTAACAGTAGGCTGTCATTTTGACAGTTCAACAACATTCATTGCGTTAATAATGTTGGGGAGCAGACAAATGTTTCGAACATATGAAGCAGTGGATTAGCAATATACTATAACCTTCAAATTGATTCAGATAGAGATTGACAGTGTGTTACACATAGGGTGCAGGTTTTTTAGGGTTCCGTAGTTCTGACAAGGAACCCTTATAGCTTAGTCATGTCCGTCTGTCTGTCTGTCTGAGGTTTTGCTAAGAGACCGTTAGCACTAGAAAGCTGTAATTTTGTAGGAGTGTGCATATCAATTACGCCGACAAAGAGGTAAAATAAAATTTTGGAAAAAATTTTTTTTTAGGGTAGCTCTCCTACATGTGAAGTGGGGATGAATATTTTTTTCGTCGTTTATCCCATTGTGTGGGGTATTGTTGAATAGGTCTTCTAAAATGACTTCGGGGTTGCTAAAATTATTTTGTTTTGTTCCAGTATGGCGTCCCCCCCCCCCCCGTCCCCCCTCTGAAAGCTAAATTACCTACGGGCTTGAAAAATCTGGAAAAATTTACGATGATAGTGCATTTCCTGAACTTTAAAGGAAAATTATAGCGGTTAAGATTATTAGTTTAGTTTAGTTATTAGTTTAGCAGTAATAGTCGTTGAACTTGTTATTATAACCATTAACTCCTAATATCTTTACCATTACTTATATTCAGAATAAAGAACAACAGAATCGTACTATATTGTGATAACGGGCTACTACGGACCCTACACTGTGCGTGGCCCGACACGCACTTGGCCGGTTTTTATAAACATTATAAGTGGCACGGCAGAACAATTTACTGAAACAATAACATTTCATGTAAGTACTTTTATTGTACCAATCAAAGCATACCACAAGCATTTCACACAACTCTGAATTGTTTTCAAAATATTAGATGTTACATTTACAGATGAATGATAACATCATTTACATAGCAGATACAATAAGAGTGATTTATATGTACCTGGTACTTGTTAACAGGCCTACGCTGTCCTCCCATACCTACTGTAATTTGACAACATTGTAAAAGCCAATTATTTTGAAAAAGAGTAACCGTAGAGTTTCTTGCCGGTTCTTCTCCATAGGAAACGACCAATTGGAACCGTGCAACTAGCTTCTGACGTTTCATAAGTGTCCATGTAGGCTTATGTGAAATAAAATATTTTGATTTTATGCGAGGCATGATTTGATTTTTTTGTTTATTCTACAAAAAAGTAAAATACCCAAAACTAAAATCTAGATAAATGTTTGATACTGTTCCCATTGTGTTACGTTATTTCTTTTGGTACCCATCAGTAAAAAAAAAAAATATTAAGACAAGCACCTTCATCTGTGAACACGAGCACTGGTCCGAACTCATCATTGTGGAGCTTTTCGCCGTTGTGGTGCGCCGGCGCTTGCACTGAGCTCCGCAACAGAGCGGACAGTTTGTCCCGCATCGCATCGCACATGCGACCGCCGCACAATCACACCGCCGCGCGGCGCCGGCGCCGACAAATGACGATACGCGGCTATATCAGCGCACTGATACACTCACTCCTCCGCCAAAATTGTGAATACGTTCGGTATTCACAAATAAAACGAATACTGAATCCAACACACGCACGAACGATCTTGCCCCAGTCAATGTCACTGCACTTATACCATAACCACACGTATTTCAATTTCTATGTCAAACACCATACTACGTGATGGAACAATTATTACGAATATTGCTTACGTGCACAAAACGACCTTTGCTACACGAACACGAGGAAGTTTATAATTTATTTAAATACTCGACAAATTCAAGTTAACAGGTAACAACCACAACCTTCTAATTACTTAAATATATTTACTATCACAACTTGTATTGACTTGAAAATTTATTTTTATGTATAAAACCTTTTTTCGTTTAACGATGTATGTGTAAATGTTAAAAACTTTTGGGAGCTAGAGAGATGTGAGCTGAGAGCAGTTGCGCGGGGCGAACTGTCTATTCCGGGCGTGAGCAAGCACGTGGGCGCCGCCCGCCCTGCCGCCGCCGCGCGCCCGCCCACCGATCAATGGCCACGAGATTTGATATCTAGCCGTATCCACATAGCTCTGTATTTGTCACATTATCACCAATTTAGTAAACAAAGCGTAACGTATCATGTCTAGGTACGTTGTATTTACTTCCGCATTGTAATAAGTTTTGATGAAAGTTGTTATTAAATCTCGCGGATTTGGACACATTATATGTTTGTTTTACAGTTGACCTTCAGACTTGATCCCCGCGTACACACATATAGTAGGTAACTAACTATAGTTTGGGTCGAATCCCCAAAGGGTCAATAAGAACGAAAGCGTAGTATCAAGAGTCCTCATTATTATGGAAACAAGCAAATAAAAAGAAATAGAACAAGAAAAAGGCTGCCTACATCTTGTTAGAACATAATTTACGAGGGGTTACTCGTTATTAGTTATTTCTCTCGGTAGAAAAAGAAGTTAGTTAGAAGGAAAATAGGAACGATTCAGTCCATCAACCGATGGTGACGCAATAGTCGTCGGGGATTGCGACCCCACCACATCGCAGTCTAACCGATTGTAAGGCTTCTCCAATAAAACCCACTCGTGTAAACTTACTTTATAACCAATCTCCGAATGCCTAAATTGAAAAATTTCTCATCAGCAAAGTATATAAAAAAAACCAATATCAGGGGGCCTAAAAAGGCCACTTTGGCAGAATCATAAAAGGATAACATAATGGACAGTTAATCGTATGAAATCCCATTGGTGAAGCATTTTTCAGTTATTTTTTTGTGCTAAAATACCAATCAATCCGATCCAACACCAATCCCAGTCTCTTTGATTGTAACTAAGTACGTAGTGCAGCGAAAAAAAGAAAAACACGGACTGTCTTCGCCATAATACGATTCATAATGTTATCCTTTTATGATTCTCCAAAGTGGCCTTTTTAGGCCCCCTGAACGCAGCGCTTATAATATCCATGCAAGCAATTAATTTACTTGAAGGTGAAACTCTTGGAGTGAATCACATAGTTCGGCAAATTCTGTTTATTGCAGACCATCTCGTGATCAACAAGGCTTTATTATTTAAAAAACTGGCCAAGTGCGAGTCGGACTCGCACACGAAGGGTTCTGTACCACAAGGCAAAAACGCCGAAAAAAACACGTTTGTTGTATGGGAGCCCCTTAAATATTTATTTTATTCTGTTTTTAGTATTTGTTGTATAACGGCAATAGAAATACATCATCTGTGAAAATTTCTACTGTCTTCTAGCTATCACGGTTCAAGAGTGGTGACAGACAGACAGACGGAGTGGAGTCTTAGTAATAGGGTCCCGTTTTTACCCTTTGGGTACGGAACCCTAAAAACGGTACAGAGTAGTCTGTCATAAATTAATATATTGAGTAACGCAATTCATCCTCGGAATGTTGCCAGTTCATCAAGATTATATTTCATTTTAATTTGACGTCAATTTCCTACGATGAAACTTCACGATCTTATAACGAATACAAAGTAGCATATCCAATAATGTGCCTATTCATTTTCGACCTAAAATATAGCATTACGTAAATAATAATAAGGATCACGTTCAGTTTTATCTCGGCGAATAAATCGTAGGTAGTAAATTTTAGAGAAATATTTCAATTACTCTATAAATGTTCGCAAGAGACTGATGAATGTTTTCTGGTATCTAACGCTGTTTATTTTGCTTTATTCCTAGCCTCTAATTTTGTCTTATAGCATACCCAGGTTGCATAGCTTTACACCAATTCAATAAAAAATAAAAATGTTCGAAAGGCTAGCTGCTCTCTGAATTGTGGCGTGGATCGCTTATAAATCTTAAGACAAATAAAGCTTATTTAGACAGTCTCGGTCTGATACGACGATTCCTTGGCACACGTTACAATTATCACACATACCAGCCGAGTACCATGCATCTTATTGCAGAGCCGCAAAAATTAAATGCACTTTCGACCCTTAATCGCAAACAATTCTCGACCCTAAGACAAAGGAATAAAGGTATCACAGATTTTATGTTCCTGCAAATATATTGATGGGATATTATGTGACGTCGAAATATTTAGCGTATGTTACATAGGAAAAATGTCTTTGAAAATGGAGACTACCTATAGGTAGAGTCTGGTATATAATATCTAGTATATCTACCATTGACAGAAATAAACTTAAGGTAGAGCAGAAATATCCAATGTAGTAGGTATTATTTCAGTGCCGAGTGTGGGAAGTTTTTTTATTGATTGGGTATCATCGCATGTCTGCACTCACTTAATCGTAATATTGTGACTACCAGTACCACACCACGTTTCACACGACACGTCATATATCTATGATAATAGAAACTACCGTCATTACTGTGGCATGAAAATGTAGTTTTAAAACTTGTATAGTTTTTATTTTTATGCTATGTAAACGTATCTTTTTATAGTCATAATATTCGTATGAATATATATGTATACATTTTTCGTCGATGAAGCTAATTACAAACAGTTAAACAATCACCATGAATCATAATATATGTGATCATGAGACTATGGAAACACGTCCGAAAATTACAGTTTCATTAGCAATTTAGTGAATAATTAATTCATAATTACATGAATATAAGTTGGCAAGAAGCCATTATTAGTACTACGAATCAATGTAACTGTCATAGAACTTTAGAATTAAGATCACTGATTATTTCTGTATCAAAATATTGTCATCGTGCCACAGTATTTTATCCTACTAATATTATAAATGGGAAAGTTTGTGAAGATGTGTGGATGTTTGTTACTTCATCACACGTAAACCGTTGAACAGATTTGGATGAATATTGGCACATAGATAGACGATTTCCTGGATATAGGATACATTTTCATCCCGATATTCCCACGGGATCGAAACTTACGTCGCGGGTGAAACCGTGTTGCGCTAATAGTAAAAGTATAAACGAGGGTAATTTACAGCGAGAAAAGCTATTTTCTTGAACGCAATTTGAATGCAATGAGCCGTAAACACAGTAAATAGAATCTCGATTATAGAAACAAATACCTAGTTATTCGAATGCCACACACAACTCCATAAATAAATGTTGTCGTACACAACACTTAATTTGAATTTCACACAGGTCAGACTAACTGACTTGAGGTAAATGAACCCTAGCTGTAACAGAAACATTCTCAGACATTGTGTCGCCTGCCTCCTGTATGCCCTTCAAGTGACCTTCCTCACGATACTCCTGCGAACCTAATAAGAATCTATATGTGGAACATGTCTACTTGGAAAATGTCTACTGAGCGCGTTTAGTTAAGACTATCCAAACCACATGTACGAAAATACATTTTTGCCGTAAGAAAATGAATGAAGAATGAAAATAAATACCTCCGCCAAAAATATGATCTACATAACATAGAAAAAACTGGCGAAGTGCGAGTCCGACTCGCATACGTAGGGTTCCGTACCACAAGGCAAAAACGCCGAAAAAAAAAAAAAAACACGTTTGCTGTATGGGAGCCCTCCTTAAATATTTATTTTATTCTGTTTTTAATATTTGTTGTTATAGCGGCAACAGAAATACATCATCTGTGAAAATTTCAACTGTCTAGCTATCATGGTTCATGAGATACAGCCTGGTGACAGACAGACAGACGGACAGTGGAGTCTTAGTAATAGGGTCCCGTTTTTACCCTTTGGGTACGGAACCCTAAAAATATGTTTCGGTTCCAGGAATTTTCTCAATGGAATAACTCTAGGTATAATAGTGCTCCAAATAAGAATCAATGAAGAAAACTAACAATGATATCGTAAAGGCTCAAAACAGTGCTAAAATCGTGAAAAATATAAGTAAATCATCATGAAAAGATCATTTCTTTTTGAGTGAGAAAAGTTGGCCATGTACCTACCTATTTAAACTTAGGTCACTACACATATTAGTCGTAACATAAACAATTTTAATTAGATAGGCTTTTCAGTCGCTTGGTATTTTTATAACCACGGTCAATAGAAAATGGCTGTTAACCATACAAACTTGAATAAAGTTCTGGTTTCGCGGAATTTATTAAATTACTTATGAAAATAAGTCGTCTGGAAAACGCGATGTTGATATTACAACTATTTGTATACACAGCCGGTCGATTCTGTAAAAATCTCACCGTGAGAACTTAGGTGAAGTGAGTTTGTTTTTGCTAGGAATTGACACTATTGACAGTTCACTCCACGCTCACTTCACCTAAGTTTTCACGATGAGATGGTTACAGAATCGCACTGCACGTACCTATAGCTATTAGTAAGTATTTACTTTTCGCTAAATATTTACATACTAGTTTACTTTTTAATTATGATTAGAGCTTAAGATTAGAATAACTGAATTCGAGTCTGCTGGTCTACTCTGTAAAAATCTCACCTTGAAAACGTAGGTGAAGTGAGCTTTAGGTGAGCTGTCATCCAGTCAGCTGGTCGGTTCTGTAAAAATCTCACCGTGAAAACTTAGGTGAAGTGAGTTTGTTTTTGCTAGGAAATGACACTATTGACACAGCTCACTCCGCGTTCACTTCACCTAAGTTTTCAAGGTGAGATTTTTACAGAATAGCACCGCAGCCGGTCGATTCTGTAAAAACCTCACCGTGAAAACTTAGGTGAAGTGAGTTTATTTTTGCTAGGAATTGACACTATTGACAGCTCACTCCACGCTCACTTCACCTAAGTTTTCACGATGAGATGGTTACAGAATCGCACTGCTGATCCCTGACACTATTGACAGCTCACTTCACTCAAGTTTTCACGGTGAGCTATTTACAAAATAGTCATCGCATAACTGCCAAGGCTTATTTTTAATCTCATACTTTGAATTGTTTCTTCATTTGTGTCTTTTTTAGGGTTCCGTTGCCAAATGGCAAAAAACGGAACCCTTATAGATTCGTCATGTCTGTCTGTCTGTCCGTCTGTCTGTCTGTCTGTCTGTCCGTCCGTATGTCACAGCCACTTTTCTCCGAAACTATAAGAACTATACTGTTGAAACTTGGTAAGTAGATGTATTCTGTGAACCGCATTAAGATTTTCACAAAAAAATAGAAAAAAAAACAATAAATTTTGGGGTTCCCCATACTTAGAACTGAAACTAAAAAAAAAAATTTTCGTCAAACCCATACGTGTGGGGTATCTATGGATAGGTCTTCAAAAATGAAATTGAGGTTTCTAATATCATTTTTTTCTAAACTGAATAGTTTGCGCGAGAGACGCTTCCAAAGTGGTAAAATGTGTGTCCCCCCCCCCGTAACTTCTAAAATAAGAGAATGATAAAACTAAAAAAAATATATGATGTACAATACTATGTAAACTTTCACCGAAAATTGGTTTGAACGAGATCTAGTAGGTAGTTTTTTTTTAATACGTCATAAATCGTAAACCGCAATTTACATTTTATTCAATCAACTCAAATATAAAAATAATAAAAAAAAACATTTAATTTCATAAACATAAACCTTATTCATAAACCCGGATGTTACGGAACCCTCGGTGCGCGAGTCCGACTCGCTCTTGCCCGGTTTTTTTGACATTGTTCTCACATATAGAAGCAACAAGAATAATGTAGGTACCCAGGATTTTGTAATATCTTGATTTAAAAGAGTGTCAGTTTCTTGCTCGTTCTTCTCCATAATAGATCTACGTTTTGGAATGGGCAACTGGCTTCAACTTTCTTACTAACTGACAGACTATTTAATTTTGACAGTTCAAAAGTGCCTGTACAAGGTTTGATTGAAATAGATGCTGAGTTTTGAGTTTGAAATAAAGCCGTAGCAATTTTTTTAAATAAGTATTGGTAATTGTTTATTATAGAACATTGTAGATAACTAGATATATAAAGTGTTATTTGATGGTTTTAAACTAGGTAGGTACTTTTACGTTTCGTGTTCTTTCCGTAGAAAATAATTTTAAAACATGCTATTTACATAGGTACTCGTACCTAGGTACTACAATTTATACCATAGATATATGATATACCCTTACATTTTGATCGTTTTAATCCTTATAAGGGGTAATTGTACTCATCATTATGAACAACTTTCACTATGGGACCATCCCTGAAATCGTGAAAAAAAAAAATCTGTTGATCCATACATTATGTCGAGTTATGCTAACATTATTATTATTATTTATTAAACTTACACACACTATCTTTACAGGATGACCCCAATACAATAGTGGTTTTCAC
The DNA here is from genome assembly GCA_916614155.1 of Mesoligia furuncula. Lineage (NCBI taxonomy): Eukaryota > Metazoa > Arthropoda > Insecta > Lepidoptera > Noctuidae > Mesoligia > Mesoligia furuncula. Next base: position 13,062,599 of record OU744793.1, on the reverse strand, counting down.
ACAAAATAAAATGAAAAATGAACTTACAGCTAATACTTAAAAATCTAAACTGTAAAAATACAAAGCACTTTATACAATAAGTACATCAAAATCTAAACTTTAAAATACAAAACTTTTTTGTTTCTTTTAATGCTATAAAAACTTAAATAAACATAAATGTATGGATTAGCTGATTTTTTTTTTTGTTGATTTCAGGGTTGGTCCTATAGTAAAATTTGTTCATTATGATGAGTACAATACCCCTTATAAGGATTAAAACGACCAAAATGTTAAAGTGTATAGAATGAAATAAAACGTGTTACTTTTAGCAACGTTTAGCGAAAATGCAAAGTTTGCAAAATATATTATAATTTCCTAGATGTGCGAGACCTAATCGAAGCAGTAAGTAGGTACGTAACACACAATCAGATTCATAGAAAACAAGTATTTGTTAAATCAACAGATTCTTGACATACCTACATAATTAACACGACATAGGTGCATGCGATTTGTGCCTAACGTTCAATACAGAGGCCAATTAATTTAATGAGTAATTAGCTCTCTTCAAGAAAGGGCTCGCTTCAAGCTTGTCATGTTCAGGGATCAAACCAAAGTAAAAACACAGTCAAGAGGTGTCGTAGGTCATGGTTGGAAATAGTCTAAATAGTTTTTGAACGCTTTTCATTCAACTTTTATTGATCTGAAATGTCTGAATGATCTGATCCCCTGAACCCCTCCACCCCTCCTCCTTGATCCCTTGCTAGTTCGTCTTCTGCTTTAATCTCTGTCTTATCCAAATTATCTAGATTTACTCTTTTTGACAGTCAAGAGAAAATAAAAGTTTCATGATTTACAAAATTACCTAAATGAAGATTTTTTTTTCTGTCTCATGTGTGTACCTAATAATAGTCAAGAAACTGCCACCGTGTAAATGAGGTTTTACACGCAAAGTAGGTATTGCTATGGAATAAGAAGATTTCCCTCCCCTTGTTTCAGTGTCGATTAACTATGACCAGTAGTTAGTGGATAGAGTCTGGTACACGCTTCGTCTAAATCCTGGGATGTGCAACCAGTGCAACTCAATAAATGAATATAAATAGGTATATTAGTAGTATTACATTACAATGCCACATACACACATTGTCTGTGTGGCATAATACAATGGCAGATTACCCAAGTAATCATCAAAAAAACTGGTCAAGTGAGAGTCGAACTCGCACCCGAGGGTTCCGTACAATTAGGTATGTACCTAAATATTTTATCACGAGATTTTTTAAAGTAACTACAAATTTACGGTTTTCGGATTTTTTCCTTTACTTGTGCTACATGACATTGCTTCTTGCCAAATTCCATGATTCTAGGTCAACGGAAGTACTCTGTAGGTTTTGGTTCCGGAACCTAAACGCCCGTATCTTTTGATTGCGTTGACTTAGAAGCTTAATTTTTTCACCGCTCCAAGGGGTTGCAGCCCTAAGTATTTGGTATTAATTTAAACTTGATAACTCCACGCGTTGCTGAGAAAAAGGGTCTTGACAGACAGACGAACAACGAAGTGATCTAATAAGGGTTCCGTTTTTCCTTTTGAGTTACGGAATCCTAAAAACGAAGTGAAGAAGGAACGAAGAAGGAATGAACGAAAGCCCCAATTTACGAGTTGTAAGTAGGTCGTGGGTTCAAACTCAGATAGGCACTTTACTTTGTGTAAATAATTTCATCACCACTGCTCTCAAAACGGTGAAGGAAAACATCGTGAGGAAACCGCCATGTCCTAGAACCAAAAATTCGAAGACATGTGTCATCTACCAACCTACACTGGGCCCGTGGCGGTTTAGGTCCACCCCCCTCACTCAAACTCAAAACATTTATTTCAAATAATAAACCAATTACAGGCATTTTTGAATTGTCACAGAGAGAAGGCCTGTCTACCAGCAAATGGGAACGTTGATTCGTTCGGCTCATTATGCGTATATGCATCAAAAACACGATTATACTAAAGAACATCATCAGTCTAAAAACACGATATCTACAATAGTTTTGTTCTAACAACTGTTTTCAATGATTGACGAACCGTAGAAAGCTACTATTCACACCGCGTTTTATAACATCAAGGTGAATCTGTTTGTGCGGTGGTAAACTTGCTAGTATGACGCATTGTTCTCTCTGTTAACATATTACGTTATAACTGAACTCGATACCAACGCCTACCTTATGGTGGTGGTGGTTCACCTGTAAAATAGAACGACCTATGTTATGTGCAATATATTCTTTTTTCATACTTCACCTAGCTATAGCTGTATTCATAATCTCAAATAATTTACACTCCATCGCCACTTAATCAGTTACCTACTTTAGAGAAATGTATTCTAAGTTGATTTTTGAGTGACCATTTAGTAACAAAAAGGTCCTAAGGTTGCGATGGAATTTGAACTTTGTTAAAGTATGACATTCAATTTGTTGTTCCATAACTTGAAAATTATCTCAAATTCTTAATAGTTACCAAGTTCTTAATATGGTTAATCCAATTTTTAAACTATCTTTCAGCTATCTCAAGTTGTGTGGATATAAAAGAACACCCAGATCCGTATTATAATTAGACGCGACGGTCAGTTATTCTGAGATTGTGAACGATGTCATGTGACATGGCCTACAGCACGCATGCTTTCTGGAACCATTGCGTTATAGAACTACTCGTAAATCTCACATTACTACTCTACTAAACAAGTACTTTAATAATGTAACACAAAGTTTTCCGCTCATACCTAATGGTCTCGTAATTTAGACCAATTAATACTAAGACGCTATATATAGGATAGTTAATAATTGTCCACAGAGCACTTGTTTCATACATTCATGAGCCTCACTAATGTTCACAGTGAGATGCGACCTACTCAAGGTCATCCACCGTCGTTAAAATTCACGTTGAAGGTTACGACTCTTATCTAAACTTCGAAAGTTTCAGATCGAGAAGAGCACAATGAGAGCGAAATCAGCGTGCTACTAATCAATATATTCACGCATGCGTCACGATGACTTCTAAACGTCTTCGAGTACTTGGGAGCGTAGGCGTTTGACGTGTTTTGCTGATTCTGGCATAATGAAAATGTCATCGAAAGGAAAAATACTCTTCAGTTTCGAAATTCTACTCTTGAGATGACTTTGTAATGCACCATTCTCATCCAGGGTCAGCCCTAGCAACTGATTGGAATGCCCTTCATACAAGGACGATCGAGTTCGTCACTGAAACTCGGGAGGATTTTTTTATTAGGTACATGCAAAGCGCTACAACGTGTAACGCGTCGGTCAAGTAACAATAGCTGTATCATATTCATACTTTACCACGTGTAACCTAAAAAGGAGGGCACGAATATCTCTCGGGAGATATAACCTATAAGACATAACCTTGTGAAACAAAATTGAAACCCAACTCTTCGCCAAACTGCAGTGCAAATATTACTTCATATTTAATTATAAGCCCACAAAAAAGCACAGAACCGGTCGAAGTGGAGGTGCTTGGGGGAGGCCTATGTCCAGCAGTGGACGTCTTTCGGCTGAAATGTTAATGATGATGCCACAAAAGCATGAGGTATCACACTAATATTATAAAGGCGAAAGTTTGTGAGTGTGTGTGTGTGTTTATATGTTTGTTACTTCTTCACGCTCAAACGGCTGGACCAATTTTGATAAAATTTTGTGTGAAGGTAGCTGACACCCTGGATTAACATGTACGCTACTTTTTATCCCGATATTCCTACGGGATCGACATTTACGCGGGTGACTGATGAATTGAACTGACTGATGAATGTATTCTGATGTATAAGATGATTATAATATTACTGTAAAGTTTCATCAAAGTCCGTTCAGTAGTTTTTGCATGAAAGAGTAACAAACATCCATCCATCCATCCTCACAACCTTTCGCGTTTATAATATTATTATTAGTAGGACTATTATATAGTAGGATGAAAATCTTATCATAACAAACCACTCGTTCTAAAAAAGAAAATGATCAACGTACCTAAGTACAGTCGATCATTTTCATTATTTTGAAGTATTTGGAACGAGTTCGAACGAGTCTTCTTTAGATAATTTGTCCAAACAAGTTATCTCCTTGAGATATTAAATGGAAAATAAATCCGTAAGTGGAAAATTACTTGGTGGAGTACTTCTCCTCATTAGTTGAACCACTCTGGCTAAGTACTCGCAGTCCTTTCTTATATAAAGAGATGTACTTACTTTAAGACTTCTTAACACAAGTAAACTCCTCTCCTCTTTACGAACTAAACTTGGTATCATACTAGAGTGGGAAAAGCAGCAAAGAGTAGGTACAGACGCCAGCACGTCAAGCTACTACAATCTGTCAAATTTCTTTAATAGATTTTCAACTTTATCGCTGAAGCACAAGGTTCATAGTTGATTGGGAAAATTTGACAGTTTCGGGTAGCTTGATGTGCTGGCGTCTGTACTATGTGAGAAGTATTCAAGTATAGCATCAACAGCAATGAGAGAAAAGCATTTAATGGAAATCACAACATACAAAGCGCGTGCGAGTCGGACTCGCACACGAAGGGTTCCGTACCACAACCAAAAACCGCCAAAAAAACGTTTATAGCGGTAATAGAAACACACACTCTGTGAAAATTTCAACTGTCTACCTATTACGGTTCATGAGTTATGCCGCTGATAGGCAGACGGACGGATGGACGGACAGGCGGATAGCGGAGGCTTAGTAATAGGGTCCCGTTGGCCCTTTTGGTTGCCCTAAAAATATATTACATTAGCAAGATTACGAAGAAATCAATGTTTTCCATCAGTTTTCAACCTTGGGGTTAAAATACATTTATATTATATCTCATTCACACATTTATAGGCCGACCGCTTAACTGAGACGTTGCATGAGGTAGTAATGCGGTGCGGGAGGGGTGTGGTGACGTGATCCGAGAGCTCAGTGATTCGTCAACTTGTGACAACTATCACCCCTCCCGCACCGCGCAGTTACCTCAGGCAAGCGGTCGGCCTATAACTATATCAAGCTTATCAATGTGCAAGTATACTTTCGACCTTTATATCATTATATTCCTTATCAATAGATAGCCTATCAACTCTATTGGGACGGATTAGAGGCTTAAATACAATAGATTTATAGATATCAAGATAGATAAAGCTGATAGCCATCGATTCACCTAACTTATGAGTAATCATAGCAATGTTGTATGTGTTAACTTTCAACGCGTGTCGAATCATGATTATTTCGAATTATTGAGTTTTTTTGGCAAACCAAGCGTTGGTTTTATACAGGTGCGACTGAAAAACTTCCTGAACCAAGCAACATAGTATGGTTTCCGCTATCGTGTCACCTCAAGAGTCTTTAGTGTTAATTAATTAAATTATTATATAAAAAGACATATATTTTAAATCTCTCCATATGAACCTAACCAAACATGACCGATCAATTCAATAAAATATAATAATGTAAAAAGAGACAACATACTTTGTATCTTGAACAGTATCATCTAAATATCAAGTTAATAAGCAGCGCCAAATGTGTAGAATTAATTGTGCAGTGTTGTTGATAAGCATGGTTACCGAAGGAATAAAAAAAATAATAAAAGACGAAAATTATTGGGTACATTTTCTAAGCTGAACCTACCTTTTTGTAAACCCACGTGTTTCTGCATATCACGAAACGCAGTGATCACAATAGTCAACAATGCACACTCACAGTAGACCCGCAATGGTCGGTGATACGAACTCTGATATCACACGACTTAGGCCCGTATTGATAAACACACCTATCATTTGAGGGCTCACTTATATCAAGAACTGTCAAAATGGAAACGTCATCAGAATCAAGTCGTAAAATCTTACACTTGAGTGGGACTTTTCAAATAAGCTTCGATTACGGCACTTAGTTCTAAATCCAAATAAATTCTTACTATCGATATAAGCAACGTGGTAAATACCGAATATTAGAAAAAAAAAACGCTTTAGTATGAAAAATAGGAAAAACAGTAGGTAACATGTCACATAATATTTCATAACGGTTCGTTCAGCTATGGGTACGTGTTTGCTACGCGATCGCTAAGCATCGACTGTCCATCGACTACACTTCTCTTACCCGTCTGCCACGCGTGTGCTACTCATCTGCTAGGCGCATGCTACGCTACTGATACAGATCGGCTACGCCTCTGCTACGAATATACTACGCATCTGCTACGTTCTCGTTTTCGTCTGCTACGCGTTAGCTATGGCTACGTGTTTGCTACGCGATCGCTAAGCATCGACTACACGTCTCTTACCCGTCTGCCACGAGTGTGCGACTCATCTGCTACGCTTCTGCTAGGCGCATGCTACGCTACTGCTACAGATCGGCTACGCGTCTGCTACGAATATACTACGCATCTGCTACGTTTTCCTTCTCGTCTGCTACGCGTTAGCTACGGTGTCTGCTACGCGCGTCTGCTACGCGTGTCTGCTACGCGAATCTATTACGTGTTTCCTACGCGTCAGTTCCGCGGTTTTGTCTTCAGCCGTACAGTACTGTATTTCATATACGATTTTAATACGCTGTCATCGTAAATCTCAAATCGTACATATACAATGAAGTAAAATTCTCTCTCTTGAATAAAGCATTGTGACAATAAACGTGTCAACGTTTCGACTAAAAGACAATAAAGACTATTTCATTCATTAGTAAAATATCCCATTTGCAGATGGAACACGCGGTAATAAAATGACTTCGGGGAAGTGGAAAGAGAAAGACACGTGAACAGGTGCATCAGGCATCCACATCCACACTCATGAGCCCTTACACGAACACAATAATAATAAATAATCATTTTAATTTAACATCGTTGCCCATTTGGCTCGGATGTTATTGTAACGTGACCAATAGACATGTACTATTTAAAAGGTGTAATTTATAAGTATTGCAGCGTATAGGTACGTCTGTACCGAATGTACGGATTCCTAGTATTTTTACCGCCACGAGTATAAACTGCTGCCTTCCCAAGTCCTAGGTTTTCAAGGCGCGTAACGTGTCTGTTGAACAGCAAAAGGGGTCACCTTGCCCTTTCCCGAAAGGGAATATAGACGTGACGTTACTCGAAAATAAATCGTAGCGACTGATCTACTAAGCGAGCGAAACTGAAGTGCAATTTCTTTTGAAACGCAAAAGAAGGGAGATGGCTATAATGTGCGTGCGTTCGGAATAAAACGACGTATGTGCCAACACGAATTTACTACTTTTTTACCAAAATAAATTAATTAAATTTAAAACTACTTTGAGTAAACTTTGATATGATATTTCTACAATGTTTTGAAGTAAATCCCATTCAAAGTCAAAGTCAAAGTCAAAGTCAAAACATTTATTTCAAGTAGGCACTTAAAAGGCACTTTTGAACGTCAAAAATTACGAAAAATAAATTGAATAACTCTTAAGCGTTACGCCGTGATATCGAAAAAAGTAAAAAAATAGATAAGTACGACTTTAACTTTGCATTTTTTTTGTATCGAGAAAAATTCATTGAATCGTGTATTCCTTTTACATGATACTAGATCAAAGAATCAAAAAACGTATTACAAAAATGTTAAATCCCTATTCCACATGGTACTTAACAAGTTACACGCAATAGAAAAACCATTTTTTTTTTATATTATCACCTTAAGAGGTTTATTTAATTTTATATTTATGTTTATTTGATATTATGTGAAGATGGGTTTTTGCAAGCAAATATTTGCTAGTTAGCGGGTTTTAGTTTAAGGGTATAGTTCTACGTTTTGCTACTCTAAAAATAATGTGTTCAAATTTGAGCTTTATTACTCTACATAATCTGTAGCAATTTCGAATATCAGTTTGATATACCTATAATTATATTAACGCATTATCAAACATCGGTTTCGTTATTTTAACTTATAATCTTATCACAAATAAATAATTATAGGTACTTACCCAGAAAATTAGCATCAGAAAATGAAATCATTATATTTTTAGTGCCATATCACCCTTGCTAGTACGCAAAATTGGAATGATTTTACAGCAGCTAAAATTTCTGAAAGACTAAACGCTGTCAAGCACAGACTTAATTCTGTACTTCAGGTAGGCGCAGACATAAAAACTAAAACTGGTCTAGAACTCCTGTATTTGGCTGCATTCAGTTAGACTGGAAGCCGACCATATACATATATAGTTGGGAAAAAGCTAAGATGAGACATAGGTACAAAAAAAAATGTTTAAAAAAGGAAAACCGCTTGCTTATGACAAGATTTGATCAACATAGCTTGGTAACATGCATTAAAATATTTATTAAGAATGGTTAATAACCTTATTAGATTTTTTTTTTAAGTTAGCTCATTTTTCCTAGTCTCTTCCCAACTAAAGGGTGGGCCATCTAGTGTTTTAAATTTGAATCGGCTATAAATAAAACTACTGATTATTTTTTCAAATTTCTGGTTTTATTGGAAAGGTTGAACTTTGTCATTTATGAATGTAACACAATATCATTCATATGACTACCGTGGCTAGCTCGGCAGTACCCCATCCGATCAACCCAATTTTGCTTTGCTTGCTGCTCAATGAATTTTCATTTTCAAAAATTGAAAATTGATGAACAATTGATGATTGTTTGACATGGACGACATTTGGTTTCAACAAGACGGGATCACATGTCACACAGCCAACGAAACCATCGATCATTTGCGCACTGTTTTTGAAAATCTAATAATCAACCGAAATGCTGATGTCAATTGGCCGCCTCGGAGCTTTGATTTGAGCCCTTTGGATTATTTTCTGTTGGGAACCATTAAGGATAAATGTTACGCAAACCATCCAGAGACAATTGAAGCGTTGAAACATAAAATCGAAGTTGCCATTGAAGAGATTCAAGCCGAAACAATCGAAAATGTACTGAAAAATTGGGTTGATCGGATGGGGTACCTACTGCCGAGCCAGTCGTGGTAGTCATATGAATGATATTGTGTTACATTCATAAATAACAAAATTCAACCTTTCTAATAAAACCAGAAATTTGAAAAAATAATCAGTAGTTTTTTTTATAGCCGATTCAAATTTGAAACACTAGATGGCCCACCCTATATTTATTGGGGTCGGCTTCTATTCTATAAAGCCGGTTGTAGACTGCAGCAGAATATCAGTACCTACCTATTTTACATGGAGCGACTGCCTAACTACTATTAAATGAAATCTAAGTGAGAGTACTTTTACAGAACGCGAATTGTTACATCTCAAGGACCATGACAACAGCACAATTGGGGCAATGACCATTTGACCATAAATAAGAATGTCGATACTCGACAGACGATGTCAATTTATTTTCAGCTAATAATATGTGTGGCGCAGTTGAAACGTTCTTTTGTTACTTTGACATGTAACACTCACGCTCAAATAATATGAAGCGAAAATAAATGGTTGCCGCGCTTTTTTAAATGAGTAGGTATTTTAAGAACTTATGACTTAATTGAAATTTAATTAATAGTGCATTAAAAAGCGATAACCATGTAATTAAAAACAGCGCTATTCGTTTTTTACTCATCGAATGCCGTAATTAGAGACACAATAGAAAGACAATTGCTTATGTCGAACTGTGTAACTTAAGACATTCAAAAGGTTAATTTCACCTATAACCTAAGTATAGGTAGGTTCCTTCCTAGTTAGACAAATATGAAGTAGGACACTTTTATTACGATTTTTATTGACTGTGAGGAATAAACCTCGTGTTTCCATTCAGCGGGAATTCAAAATTGAATGTTTTATGAACTTTAACGATCAAGATGAGCTGATACTCTCTGATACATCCATAATATTATGATAAATGCGAAATTGTGTCTGTCTGTGTCTGGCCGTAGGTGCCTAACGATAGAATGTTACGTCAACGGATACCAGGAATTTGTGTTTGACTTTGACCTTCACGGAGGTTTTACGAGAACCTTTCCTTGTGACCTTCGTTGGGAACAACTGGCCAGCTAGAAAAATACAAAAAATACTGTACTGTTTTTACTTATGGTTTTTTTAATTTGATTCTAGCACTATTTTAAGCGCTCCTTTATAACAGTATGTTGAACTTAATATAACTTATTTATATTTCCTTATAATCTTAATACTGCCACTGTAGTGCAATGTCGCAAACTTTGCGGAATAACCTAGCAATACCGATATTTTTCAAAATTCTATTTTCCTGCGCTTCTCTCGGTAAGTAAATGATGTAATAGAATGAATAATTTCGTCATCTGTAGCTATAGGTACCTACCTTCTCCCGTACCTACAAGGTACATAATTATAACGGGTGTAAAATTACACCCTGTATCTTGTAAGTAATTTTTTGGTTTACAAATACCAAAAAAAAGCTTTGTACAAAAAACATGACGCTCTATGCTTGTTTATTCCGGTAGGTAAGAATTCTTACCTTCCTGTTTTAACGTTTCCTGTTTTTGGCTGAACAACAATTCATCTGATAAAACTGAACTTTAAAAAATAGATAAGCATTAAGTAATTAAAATATTGATGATAAACCGTAGATATTAAATGGCACACCCTCCCTGTTATCTGAAGGAAAAATCTGTTGATATTTTTTAACCTAACTGAAAGTAACAAAAAAAAAATTAACCACGATATATTTATTTCAATGTACGTTAAATTAAACTAAACACTCAAATTAATTAACTACACGGTCAGTGAGTCGTCTTACTTAGGTACTTTAATACGAATTAATAAATTGCATCTTGCACGCTGATTTATTAAGAACATCAGAATTTCATATTAGTGATTCTAAATTCTTAAATCAACTAGTAACTGAAGAAACAAAACTCAGTTAGTAACAGATTTTAAAGGAATTAAATAACACTACGAGCAATTAGAGCTGTACCAGGAATTGTGAAATACAACTCCACGATGTATTTGAGCATTATTAGAAATAAACGTTTCATAAAACAGAAAAATAATAAGAACAGTTACAATGAAGGATATTTTCTAAATACTCACCATTACATGCATTCCCTGGCGTTTGTTCATGGTGATGCATTGCTCGAAGCACCGTGTTACGTATGAAGGATCGCGCCCTTTCATGTCACAAGCAAGACTGAATTTTACGAGCGATCAACTAGCCGGCTGAAACAGCGAGCCACACCCCGCGGCCCCGCCCCTGCCCCCCCGCATGCGCAGGCTGATTTAAAGCCGTTATTCTTCTGAGTGCCAATACATGAATGACTCCAGTGAAATACCAAAGTAACGTGAAACCGCCGCCTACAAAAACCTGTACATAACTGACACACACTGAATGTTTGGGTGCAGCATGATTTGCTTCAGGCACCAGTCTGTTCATTACTTCGTAGGTTTGGCCTTTAGTTATGTAGATACGTCAGACGTAGGTACACAATGGAGAGGCTCTTCTGTGACTGCTGTATTTTTTTTTAAGTAGGTATTTTCCAATAGGTACGTTTATTTGTAAATTATCCAGCAGAAGATGGCTACATTATATGTCTACACGCTGAACAAGAATACCTATGAAATTATGAACACTTTGAAGGACAATAAACGCAATATTGTTTATGTTTTTACCCGACTGCGTCAGAAGGAGGGTTATGTTTTTCGAGTGTATGTATGTATATTTCTTTGGCACGCTCTGTAGCCTAAACGGCTTGATCGATTTCAGCTTGAGAGGTGCCGTTAGATTCGTCTTAATTGGGAGAGTGACACTGTACCCAGTGTCACTCTCCCAATTAAGACGAATCTAACGTGGTTATTATTAAAATTAAAATGGCAGATTTTTGGCGCAATATGTCTTCAAAAAAAAATTTTTTTTCTCGAAACCTGTCGAGTGGGGTATCAAAATAAAGGGTTTTAAAAGGTGATTACAAAAATATATATAACTTATATGGTTAAAAGTAATTCGAAGTGACAAATCGTAAAAAACACGTACCAAGAACTAAATCGTTTGCGAAATCTTTCACATTTGTAAACTAAAAAGCTGGAAATAAAAAAAGTACTTAATTTAAAAAATAAAAAAACCCGACTGCGAAACTGAAAAGCTACAAACAAGCCCATTTTAAATAAAATAAAAGTTGGAAGCAGGCGGGACCCATACCATTTTTATTATATTTTCAAATTCAAATGGGTCCCGCCTGCTTCCAACTTTTATTTTATTTAAAATGGGCTTGTTTGTAGCTTTTCAGTTTCGCAGTCGGGTTTTTTTATTTTTTAAATTACCTACTTTTTTTTGTTATGTATTTTTGTGGTGTACAGTAAAGTATATAAAAATTTATAAATAAATAAACGTAAATAAAACATCCTTTTATTTACGCGTAAATAAAACAAACTAAACTTATAGTAGATTATTCACTAAGGGGATAAAACAGTGTATCCTGAGTGCAGTGAGGGATTCAAGTTCGCCCAAGATGAAGACACTTTTATCCCCAAGGAGAAAACTCTACTTTTCGCACCTACTGCGAGGTAACAAAAAGCAATTCAATTATCAAATTAGTACAATTTCAAACTGTTAAATGACCAAGGAATACCTAGTTATGTGCAGCGTCATACACTATTTACGCGACTAAGTGACAGGACAGGGTTATGTTTTTATGCGTAGGTACCTACTTAACTATGTATCTTTGTATGTGGAATTCCTTATACCGTCGAAGCATCCTATAGCGGCCGAATGAGATTTTAATAGGTACATGAGGTCTCTATCGACTCGTTTGTATTGCACGAAGTTTATAATGGTGGTTTTGTTTCATAAAATAAAAATGGCGGATTTTAGACCATAACAAAGTATGTAGATAATGGTCTTGAAAATAAAAAAAAATGTAGTTACCATTACTTTGTCGGGTATCAAAATAAACGGCTTGAGGAGACGATTACAAAAATATGATGCATTAAAATTAAAATAAAAAGACGAATTCAAAACCCAGCTGCAACTAAATTTCAAAACTAGCTCTCTTAAAAAACATAACCCTCCTTCTGACGCAGTTGGGTAAAAAGTTTTTTTTGCTAATGTTTCCATACGATTTGCTCAGTTGACGTTCCAAATTGGTCATAATGAAATTCAGTACAATATTAAAGCCCGGCTAGAGACTTTACTTGTTAGGTTTGCATGACATATAATTTGACGTTGTGAAATAGTAGATTGTGTGCCAAGGGAACAAATAACTCTTTTGAAGGCGAGAGTCTTTCTTTGAATCCAGAGTGCAACGAGGGGTTCAAAAGTAGAATCCCTCACTCAAGCTTAAAATAGTGTTGCTCCCGAGGTGGACACTCTACTTTTTATCACCCTCTAGGAAAAAATAAGTACCTAAGTGCAACTTATGGTTAAGAATAGTAGGTACCTACCTACGTTTGTTTATTTACATATCTACAATTACTTGAGAAAGACATACTATTTTTTATAAAACTAAGTAAAATCCTAATCGGAGTAAACAATCACGAACAAAGGCAGAATGCTTTTCGCGCGTTTTTTATTTTTCACAAACTTTTTTTATATTTTGCTCGCGCGCGTTTTACTTTTATCATACAGCCTGTTACTTGTTTATACAATGTTCGTGATTGATATCTTTGGTGATTGGAACTTTTACTAACAATATCCACTTTCCAAATACAAATCACTTTTAGTCCCTAGGGATTAAAGAGCTATATTAGTCCCTGTTTACGAAGAATACACTAGCTCTATTTGAATAGATGTGATAAAAATATAAGTATTTTGTGTTTCGTTCAGTGTCCTTCCACCGATTAATATATTTTGTAAACTAAAGGCACTCAGCATAATAAAATCTAATCGCACTTATGTAGAACAGCGGGGTAATTGCGTAACACACTAACAATAGGAATGGCTTTCATTTTGACAGTTCAACAACATTCATTGCGTTGTTTACGTTGTTGAGCAGACAAATTTTTCGAACATATGAAGCAATGGATTAGCAATATCCTTCAAAATGGTTCAGATTGTAATTGGTGTGTTACGCTATTAAGGTGCTGGTATAGTAGGTAATTTAATCAGCAACATTCGACACTTCAGAAAACTAGTTTGATTGATTTGTGTTTGCATTGCAAGCAACTGCTGACTGCTGATAGCTATTTATTTTCAATACCACCAGGAACACGACAGGCGGAAGAATATATTTATTTATTTTTATCATTATAGGCCGTCGGATAAAGACAAAAAAAGAGGCTAAATTCGCAAAGCGTGATGTAGTTCTGCATTTTTGGTATGTTTTATGGGTCTGTTAGGGTAGTATAAATTCAAATTTGCGACTTCCATAAACCTGTGGAAACTGAGAAAATCGAGAAAAACTTCGAAAGTTCTGGACTTTTTTCGCTATTTGCTCTCCAGGGCCAAAACTATGCATTTTTTGCAAAAAAAGTGTCCTACGCTTATTAAAACTTAAACTGTATTAAATTATCTATAATTTGAGCGCAATTGCAGCTCTATTGACTATATAAGAACCAAGCAATGGCACTTCAAAGATGACCAATTTTTCTCGAAAATTGAAATTTTCAGGTTTTACTCACTTATTTCACGAAATATTGGCAAAACCAATTGCCCTACGAAGAAAGGCTACTGAAAATATTATATAGTACATTTATTTAGCTTTTATTACAGCCCAAAACGAAGTCTGTGAGACTAACAGTTCACTCACAATCTCGAAAAAACGAAAAGAAGGTAAAATGGGTTATAGAGGCAAAAGACAACAATGTATACAGGATTGTTGGAAATTAGACCGGAATCTTTTAAGGGGCGATGGGGGGGCATTTGCAATAATATTGACCCCAAAAGTAATATAACCTCTTCGTTCATAGCAAAAATACTAGTTTTAGATCGTAGTTCTTTCTTTTGTCTTTGTTGTACGTAGATGTGGATTAATGGCATTAAGTTCACCAATGTACCATTGAAGTTAATTTTAATGATTAACATTTACCTAATACCTAGTAGACCTGGCTACCATTTTCTTCCAAACAGACGCAACGCGAAAAGTGTCTGGTGGCTCTTTACGGAGGCGTTGCACTCAGACACTGCACGACCTGAGGTTCCAATTATTTGTGAAGACAGCGGCAAGTGCAAAAGTGAATCTGGCGCGTTTGCCCCCTACTACCGAGGCTTCCTCTTTCCATGCGTTTCGCACCTACCACCAAGTGCAAAAGTGGCTGGGGGTAGAAAAGGATCCCACCGAGTAGGGTTGGGAAATCAGCTCCCGCGGCCTAATCCCGATCACAACAAACAAAGAGCCAGCTCCTGCACAGCTTCTAAAAATGATAGCCTGCAAATGCAAAAAGGGATGTAGAGGGGCATGTCGTTGTTTAAAAGCTGGGCTGAAATGCTCGGCTCTTTTTTTGAATTGCGGAGGAAAGTCGTGCAATAACGTCGCATTGATTTCTGTTAACGAAGGCAGCGAAGATTCAGAGGAAGATGAAGAAGGACTTCTTCCTCAGAATGTTGAAGAAGGACACGAAAAGGAAGAAGAATACGAGCGCGTTCATTTTCATCTTCCTCAAAATGAAAACCATCCTGATGAAAGGGAATCCTAACCAAAGAAAAAACGACGGTTGACTAAGAACATTTCAATCGCCGTTTTTTAGGTTAGTCATCATTGATTTTATATTTTGCCTAGAACTAAGATTCCAAATCAAACTTCGAGCGAGATTATTGCAAATGACTTCCCACTACCACTATTTATAAGATTCTGGTTTAATTCCAGTATACATTGAGTCTTATGCCTTTTAGAGACGGGCCCGTGGCTAAATAATAACAACCGCAAAGGTCGATCGATCAGGTTAAGCTACGCTTGCCACGGTTGGTCTGTGGATGGGTGACCATCTTTATATACCGTGACCCCTCCGTGCCTTGGAAAGCATGTTAAGCCGTTGGTCCCGGCTGTCATTCGTGTATCTTTGACAGTCGTTACGGGTAGTCAGAAGCCCGAAACTTACAACCAGTCTTACCAAGGCGTATCGTATTACTTAGTAATTGGGTTGTGTAGGTCAGATAGACAGTCGCTCCATATAAAGTACTGGTATTCAGCTGCATCCGTTTAGACTGGATGCCGACCCCAACATAGTTGGGAAAAGGCTAGGCAGATGATGATGACATTGAGTCTTTTGGCCTCTATAACCCATTTTACCTTCTTTTCGTTTTTTCAAGATTGTGAGTGAACTGTTAGTCTTACAGACTTCTAAATAAATGTACCTACTATAAAATATTTTCAGTAACCTTTCTTCGTAGGGCAAGTGGTTTTGCCAATATTTCACGAAATAAGTAAGTAAAACCTGAATATTTCAATTTTTCGAGAAAATTTGGTAATCTTCGAAGTGCCATAGCTTGGCTCCTATGAGGTCAATAGAGCTGCATTTGGGCTCAAATTATTGGTAATTGAATACAATTTATAAGTGTAAAAAACATTGTTCGCTATAAATACATAGTTTTGGCCCTGGAGAGCAAATAGTGAAAAATGTCCCATAATTTTAAAGTTTTTCTGATTCTCTGTTTCCACAGGTTTTTCGAAGTTGCAAATTTGAATCCACACTACCCTAACAGAGCCATACAACATACCAAAAATGCAGAACTACATCACGCTTTGCGAATTTGATGTCTTTATCCGACGCCCTATTATAAACAGACCTGGGGGCCTAAAAAGGCCACTTTGGCAGAATCATAAAAGGATAACATAATGGACAGTTAACCGTTAAGTTAATCGTATCAAATCCCATTGGTGAAGCATTTTTCAATAATTTTTTTTTGTCTGTACTAAAATACCAATCAATCCGATCCAAATCCAATCCCAATCTCTTTGATTTTACCTACGTAGTGCAGCGAAAAAAAGAAAAACACGGACTATCTTCGCCATATTACGATTCATAATGTTATTCTTTTATGATTCTCTAAAGTGGCCTTTTTAGGCCCCCAGAAAAAACAGAACAGAAATATAGGTAGGTACAAAGATGATTCTTATTTCATAAGAAATCTCTTCCAGCATACCTGAGACAGACAATAGATAGACTAAATTGTAATGATACCCTATACCCTACCCTATCTATTGTCTATCTCGTAATGATATTGTAATGATACCTATAGGTATCATTACAATTGATACCTATAGGTATAGGTAGGTATTGAAACCTATAGGTATCATTACAATTTAGTGTAGGTAATCATTTACCCACGTAATAAACATAATATTTGAAGTTTTAAAAAATACAATGTAAAGTAGTAGCCCGGCTGATTAAGAAGGTCCTTCCAAACTTTGAAGCTGCCGGTCGGTGGTGAAGGCTCTAGAGAGAGAGAACCTTCCACTTTCTGCCGTACCCAGTAGAGATGATGAATATACGTAATCATCAACCATAAAATGTAACTAATATTTGAAATTAACTATGATATTCTACACACAAAATTAACATTATCGCATAAAAATATCATATCAACTTCTTCGGTGCAAAATTGGCAACGTCGAAGTAATAATTAAAAATATTCATATCGTTACGTGTATTCAATTGTATGCTCTATCTCTCTTACGATAAAACACATTTACTGTTGGGGATATTTTATTCTAAACAAAGGAAGTAATATTTTAACAAGTATTTCGGTCGGTTAATGGTTGATTTAAGTTGTTAACCTAAAAATCAAATCAAATAATCAACTTGTTGCAGATACTTGAATAAAAATATTAACGAATATTTTCAAGAAATAAAAATATCGATATTTTTAGGGTTTCGTACCAAAATAGTAAAACGGAACCCTTATGGTGAGACTCAGTCTGTCTGTCTACTAATGCTATCAACTTGAAATTTGGTCTTGGATGGATGACGTTTGCCCAACTATTTTGCAAAAAAGAAAGAAATAAAAATATATGTATATTTTTGCAACAGGGACTGAAAGGGGGTCTGAAAAATTCGAAGTGGGGCTACTAGGCCATGTGGGGTATCATATAAGAGCTCAGTTTGCACATTTTTTTTTTGGGCCGCATAGTTTTCGACTTGATCAAAAAAGTAAAAAAAATCCCCCCGCTCTTATCTCCGAAGTTTGGAAAGAGAAAAATCTGAAATAATTCTATGTGACAGAAGTTTATGTAAAGATTACAGGAAAAATAAGACGAAGTCTCTAAATACCACACTTTTTCAGAAATCATCAACAAAAGTGACATTAGTTCCACTATCGGTCAAGAGATGGCGCTGATATAAAACTACAATATTCTAAACCGCAGTGCACAGTGTTAAAATTCTATGACGAGCATCGGCCTCGCCGATGAAAATTTAAAAACGTATGATGGTACGGAACTCTCGGTGCGCGAGTCCGACTCGCTCTTGTTTTTTGACAATTAACTATTAACCAATAAACAATTTCAACCAATATTCTCATCCCTACCAATATTCTCATTCTCGTTCCAGCCGCCCAATGAGAACCTCCCCACTTAATGTTGATCGAGGCTCACAGGCTCTTACCTATGAGGGCATTGACCGTAATGTCCGTAATTAATGACTAGGTATCGATATTTCGAAGGTTTACTATTGTTAATTGTAGACCTTTATATAGTTCAGAGTTCCACATGTCGACAACCTCGTGTGCTAACGCAATACAATATTTCAACCGTAGGATAAATATCTACCTATGCAGGATGTTTCTAAAATAATGCAGTAAAGTATAAAATTAATTACCTACCTTTAACTGAATTATTGATTTTTTTCCAGGAAGTTGCGAGTAGGCGATAGGTTGGTGATGGTGATGTGATGACACTATAGATTAGATTAGATACTGCTTTTATAAACCCAACTGTCTGCGCCCCGCGGTTCACCCGCATAAGTGTCGATCCCGTGGGAAAATCGGGATAAAAAGTATCTTATGTGTTAATTCTGGGTGTCAGCAATCACCATACCAACACACAAAAACTTTCGCCTTTATAATATTAGTGTGTTAAAAATGCAATAGGTAAGTAGGACTTAGCTTGTCAATATAGGTATTAGTCGAAGGTATATGATTGTTTTGAGAACAAACTGCATGGCAACTTAAATATGTAGTACAATAGGGGAATGTTGGGCATAGACTTGGCTAGAAAAGTAGATATAAAAACATTTTGAGTCAAGATTAAAGGCTCCTTGTTTGTAGGAGCCTTAACGTGGAATAGTGTGGAGGTAAGTAGAGTTGAATTTCATTTCTATTCATGAGAATGTCTAATTCATCATTTCGAGGTCGCTTTAAATAAAAAATGTGACAAATAATTTTAACTTTGTTTTCAGGATCGTGCGAATGATGAAAAATCGTTTTTCAGGCATATTTTATCATCTATATAGTAGTTCTGCCAGTCGATAATAGATGGCGATAGCTCCGTAAAACTTTTGAACAAAAGACATCAACATGACAATGGCGACAGATGGCGTGAAGTTGTATAATCTTGAAACCGGAAGTTTTCAATTTTTATATAGTTTTCATAGATTAAAACGGGGATAGATTAGAGGGGAATGCTCCAACCAGCCCGCGAAATTCAAAATTTCTTGCGTTTTTTGCAATTTGCAGGCCAGTGCTAGGTTGTATGTTGATTAAAATATTATTCGCGACTGTAAGACGTATGTAGTTACAGAATTATAATCATCAAAATCACCAATACAACCCTCCAACTTCATAAAGGTGTAAGAACAAAAAAAAAAACAGAAAAAGTAATTCCTACAGCTTTATGAACTTAGAGCGTTTTATTGATGATTTTGATGATTATAATTCTGTAACTACATATGTCTTACAGCCGCGAATAATATTTTAATCAACATACAACCTAGCACTGGGTCTGCAAATTGAAAAAAACGTAAGAAAATTTGAATTTCGCGGGCTGGTTGGAGCATTCACCTTAAAATATTATTCAGAATTTTGCTCTATCTAAAGGCCACTTTGGCAAAATCATAAAAGGATAAGAGAATGGACAGTTAACTGTTATGTTAATCGTATTAAATCCCGTTGTTAAAGCATTTTTCAGTTATTTTTTTTTTTGTCTGTGCTAAAATACCAATCAATCCAATCCAAATCCAATCCTAATCTCTTTGATTGTATGTACCTACGTAGTGCAGCGAAAAAAAAGAAAAACACAGACTGTCTTCGCCATTTTATAATTCCTTTTATGATTCTCCAAAGTGGCCTTTTTAGGCCCTATGCTTTGCTCCACAGCTTTGTTGGCGAACAAGAACTTCTCTTCTTAGTCTGTGCGAACAAGGCTATCTCTCTTGATAGTGTGTTGGAGGTCTCATCTACCCGGGAATTCGCACCCCCTGAAGCAAGGGTTGTCACTTGCCACCCCATCCGAGAGACAAAACTGACATGGATCTTGAGACTCTAACCTTCACCCATACAATAGGAATAGGATTATAATTTACATCAGATATAGTGGTTGTCCATCCCCGGCCCCAGCGATCCCCGGGCGAAAAATTATCGACCAGGATTGTGTCGATTCTGAATTTCTGACGTATTTATTAAAAGGATCGATTCATAAATACGCACATTAAAATTAATTGTAATGATATTTGAATCATATCGCAATATCTACACACACCATCATGCACTTAAATAGGTAAATCCCCGTATATAAACACGCATATGCGAGCTTACAGTACGCACAGGTTGATGAGTACCTAGGTAGTAAATTAAACAATTATGATGACTAATCACTCCAAACAAAGATCACTTGAGAGGATCTAAAGTAGGTTAGGGATGCGGGCGGACGTAGGTAGTTTGTGTATGATCGGTTTGAGAAACCGGCCTTCCCGGCTCCGGTAGACTATAGAAGGCTGTGATCGAGAACTCTAAATTAAACCGAAAGATGATTTTTTTATATTTATTAATATAAAATTAAAAGCAACCATTATTACAGCGTACATCGTTTGTTACCTTCCTTTATTATAACTAGATCTTAATTTATATTTTGTTGTAGGTAATTTAATTATACATAATATAATAATTAAAAATATGCGATGTAAAAACACGTGAGAATCATATAGTGATCACTAATTTTTTTAAAGTATTGAAATAAAAGGCAAGGTCATGTGGATGAAGAACATAATAAGCGAGGTTTATAATAAACACACTCATAGTATGTATTTATACGTAGTTGTGTACATTCAATGGACTTTATGATGCATAGGACAATACCAATAACAACAGTGACATACAGTACAAATGCTTTTCAAATTTCTACGAGTCTAAAAAGCTGTTTTTTGCCATAGGTGTAGCTTTTAAAAGCTGCTTGTACCAATACATGTAAAACCAAACAAGCCTTGTTTATTCAAATGACATAGACCTGATATTTTTCCTTTTCGTAATGTATGAAGGTAGGTATTTAGTTTTTTTTCTTTTGAGTCTAGAGTCTATGTTTTTGTTCTAATAACCCACAACTCGTTATGAATAGTGCTGAGTAATAACATGTTATTTTATAATATAATGTTACCATTAACTACTTAAAACTAATATTTAAAATCCAAATATATACAGAAATGTTTATTGTTGCATAAACTCTGTTCAAACACTGTCTGTTTTCCATGGTGATAATCCAATTATGGCCTACAGAACAGTGAAGAAGCCACAGTAGTCGATTTCCACATCAATACTGTATATTTCGGTTTTTTTTTTTACCAAAAGGCAACTGAACAAATAACAATTGACATATTTTAACAAAGAATTCAACTTAAAATATCACATTTAATATATCATGAATGTTATGAGGAATGAACTTCATCATACTTTGGTACAAAATTATATTCTTTTAACCTTGATACATTGAATTGTAAAACATTTCTGTTTGCTTTTAGCACATTGCTATTAGAGGCTTAAACAATAAAATAATTTAACCTAAATTAATATTGGCAAAGTTTTTCAAAGTCATATCAATTCTGAATCATAAAAATTATAAGTACCTACAATAACTTTTGTTTTTACCAGAAATTACAATATGCTGCAACATGACCCACAAATTAATAGAGAATTCATTATC
Organism: Mesoligia furuncula; assembly: GCA_916614155.1. Taxonomy (NCBI): domain Eukaryota; kingdom Metazoa; phylum Arthropoda; class Insecta; order Lepidoptera; family Noctuidae; genus Mesoligia; species Mesoligia furuncula. The sequence goes on along the minus strand of OU744793.1, from coordinate 13,040,664 downwards.
TTATCATTTGGAACAATTAGTTAGAAGAATATTGTTTTGAATGAAGCAGTGAAGAAACATACCTTTCAGTATTTTATTTTATAATGGTTTTAATAATAAGATACAATAATACATAATTTTGGTATACACTATTCCATAGCCCATTTCTAACAAATAAAATTTACTTTGTCATTAATGTATTGTGTCACAATCTTAAATAGCTGAGTAATATAGAATGTCTTTAAAAAGCAATAAATTGAAACAATGAGCTTTACATAATAATTGTTTAATAATAACATCCTTTCCTTTTGTCTTATAAATTTTCAATAATAACAAGAATTGTACAAAAATCAAAAGCCTTTTAGTGTGTACTTTAGAAGTTTTGTTAGATGCCGGATAACTGATAGATATGGTTACTACTACATTGTTGTAACCTTGAACAAATACACATTTTCAATATATTTTAACTAGTTTATTATAGTAATAATATAATTAATTTTAATGTAGACTATATTAGACCACTTGTTTAGTCAGTTCTAAATCTTTGGGACTGAAACTAATAATCTTATTGAGAGTTTGCCAAAGTTGCCAAAAATAATCAAAATAATATTGTACTTACACAAGAAAAACTCACAAGTTGTACAAATATTTTTGTAACAATGCATAAAAGTTTTGTCAATTTAAAAGTGCTTATCAAACCAATTAATATAAGTAAGTGTGAATGTGGTACATTTTATTTCTATACATTTTTACATGATATAAAAGGAAACATTACTTACAGAATATTATTATACTTTAATGTATGTTTACTTTATATAATCTGAGACTAATAAATTGCCATCACTGAAGCGTATCTCTTAGGGCCTAGCAAGCACAGTTGTCACCATCCCTGTTCCGACCATTGTCATTGGCATTAAGCTTGATTTGATCAGGGAACTCATTGTAGAGCTCTGCTTCTGTTTCCTGGGCCAAAGCATTCCGAGCTATGGTCTGAAATGCAAGCTCCACATTGACAGCCTCTTTGGCACTTGTTTCAAAGTAGGGAATATCATTTTTACTTTGACACCATTGTTGTGCGCGCTTGGCAGAAACAGCGCGATTGTCCAGATCCACCTTGTTGCCCAAAATGACGAATGGGAAGTTGTCAGGGTCCCGTGGCGAGGCTTGTATCAGAAATTCGTCCCTCCAACTTTCCAAGGACTTGAACGTGTTGGGGGCAGTTACGTCAAACACCAAGACGCAACAATCCGCCCCACGATAAAACGCCACTCCTAGAGATTGGAATCGCTCTTGACCAGCAGTATCCCAAATCTGCATTGTGACGATTCGATCATCCACGATCACCTCTTTCGTGAGAAAATCTGCGCCTATTGTTGCCTTGTACTGGTTGGAAAATTTCTTGTTGACAAACTGATTCATAAGCGAAGTTTTGCCCACACCGCTATCGCCAAGGATGATTACCTTCAGCAGTACCTTTTTTCTCGATGACATTTTACACAGAAATTTATAAAAACGTGGAAAATTACAAAATAATCACACTCTTTGTCTGCACTTTTGACATAAAACGAAATTGATAAATGCGTCACCTGTTTTTCGTGGCTAGTTATTTCGATGGCCATTCAGTGTTGCCAGGTAATGTATTAATCTTAGCAATAAGATTTTTATACATTAATTTATTATTTCTTGGCTCACACATGCATTTAGATCGTCGTATTTATTTCTGAACAAAATTGTTGAGTCAATCATTACCTAAACTCACAATGTTTTACGCTGTGATGTGCAGCAGTCATAGAAAATGTCATCCCTTGTACCATTAAAGGGACCCCGACACGGTCACTCACAGACAGACGGAGACGAGTGGAAGAGCGCTCCCAAAGTATAGTTTACTGCAAAGTATCCGATGAAAATGTGGTAAATGAATAAAAAAAATCAAATTAAGTGGTCTGATTTGATTATGTATTTAAATATTTATTCTAATTTTAAATCACCCTAAGGGGGATGCACTATGGTAGCCCGCAAAATTCAAATTCTTTAAATATTTTTTGCATTTTGCAGGTCATGTTGATCAAAATATGATTTGCGATCAAAATAAATAAGTATTTATAGAAGTTTAATAATTACAATCAGAATACAGCTGTTTACTGCCTGTAATGTAATGCTGACATTTCACTTGACGTATTTTGGCTGGTCTTTGAAAATAAACCCTGTATTTTCAGAACAATAAAAATAAATAGGTCGCATCTCATTCTATTCTACTTCCAGACACTTGTAAGATACAGAGGCAAAACTTAGCGCAAACTGAATAGGTGAATGCTCCAACCAGCCCGCGAAATTCAATTTTTCTTACGATTTTTGCAATTTGCAGGCGAGTGCTAGGTTATGTGTTGATTAAAATATTATTCGCAGCTGTAAGACATATGTAGTTACAGAATTATAATCATCAAAATCATCAATAAAACGCTCTAAGGTCATAAAGCTGTAGGAATTACTTTTTCTGTTTTTTTTTGTTCTTACACCTTTATGAAGTTGGAGGGTTGTATTGGTGATTTTGATGATTATAATTCTGTAACTACATACGTCTTACAGCCGCGAATAATATTTTAATCAACATAAAACCTAGCACTGGCCTGCAAATTGCAAAAAACGCAAGAAATTTTGAATTTCGCGGGCTGGTTGGAGCATTCCCTTAAGCTGCGATCTGTAAAAATCAGTGCATTTATGCAAATCCAAGCGTAGGTAAGTTTCCGCTCGTCTTACGCTTTGCAACAGAATCCTAATTTAGCGAGTCTTGTCACGTCTTGTGATATCACGCGCCGTGGGGTGGCCGTGGGAAGCGAGCTTATTATTAGAGCAGGCAGGAAGTAAAAAAAAAAAACATTCATTCATGATGACATGACTTCATTCACAGATTACGTTCAATTCTTGCTTCACATCAATTTGTTCGTAGTCGTTCGTTCGTTTGATTGGTCTGCTGTCTGCGCTGATTTCTGTGTGATTCATGAGTTTTACAGAAATTATTCTAATTTCATTACCTGTATATTTTTCACTTCTCAAAGTGCAAAATGAGAAAATAATAAAAGTGATGACTTCCTGTTCCTTCATTACATAACTAAAATAGTTCGTTGAACCGAAAGGAAAGAAGGTGAGGGTTAGATCGTGTTGTAAAGATGATCCGTTATGCTGCTCCAATTTGTGCCTTTGATTTAACTTTTATTACTTTTTAGATGGAGAATAACTTGAGCCGCAGTGGCAGCCGATCGAGCTCCGTATGTGAGCTGGAAAAGGACTTTAGCGATATCGAAATTATGAAAACTAGGACGAACCGACGTAACGTACTGCTCCGAACGCCAGCCGCGCGGAAAGCAAAACGAGTCAGATTTTTTAGAAATGGTGATAAGTTCTACTCGGGAGTCATTATTCCAGTCTTGCCAGAGAGATACAGGTTCGTAATATACCTACAATACTTTAGAAAACAATGAAAAACTTTTAGTTCTAGTTAGAAAATGTTTAGAGCACTTTCACTTTTATACTTACCTATAGCTGAATATTCTAAATTAGATGTCTATAGTATTTATGTAAGTAGTTGCAGTTCAATTGTGAATTATGAAGCAACATTCAATTGTTGATACCTACCTGATAATTGCATGGTTTAGCAATACTTTTGTGTCATTCAGCTGATTTATGTGATTCTAAAGTACCTATATATCATGACAGGGTGAAATATAGTTACCTACACTACATTATTCTGATTAGTGAATTGTTTACAATTTAATTAGCTAGCTATGTATGTGAGATAAAGTGTTAACTGCTGTTATAAGAAAGTCAAGTACTTAGGAAGTAGATTATTATGACTAAGGTTCTTAAAAACATATTAATGAATAAAATATCTGTTTATTGAGATTATATCATACAATTTGTTAATTTTTTGAACATAAAATTATATAGTGGAACTAAAACTGCAAAGGAAAGTTTAACGAGTGAAGTATATTCGGAAATAACTGCCAATGTAACTTTAATAGTTATTAATTTTATTATTGATAATTGTTGTTATATAATAATAACATAAATGCTCCACAAGCAACCTATGAAGTCTAGGTCAGTTGATTGTAAACTTGTTGTAATCAGTGAAATAAGCAACAATTATACTATCAAGGTTTTACAGGATGCTATGATAATTGGCTGATTGTAATTTTGCCTTTCCTTCCCGTGATGTATAAATATCCTACTGAATCTGATTTCAAATAAATGCTAATTGTTAGTTCCAAAAGAAGCAAGCATATGGTTACCTTCCTATTGTTGGTGCATTTTTGTTTTCTAATTTTTTATTTTACTTTGTGTACTGAGTCACATTGAACTAAATTCCACTAACATAATTATCACAGATAGTTTTTAATAGGTACAATACATGCAAATCAGAACATGGTTTCTAGTACTCAAAGATTCAGTAACTATGTGATAATTAAAATCAAGAGTTTTGAAAACTAAAAAGAAGGGAATGGACTGTTAATAATCTATACTAATATAATAATGCTAAAGTGTTGGTTTGTATGAATGGGGTAATTTCTCGGAGCTGCCAAGTGGATTTGAAAATTGTTTTTTGTAGTTTTTAGCCTAATTCTTGAGGAAGATTATAGAGTGTTAGCATCACGGTACAACCCTTACGATCTGAGCTAAGCCAGTCAGAAGCTAGTTATTGATTTTGATGAAACTAAATTCTTAACAGGCACAATTACTAGTACTATCTTCAATATTATGTATTTCCTGTATTTTTTTCTGGTTACAGGTCCTTTGATAGCCTCACAGCAGATTTAACAAGGGTTTTAGTGGACAACGTAACTCTGCCCAGTGGTGTGAGGGCAATATATTCACTTGAGGGTAGGAAAGTAAGTTTATTGTTTACACATTTTTAATTTACTATATTTATTTCAATCACAATAACAAGTGCCTATTTTTATGAAGGTATGAGCATTTTAAACTTATGCTACAAGATGAAACAGGGTAAAAATTATTGTTTCTAATTTTTTTACAGATAGGCAAACTGGATGATCTAGAAGATGGGCAATCGTATGTTTGTAGTGGATTTGGTGAGCCCTTTAAACGTCTAGATTATGAAGCCAGTGCAGTGACCCCTCAATCTTTCAGACTGAGTGGCCCAGAATCTCTGAGTGACAGCTCAAGTCCATCCCCAGCCAGAGCTAATAACAGATTGTCCCGATATTTGCAGGTAATGTATTAGATAGAAATCAGTCACCTTGTTGATCATGTTTGTTTATGTGACCTTTTATTGATTTTCCTTGACATCTATATTAGTTACAAGATAAAAATATTTCAGGCAAATGGTAGTAGTACTACTGGCAACGGGACAGCACGAGTTAGCCCAGCTGGGGATAATGTAGTCCGACCACGCATAGTTACTATTATTAGGAATGGAGTGAAACCGCGAAAGGTAAAATATCAATTTTGTTTATCAATTTACAGATAATAATGTGTCACTCCCTAATTAAAAATAAGAATTTCTTTATTTCCATGCATTTGTGAGAATTCCCTTGATAACTATTCATTATGAATCAATGTATACCTACATTACATAGAAAAATCTGGCTTCTGTAGTACGTCAAATAACAGGAAAATAATTTAATTATTATGTAGAATTACATACTATGTTAAAAACCCACTTATACATAAATATAATTATTATTATTTTTTCAAAGCAATGTTTGTCCACAGGTGTGCAGATTGTTACTAAACAAACGAAACAGTCCGACTTTGGAACATGCACTTGCCGCCATTACAGAATGTGTTAAATTAGATACAGGTTGTGTCCGTAAAGTCTTCACAAGAACTGGCTCTGTAGTCACAGCATTAAACCAATTCTTTGAAGTTGAAGATGTTTTCTTTGCTTATGGAAATGAAAGGTAACCTATGTGGCACAAGCAAAGCAACTATAAAAATAAAATATTTATAAATCACTCCATCAGTAGGCTATTAGCTAACTAATTCCAGGATATATTTTCTCAGGGTCAACCAAGAAGACTTTGAATTGGAATTCGAAGAAAATAAGGCTGTGCTACAATGTAGAAAAACTCCTATATCAAGAAATTCAAGGTCTGAAATATTTTTTTTAATAATTTGATGGAAATTTAATCATTATTCTTGTAATGTAAGTAAATATAATAGAAACACCACCAACTTATTTTCCCCAAAAGTTGTAGCTGGGTAACTATTTCTACGTTTTTATACTCACAGGGCGGGTCCTAAACCTCGTATGCCAGTAAAAGCCGGCGGTGGCGCAGCTCGCGCAGCCAGCGAAGCGGGCGCAGGCGCCGCCGGGGACGCTGCCGACGACTCCGCAGGCCCCCTACTACCACAGCCATTGAGACTGAAATACAGCGTCGGCAGAATCATAGGTAATAATCCGAACATCCTTTATAACAACCATCATTCATTTTCGTATCTTATACACTTCTTAATGTTTCCAATGTGTACTTGTCTTGTGATGGTGTATTATCTAAATTCCGGTCAGGGTATTTCAATCTCAATACTACCCTTTTTGCAGTTTTCAACACCTATTAGAAATCAATTGTATCACATTATATTCCAGAAAAAAACTCGTGCAGTATTCGCCTTGACCGGTTTTTATTTTTGTCTGTATAATTTTACCAGCAATACTTTGTATATCATTATCGTACCATTTGTCATATCGATACTAGGTGACGGCAACTTCGCTGTTGTACGGATATGTAAAGACAAGACCACCAGCAAGGAATATGCTCTCAAAGTTATTGATAAGGCCAAGTGCAAGGGCAAGGAACACTATGTGGAGGCAGAGGTAAATATATCAAAAACTACCTTATTAGTTAAAAATATATATATCAACAGCTTCTAAATAGGAATCTCTGATATTTAGCAATCATTTACGATGCAATAAAATATTTTTAACAAGATTCTATTTGCAAATAGTTTTTGGATTTTTTTGCATTTTGCAGCTGTATAGAGTAGAGAAAATATTTTGCAGCGTCGCTTGCGCTTTAGGCCTTTGATGTAATGCCAACGAACTTCTTATTTATTGATGTTGCTAGATCTTCGTGATTTTATAACAGAATTACTTTTATCTTCAGGTTCGAGTCATGAGGAAGCTGTGTCATCCACGAATTGTCTCTCTTATCGAGGAACAGGATAGTCCTGAGTGGCTTTTCCTTGTAATGGAATTAGTCAGTGGTGTGTATACAAAATGGGATTTGTAATATATCATTATTCATCATTAACAATGATACCTAATAGAACATGGCTTTATTATTCTCATTTCTCTTGATCGTTATTTATATTTTTAGGTGGAGACTTGTTTGATAGTATCGCGGCCGCTTCCAAATTCTCTGAGCCCCAAGCGCGTTTGCTAATCGGCCACTTAACATCTGCTATCGCATATCTACACTCGCTTTCTATAGTGCATCGTGACATCAAACCCGAAAATCTATTGGTAAGCTATCAACTAACAAACCTTGAAAAAATAATCATTAATTGAATTCGTCCAAAGTGGATGCATGTTTTATGAATTGGCTCTTTCAATTTATTAAAAGTATTACATTTCTAATTCTTCTAAATATGAATCATAATTCATTTGTATATTTATTTCATTGCATATTTCATGAAGCAACTCAGTAAAAAAACATATTAATAATCTGTACTGAAACTTATACTGTTATGCCATACGCACTACGGTCCACCGGAGAGGTCTGCCTGTGCAGGTATGCTTGCGCAGGTAAACCGGAGCGTGTGTGAGAATAGACCTGTGCAGTTTTTTGAATCTGCGCAGCCGACCGGCGCAAAATCGAAAATCAGTTCTTTCGAGTGACACCGTACGGTGTACCCTACGTCCCCATACACTCTACCGACGTGCGGTTGACCTGCGCAGGTAAACCTTCAAAGGTAACCTCTCTGGCAGACCGTAGCGTGTATGGCTTACATTAGACACAAAAATTACTTAACATGAATGTATTTGCAGGTGGAAGTGGGCTCGGACGGCAGCATACGCGGCCTAAAGCTGGCTGATTTCGGCCTGGCTGTAGAAGTATGGCGGCCACTCCACGCAGTCTGTGGCACTCCTACATACGTAGCGCCCGAAATACTGCTCGAGACTGGATATGGATTAAAGGTACAAAAAGACATAACCCTCCTTTTGGGCTTCACCGCAGTCGGGTAAAAATACACATCACGCCTGTAATCCCTGAAGGTTTAGGCAGAGGCTTTCCCACATTTCACCAGTTATGTTTAAGGGGGTAGCGCTAAGGTAGCCCGCGAAATTCTAATTTTCTTACGTTTTTTGCAATTTGCTGGTCACTATTAAGTTGTACGTTGATTAATATATGATTCGCGGTCGTAACAAATATGTATTTACAGAATTATAATCATTACAATCAGTAATACCCTGACGGTTTCGCCTTAAGTCCCATGTAATAGAAGGCAAGCTTATTGCCATCACCGGGCACAAATTCAAACTCCAGGCTGTTACAGAGAAAATCGAAATACAGGGTTATTGGTAAAACATTAACCCTTTAACCGCTGTATAATCTTGCAAAAAAATGTGCCCCTAGCGCCAATCACGTATTTTCAAGGTCAACTATAGTGTTGTGCACCATTCACAATTTTTTTATTTTTTTTACTAGATTTTAAGAGTAAAATTACACGTTTTACGAAAATCTAATGTTTTTTTATAAGTCATTAACCTTATAATTAAAATTACCCGAATAAAAAAAGCTATAAGCATTGATAGAGTATAGTTCATAATTCTACTAAATACGTCTTTCGGAATCCCTATTGTTGCATTTATACAACTTTGGGTACATACCTCCTCCTCTTCTAACTCATTATCGGTCACAAATTCTTCTACATCTTCCTCGTAACCTTCTAAAATCCTTATTAATTCCTCTGCACTCGACATTTTGCGATTCAAACACGGCCACAAGACCCAATGAAATAAAATAAGTACCCACTATTTCATTAATAATTCTTAACAAATAAAACAGATGTACCCTCACTATTATCATTATGAGTTCGCTTATGACGTCACAAGCGGTTGCATATGTACAACTCCGGCGCTGGACTTCTTTGATAACGTTAAAGTACTAGGGTTGTTACTAAAATACAATTTAGTAAAAATCGTCTATCTAATTGTAATATGAATCTACCTTAAATCATGTTCAGTTTTAGATATTATAGTTAGAAATAGGTTCAAACAGCAACAAGCATTGAATTACTTTTTAATTCTGAATGCCTAACCTATTTGTATATTATTTGAGTAAACTAAAGTTTGCATTAAGAGTAATAAATAAACTTATGTGCTACATCACTACTGTTGTATTTATACAACTCTGGCGGTACAGGTTAAGGTCAAACCTGCATTTTGCGATGGGTTTTATGCATTTTTTTCACCGTTAATTTGGTGCTTTGCATAAGTGATTTTAGGGAAAAGGAAAGAAATTCCTTGAATGGCAACGGTGGTCTTTATTTTTATTATGAAACTGCTCCTACGTAAATAAAAATACGTTTAAAAATCACTTTGGAGACTTAAGTTGCAAATTTACAACTGCGGTGCTAGGGGCTCAGAAATGATAAGTTGCTTATATACAACTGCGGCGGGTAATGGGTTAACAACCTCTTACGAGGTCATTGTACTCATCGTTATGAGCAACTTTTACTATGGGACAAAACGTGAAATCGCGAAAAAAAAATAAGCTGTTCCATAAATGTAATGACGAGTACGATGACCTCTTAAGAGGTTGTTAATGTTTTACCAATAACCCTGTATATGTATACTTCTTCATCGATTACCTAATAAAGCAAGTGTTGTTCGTCAAACGTGCGTAATACCTCATAATACTCGGAAACGTGCCACTCACATTATATTAAACAATACATTAGGTAGCATTGAAACCATTATGTAAAATGGGTTGTTGTAAATGAAGATAACGAATTTTTCCCACTATTCTTAACTGTTTGTGTGAACTTGAACTTTTAACTCGAATTTGTCTATATGTATTACATACCTAGTCTTATTGCTTCATTAATCACGTTCTGTTTTTATTGCAGATCGACGTTTGGGCGGCTGGCGTTATCTTATACATCTTGCTGTGCGGTTTCCCGCCGTTTTCATCTCCTGACGGCGATCAAGAGAAGTTGTTCGACGCAATTTTGTCGGCTCATCTAGAGTTCCCCGCGCCACACTGGGAGCGCGTGTCCGCCGGCGCCATCGACCTCGTCACCAACATGCTGCGTCCACAACCCGAACTACGCTTCGCTGCCGAAGACGTGCTCGACCATGCTTGGATGGCGGTTAGTTGGTTACTTAATAACATTAACAGAGAACATCAAACTAATATTATAAAGGTGAAAGTTTGTGAGCGTGTGTGTGTATTTTTGTATAGAGGTAGCTGACTTCCTGGATTAACATATAGGCTACTTTTTATCCCGATATTCACACGGGATCGACATTTACGCGGGTGAAACCGCGGGGCGCAGCTAGTAAATATATAATTAACAAACAAGATTGTAGCATGGACAACTAAAATGTAGATTGGTTAACTTAATATTTGTTTGCAGGACGATTATGACGAAAGCTGCGACTTCCGCACGTGGTACGACGAGGATTCTTCATAGCTGGACGAGCCTCACCGTCAATCGGTGTCGGCGCCCTTGTGACGACGCGCTACCGGCCAAGCCGAGACTTGAGTTCATTTGAATCTACGCTACGGCTTCAGCGTTTAGTGCTGTTCTTATCACAGCAATGTATGCCTTTCGATATGTTAACACCAATACCAAAGTTATTATTTAACATATTTTACTTAAAGATACTGCATGCATAAATAGTTTGTGTATTTATATATTGTTTGGTGCGAACTCCGGTGCAGTATTATTGTTTTGGTTTTGAATTATTGTGTTATCTTATATTGTAAGACAAATTCTTAAAATGATTTCCATTCAGCGAAATATAATATGGGTGGGATATCTGCGTCTATATTTGCATTAGGACAATCAGCGGCATGTTTATCGGTCGTTATTCTAGTGTTAGCATATAGCTTGCCAATATTTTAATGTAGCAATTCATTAGCGGAGTATAATACAACCCTTAAAAAATTTAAATGTGGCTGCTCTACTGTTTTACTATTTAGTTTTTCGAGTCTGTCAGCCAGTGAGTACTTTAATGTTATATTTCGCTTGTTGAATCAAACTGACAATTCTAAAGATCTCTAGATTTCTCTTACTGCTTTATTAGCTATTCAGTTTTAGATTGAACTTTAGATTTAAAGAAATTATAATATTTAAAACGGATATTTTTATTTAACGATAACATTCTGTAATATACGAGTAATATATCTTATTTAATTATTTGAATGAATTCATATTTACAAGTGTAGAGCGCAAGTTAATTATAATGATTTTTGTATAATATGAATTGCTTGTAGGCTTATATTCAATACTATGCTTCTATCATATCATAATCATATCATTCATTTCTTGATTAAAACATTCCCCTCTTGTAGAAAGAAATCGAACAGTGGCCATGTAACACAGATGAATGTAATCTTATATGTAATGGTAAAATAAAAATTTAACTGCAAAAATGGTGCTAGTGACAGCGATAACATTTTTTATAAATGTAGTTATGTCTTTATTGAACATGTCCATGACACAAAACAAGCAAGCTACTGATTGTTTAATGTGGACACACCTTTTGGTATTTATATCTTATCAATGATGTTTCTTTAAGAAATGTCGCAGAGTCAATGATCTAGCCATTGCAATTGGCAGATTAAAAAACGATTGGCCATGAGAATTAGTGATATGAGCCTAGTAGTCGAGTATAAAGTAGGATGTGACGTGAAATAAATTAGTCCTTATTTTTGAAAATGGTTGTTAAATTGATGAAACACGATTGGTCCCTGTTGCAACACAACATGTATCAACACAAGCAGTTCATAGCGTTTAACTTAACAGCCAATTGCTTAGCATCTTATAAGCTGAAGCCTAACTTATTTATAATTAGATAAGTGCCAAATTCATTTCATTATTGCGCTTATATGTATCATAATTCACGCAGGTCGCAGCAATCAATGTTCCTCTCGAATATTTATAATGTATTTTTTTTTTTACTATCAATTACTTAAGTTATTTTTCATATAATAATAGTGTTAATATATCACCGAGCAACACCAAATGCAACCCACATTAGACTGAAATACATTCCTCCACAGTATGGTATGTGACACTGTAGCTTTCATCACGGTGTATTGAACGATATAATAACTCAGTACCTAGTGATTGTTCTGTGTATGTTTCCATTTTGTATTTGGTGGTTTTGTATTCCACAATTTTATGAAATTTTATAAAGAAATTTACTGTTGTGATTTATACATGATCAGGTTTGCCTAAATAGATACCCCAATTTTTAATGTGGACTAAGAAGTATGAATATAAATTATGAAAGGTATCAAATAAAAATACAAAGAAAATTTAACAGAAGATATTACAATGTATCTACTAAAATACAGTCTCAATTCATTGCATGTCAGTCATAGTGATTCATAAAATTTTATAATGCATTTAGACATGATATGTTCATTGAGTAAATGAGAGAAATAAATAAATTTATAAAAAGTTGTATCTTATTTTATTTACAATCCTGAAGATAAAAATACTTCTAAGTACATTTTTATTTATTAAGAACATAACCACTTAACAAAAAGCCACTTGAAGCATTCATCGTGACTTCTGGGTGTGTTCTGTCTGGCAGCACCTGTAAAAAATTAATGAAAAGTAAGTGATTGTATCCCACTTGATGGGTAACCAACCACCTTTTTCTCGTACAAGGAATAATTGCTTGTAAAGGCAGTGCTTTTTTTACTGCAAAACTTTATTTCAGAAAAACTATAATGTACAGACGCCAGCACATCAAGCTACTACAATCTGTCAAATTTTTTAATAGATTTTCCATTTTATCGCTAAAGCATAAGATTCAGCGGAGCGGAAGGGAGTGTCAGACTCTTACTGACTAAAACCCACCCGTGTTCCTTCCCTTTATGTTCCGGGCCAGCGGTAACCATGTCCGTGACTACCGCCGGACCACCAACGCCAATCGCTTTCATATTTGGTAAATAATTAGTACTCAATTGGTACTAATTAGTACTCAAACCACAAAATTGGTACCTTAGTAGTTTTCGAGAAAATCGACTTTGAAGGTGGTCCGGCGGTAGTCACGCTCCCTTCAGCAGGACCACCATGAGCGCCGAAAAAGGGGGTACGCTACAGGTATTCTAAGTATACAAATAATTAGTACCCATAAATGTGATTTATTACGTAAAAAAAAATAGAACTGTAACATTTGTATTTATCGAGAAATCAACAATGATAACTTTCTCGCAATTGTTCAGCAGGACCACGATTTTGAATGTTGTTTCCAAGTTAGAGAAGCTTGTCGCTTTCCTCAAGCCTACACAGAAATTTAGTACCCTGCAAGATAAAATTAGTACCCAAAATTCGACACTAGTACTCCAGTAGTTTACGAGATATACCATTGGTGGGGTGGCGGTAGTCACGGTGCCAAATTTTCATTTCAAGATTTCCCTTTTAAAAACTCTGTGATTTATTCCCAAATTTATACAAAAATTAGTACTCCTAAAGAAATTAAAGCGACCAAAAATTCAGATTCCCAAGTGTTGTATTTTAAGAGAAATTAGCTTTCATTACTTTTCCATACTAAATCTTCGCGTATAACCCGACCAAATTAAGTTGTCAATGGTATTGAGCTGTTTAAGAGATGTAAACTCTTACATAATTTTTTTTTTTCTTAGATAGATACACTGTTTGTATGAAAATTTAGATATTGAACTGTTGTTAATACTACTCCGACATCCATAAATTTATGTGCACAAGTGTACATTTTTTAAACAGCTCAATACCATTGACCACCTCTTTATTTACCATCTCTTTGAGATGTCAGCATCTCTCTCTTTTCGGCACGGGCCTCCCACTCCGGACCATGGCTTGCACGGTCAGTGGGTCGTCTTAGGGGCCGTCTCCACGAGCGAGAGAATCGCGGCGATATTATCGTCGTGCCACGTACCTATTTCTATACACTCTCTTAGAACGTCTTTCCACACAGCGATATCGCGATATCATCGCGGCGAAAATTTTATGGCACGGCGAGACTATCGCCGCGATTCTTTCACTCGTGGAGACGGCCTTAGGGACGTATACGCTTAGCGGCACTATGAGAAGCAAAGAAATGTAAAAAAAATATTTTGGGACGAATTTTCGTAAATCCTTTTTTTTGTTCGGAATATATTTTTTTTGCAGTCAGTATCGGGTTAACCTTGACCATAGAAACAATTTAAGTTCTGAGAAGCATGCCCCTACGACGCACCGCTTAAGTCCTCGCTCCATAGCGCCCCTAAGGCAACTCAACTCCAACCCATCTCTCTACCCACCAGTCATAACATCCATTTCATTTGCCTACTTAGTTATTGGTAGGCGAATTGTGTTGTGACGATATTTTCAAATACGGATCTGGTATGAGTATTTGTGTGTAAACTCCTACCTCTCTTTAGAAGGATTTGTTTGATGGTTCTATGACTACATTATCGCGATAACGCGAACTATCGTCAAATGGGGTGAATCGGGACGAAACTTTAAAAGGGATTTTGTCATTGAAATAATACAGTTTGTTGCCAAAACGGACTATGTGTTCACTGTACCAGAAAGCCTTTTATACCGTTAAAGATTATATTGAGGACAAAAAGGCTTGGGATTGAGCTGCTTCAAAGAATCATGCCCACTTTCCATACATTGATTGACCTGTCACTTGATTTGTTTTACAGGTCGCGTCTACCTACAACTAGTGTTGTATAAAAACAATTATTGTTCATAATAACACAATAATTTATTATCATTTAATTTAGAGGCCAGGGAAAAATGTTATTAAGTAAATAAGATTTTGAGGTTATAGCAGCTGTCAGATAAAGTTTGACAGCTGTTATAACCTCAAAAACTGTACGATAATTAAAATCAAATTGTTTCTTAATCGCTGAGAGTTACAATCACTCAGAAATAAATTCCTCTTCAATGTAATAACATCAAATCATCATCATCAAATTGGCGCGCGGTCGCAAACAGCAGTTATTATTCTCGTAATAACCCGCCGATGCTGAGTTATAAAGACTTCGTGTGATGTTGTGCTATCCTTGTTTACTACCTACACTTTGTGCAAGTTTGAGCAATTTAGGTACCTACTTACAGTTCATTGACGTAGGTATCGGTCAAAATCTGTCGTCGCCGTCGAAGCGGACCAGACTCCAGGAGTCGGCCTGACAGACGACATAAATAGATAACGAAAAGAGCACAACATCACATGTTTTTGGCGAGGACAGGGAAATTAAATAAAAAACAGGATTGATTTATTATCATTTATTCAATATCTTCTCGTACAACCACTTCATTTAAAAATGCCACTGGAGCCACAATGTTGGTTTCATGCCTGTGATCATGCATTAAGTTGATCATCCTTAGTGTGAGGCTTGATGGGTTTTCTTTGAGAATTTGGTCACTTTGACGATTGAGCAATGATCGACAACAAACGGGGCACACTTGAGCATGACCACGTCGAGATGAACCAGCAGATGGATCACACTCATTTTTTCCATGAATCTGAGCATTAATAGTCTGCATGGATACATCAAAGCACGCTTCACAAATGTAATCTTCTCCTGTTATCTGAAAAACAAATAAAATAAAAATAGTTTATTTCTTACCGTTAAAAGTTACAATTAAGTATACAAATAGGTACATTACAAGTAGGTACTTCAACATTTTGTGGTGATCATAAAAAGGTGCACATAGTATTGACCCTTGCCCCTAAACTAGGCAGGAACCTGTATCTCAGGGGATAGTGTTCAGCTATTGACATTTTAATTTTTATCTTAGGACTACTAAATCACTATCACACTCACTATTAATTTATTAAATTATTCGTCTTAGTAAGTACCATTAGAGAGTGCTAGGGTTTGTTAGTGAGTTTGAAGATATGAGGTATGGATGTGGGTATGTGTGTTAATATGAGTGGTGAAATAGAGGTATGTGTGTGAATGATGTAGTGGTGAAGTAAGTGAAGAAAGTGTGTTTGTGTGGTAGATAGGGTTATACACAAAGGGTCATTAGATTTTCAGTGTCTTCGTATATTATGAGATTTGAAAGCCTACAATGGAAATAAGTATGTATATGTATATGTCTAAAAGAACCACTATAACTAAAACATGGGGAAAATCTAGATGTAACAAACACATTCGGTCAGTGGGTCGTCTTAGGGGCGTCACCTATTTCTAGTAGGTAGTACTAGTTATATTTTTCGTATAACTTGAAAAATATACTTTACCACTTCTAAATATCAATTCTTTTTTATAAAACAATTAATATGCTAGCCTCCGTTGACTGAATACTAAATCGTTAGGTACTTGATTGTTATTATACTTACTATTACTGGAGATATCCAAGTGCTATTATTAACACTTTGTTGTAGTTTATACAAAGCCAATCTAGGCCCATCTCGTAGAAGGCTCCATAACACTTTCCAACAAGAGCGATTACGATAACTTAGATCCCAATTAAAAGCACTAAATCGGTATCCGTATAACACAGGCCAAAGTAATCGTAAGTAATCGAAGCCCATGGAAAATGCAAAAGTTGTAAGGGTATCAGAAAATCCAAAATCGCACAGTACATTATGAAACGAACGACTGCAAAACGTCAAATAAATGACAGCGATCACACTGTCACAGCGGCAGCCTGTCAGTCGTTCGTTCCGGCTAAAGAAGTCCGTTTTACGCTTAACCTGTCAACTGTACACTTAAAATGGAACGTGTGTAAAACACGTTCCGTTTCCAAAAGTATATTGAGAATGATAAATATAATATAAATTGTATTTTTTCCTGGCTTCATTTGAAAATTCAATTAAGTGATACGAAATAAGCAAAAAAATGCAATTTTTTAAGATATTTTACATCACTAGACGCGGTCGAAAATTTTCAGGTCAAGACTGGACATGATTCTTTCTGCATTTTGAATGACTTTTTTTTTTTTTATTATACACATTGACATTAATGTTTTTTTTTTATAAACAATGACATTTACTTACTTTGTAAAGTATTATATAATATAATTTTTTTTTTTTTTTTTACATTGTGATTTGTGAATGTGAAGACGATGTGGGTCATTTTATTAATTTTTTATGTTTTATTTTTCTCTCTGTTCTATTACTTGTTTTTTTTTTTTTTTTTTTTCTCTCATGGTCTGGCAGTTTGAGTAATTTATGTGGCCTACCCAAATGTCCTTTCTTTGGTATTGTTCGTCGAATCGTTGAGCTCCTTAAGTCTTGAGTTGAGCTGCACGATTTCTGACAAATGCGTGCACTGACTGGACAGGTCCTCTCAATCTGTGTGGTTCTTTCCTCAAAAGACCATCTCAGACATCGATCTACATGGTCTTCATATAACCTGACCAAGATTATGTCTGGACTTTAAAAGAGACTGTGACCTCTGAGTTTGTTTCGGCCTTTCTTCTCAGAGTAGTCAGATAGGAAACGCCGACCTCATCTAGTTTAAAAAAAACATGATTGACGTGTAAAAGTGTTTGTACAAACCTACTTACAAAAATAAAATCATTTATCATTTATCACATTTATCATTTGTATAAATTATAATTAACGATTTAATGCCGAGAGCGCGCGAAATCACGAAATGTAATTCGCGTTATCACGACAATGTAGCAGTAGCATCACATACAAAACACTTTTTTGGAATAGAAAAATAATTCTTACCTGATAATTTCTCATCCAGTTACATGACAGTTTCAGAGCAGCCACATTACTTTGTGCCTTCAGTGACATATACAACTGCTGCAATGGTTCAGCAACATTGTAGTAAATCACAAACGGCCTGCCTGGTTTCACAAATGATACTAATTCATTGAAAATATTTTGTGGGTCTTCTTTACATGCTATAACTAATGAATCCATTTTATTATGCAGCAGTTCTGAGGCAGATATATTGTCAAAGTGCCATTTTGGCTTTTTATTTTCCCTTGGAGGCTCAGAATCTATGTTAATATTAGCATTTTCACTAGGTTTAATCTCAATATCATCTAGTTTAGTTCTTTTAGATTCTTGCTCTTCTGTGTTGTCATAATTTTTCCTCTTTAATGGGTTTTCCTCAGTGCCATTTGCAGCCTTTTCAGGTTCTGTTGTGTTATGAGTGTCACATCCTTGATAAAATTGTCTGAGTGCAGAATAAACGTTGACTGAAACGCATCTGTTCATCTGTTCTTCAGGAAAATTCATAGCTAACAGTGCTTGTTTCTGCGACATGTTACCAGGATGCATGTGTACTAATTTACCATTTGTATTCTGCCCAATGACACTCAATAATGCAGCAGCCACTAAGCCATTGGACCCAGAATCATACAACAGATGGTTCCCTTCGCAATGAATATTAACCGTTGTTATGATTTGTGACAGTGTATCAATTCGTAAGTTTTGGATCTTATTCGGTTCAAGTTTGTACATAATTTCACTAATGATTCGAAGATTTGGTTTTACTACTTGAAAGTATTCAAAATATTTCTTCTCTTTTTTCCTCAAATATTTGTCTTGTGAAAATTCCGTTTTATTATGAAATGTGTTTGAATTACTGATTAGTGTTTCAACAATATCAGATGCTTTGTTAGAATCACTTTTCAGTGTCTCTATATCAGCCGCTGACAACTTTTGTGAGCGTCCATCATCAAGTATATTTCTGTTGTCATTTCCAGATACTTTTATATCAATTTCATCTTTCAAATTTACGGCTTCGTCTGCTAGTTCTACAGTGAATTCTTTTTTTTTCTTATTCGCTTTCGGTATCATTTTAAATACAGAGAAATATTGGGAGCCCTCTAATCCTTTCAAATTGATAGTGTCTCTTCCCAAGCTAATAGTCGAATCAGACTTATTAAATTTGATCAGTTTTTTAAAGTTTTGTTTCTGGATGATAATGTAATCACCTATTTTAACTTCGTTGGACATTCTGATCAAAACAAGTTTTTATAGGTTAGATCACAATATTTCAATAATTAGGTATTTGAATTGTTCCTCACTTTTCGCATCTCATTTATCAGAAGGTAAGTACTGGTTGTATGGGGCAACGTATATTGTAAAGTACTAATTAACTGAGTTCTGAGGTAATAATTGATAAATAATACAAACCATACTTTCGTACGCGTTTTGTTCGTCAATAGCAACCACAGAACATAAATACCCACCGCAACACCACAATAATGAGCATAGATAAAAATAATCAGTTTTGACACATTGACACCTTAGACAAAGAAAAGTATAGACGGCGGGTAGCTCCATTTCATTTCCACAAGAAAGGGATAAAGTATTGAGTTATTATAAGTAACAGAAAAGGATAAAGCTATACTATTTCCGTCTCTCACTGCGTGCCAGTTTTTTCAAGGCAGCTACTTAGGTATGTAGCCTATGTTAGTTAAGTTAGTTTTTTGTCTCATGTGTGGCCACGCTACCCGATGCTCTATAGCTTTCAGGGGGGGCACCTTAGAGTAAGAAAGCTATAGAGCATCGGGTAGCGTGGCCGCACATGAGACAAAAAACTAACTTAACTAACATAGGCTACATAAGTAGCTGCCTTGAAAAAACGGGCACGCACTGAGAGACGGAAATAGTATAGCTTTATCCTTTTCTGTTACTTATAATAACTCAATACTTTATCCCTTTCTTGTGGAAATGAAATGGAGCTACCCGCCGTCTATACTATTCTTTGTCTAAGGGGGGCACACTTAACACTGTCATCATTTCCACAGACGACAGCGACATCTGGAGTTTGACGGGTTAAAAAAACTTGGCAGCCATCTTGTCTTGTTTATCAAACAAACGTCATTGTCGCCGGCCATCCAGTGTTACCAACTTATTGAATTTTCCACTAACACTGATTGTTTCGACCCCCCTTTTAGTAGCGAAATATTGCTTTTAGTAGCTGGTGGTTTTCCTAGTGGTTTAGTAGAATTCAGTTTCAATTACTGAAAATGCTATCACTCTACCACTAAGCCACTAAAACATTACGAAATATATTATTGTTACTTCATTTAATTTTCAGAAATATTAACTTTTACTGTGTAGGTAAATTCTAATAAAAGTTCTATAACAAATCAGTACCCAAGAATCATATAAATGTGAAACCGATGATGGTGCAGACAAAAATTCATCGGAAGACGAATTTTAGAATATCATTTTTTTATCCTAGGTGTTCTTCTTATTGAATAATGTTTATGTTCCTCACCTTGACTTGTTGATTTACTAATAATATTTTATGGCAATGATATTCTAATAAACAGATATGTTATACACTTACAAAACAACAGAAAAAAGTGTTCCGCGCCGAGAGGCAGCACACATACCTACACACTTTTCATTCATTTTACATTTCACTACAAGTAAAAAGGATAGCTTGATAAAACCAATAAGAAAAAAAGTGACAGCTAGATGTTGTCAATTGCGCGTGAATGTAAACAAACATTATTCGGGCTACCAATCACCGCACGCTGGCATCATAGACTAACAAATTAACTAGGCAGAAAGTACAAACCGCGTGTACAGAATCTGTAGTCGGGATTTGTGCCTATGCAACGAATAAACACTATTAAAAGGTAGGTAGGTGAAAAATAAAACACGTTTTAAAAAGAAAGAAATACAATTGTAAAAATAATCATACACCTTCGAAAAGATTTAATTTTAATCTCAATGGTAGGTTTATTTTAACACTATCTGTGACATAATATGGTAACGATAAGCTATTAATATTTTCTTTTCCTACATATTATGACATGTTTAATTTATAATTAAACTAGCTTTTGCCCGCGGCTTCACTCGCGTTAAGTAATATTTAAAAAAACTAATAATGCATGCGAAGTCTCAGCCCGATCGGTTTAAAATTGACAAAATTTCATACAAACTTTCATCCCCTATTTTAATGTTAGTCAGTCACCTTTGAGTTTTATATATTTAGATATATCAAACAAAATTATAAAGAAAAGTTATTAAAAGGGAAACTAGAACTCTGTTGTAAAGATGACTTTACTGCCTAATATTCGCATCTGTACTTTTATTCTATGTCCGGAGTGCTCGCATCCTTGTCGTTCTTACGACAAAAAATGTATTTTCCATCTCTTTCTTTTTCCTAACCTCCAAATATCAGAATATTAGGAAAATAATTAAAATATAATTAATAAATCGAAGTATAATGTGTACTTTCGTGTGGTATGAGATCCCTTGTGTTTTATTAACTTTGGTATCATAATTGGTACACTTTCTAAATACAGAAGATGGCATTTTGGATGGTAATTACGTAGCTGCGCGCACCGTCTCAATCGTAGACGTGCGTGACACAGACTAAAGGCAATACGTCCCAATTAGGACGTTTTCTAGTCTTCACGATTTGCGCGCTCATAACATATCTGTTTACTAAAATATCATTGTTTTATGGTGATTTATTGATTTTAAATATTTCATTACGTGATAATAAAGAATTTTTTTTACTAATATAACTACTTTAATTACTGTTTCCTTTCACAAAAACCAAAAATTTATTTAGTGGAAATTTTAGCGAATTTTGTAGTAGGGCCGATTTTTATTAGTGGTTTTCTGGTGGTTTTCGAAGTTGAATCTGGTGGAGAGCTAGTTTATCTGTTGGCAACACTGCAGGCATCCGCCATTGTCAATTCCGGCTTTCCCGACTTTGATGCGCTTCCCGTAATTCCGAGTTTATCTCAGTTATTTCTGTTTTAGTTGTCACTTGTTACTGTTATTTGTTTTGTTAAATTTTGTTGCTACTCATAGTAAGTAAGTATGCACATTACTATGAGTAGCGAGTCAATATACGAGAGAATATACGAGATATTATGCATTGTATATCTATAGATAGCTGTATATTTGTATCTATAGGTAGGTGTATAGTTTTAGTTCACCTTCCAAACTCGAGGTGGCAGCACTTTCCATAGAAGCAAATTTTACCACAGAGTTGCTACTCTTTGCCGGTCATTGACTTTGACAAGTAGAAAAAAGAAGTAAATGAAATCCAGGACTTGGGACAGCGATCAATGTCTTTTAAGCCAACGTTTATTTCTTCTTTTTTATATAATTATTTAAACTTTTCGCACAAAAGGTATGTACAGACGCCAGCACTTCAAGCTAATACAATCTGTCAAATTAATAGATTTTCAACTTTATCGCTAAAGCATAAGGTCCAAAGTTGGTTGGGAAAATTTGACAGTTTCGGGTAGGTTGATATGCTGGCGTCAGTACATACAAAGGCGGACTTAATACCTTAGGCATTCTCTACCAGTCAAACAAGGGGGTGAAGAGATTGGATAACAGGTGCTTTGATTGAGAGGAACAATGATAAAAAAAACTATTAAAATTAGGTCTTCAAATACATAAATAGGTTATATAGCTCGCTGCTAGGTCATAGCACACGTATCGGATCGGAAAGGGATCTGCACCGAATCGCCTTTCGGCTCGCCGTCAATTAGGCGTCAAGTAAGCACGTAACCAAAGCAATCAGAAGCTCCGTTAAGTCGACTTGGCTACGGCTAGGCGACCGCTGGTTGATGGTGCAGCAGGCAGGCCGGAGGGTTGAGAGGGGCAAGGGTGGACGAAGAGACGTAAGCTCGGGTACGGAGAGACGTAAGCGCGGGGACGACGAGCCGTGATGCACCGCACCGCACCGCGGTTTGTGAGCTTGTCCCGAGGCGAGGCGATTACGTTACGATTCCGATTAGTGTGCGTTGCAGTACTTGCAGTAGGGAGTTTCATACGAAGAATACTGAACGGCTCGAGTTGATACGGTGCCGATCCCTTTCCGGTTTGATACGTGTGCTATGACTTGTACTGTGCCCAGGCCTGAACCCAGACTGAAAGGAGCTAACGAGGTTGTTCCGATGAACAAACCCCGTAAACTACTTGTGTACACAGGCCTTGTGTTAGTTGGCGTTAAAATAACATTCTTATTAGATCGAACCCAAGTCTTCATGCCTATTTGTTATATGTCTTTGTAAAGTAACAAATTAATGTTCCTCTTCAAAATGCTTATAAAGCTGGTATATGGCTGCTAAGACACGGGCTTCTCTGTGAGTGGGCTTAAACTCTGTGGTTATCAAATTATCTACCACACACACTGACCTCTATATAAACAAGTGTACAGGTCAGTGGTTCTAGGACATGCCGGTTACTTCACGATGCTTTCCTTCACCACTTTGTGACTAGTTAGGATCGACCCACGAACTCAAAACACGCAAGTCGGGCCCGGGGTGGGGTGCCACGTGCCACCAAACTGGTCATATCCATATTTAGAGAATATGAATATTACCATGGTTCCAGATGAACTACAGACGCTAGTGGTGAATTTACAAAAATCGTTTTTATAAAACACCTGTATTTTCTTTGTATTTTATTTAAAACATTTTTTAATTGTATAAACATGAATAAAAATATAAATAATACATTGGTTTAACTGTCCTTTTCCGATTTATATAAAACTATTCTTACAAATACTAAATAAAATTTACTATTAAAATAAAAATAATATAAGTTGTACTCATTATATTTTGGCAATTTCTACCATTTTTTCTACACTACAAATTTTTTCACGTGGCTTGCCTAGGATTTTACCTTGTTCTTTTTCATATTTATCAATTTTCTCCCAACCATTCCAATCTATAACATTGCTATTGTTCTTGTTTATGATTTTCTTGATTTCTTCAAAGCCACCTTTATTTTGGTCATCAACTTTATTTAAATTTTCATGTATTACTTTAGCCACTTGGAATGCATTTCCCATTGTGTGTAATATTACACCAACAGGTCCAGTGCCCAGCCATCCTGCCACATAAAGCTTGGCTAAGTTTGAAGATGCATCTTCAACAATGCCATTTTTATTGGTTACAAAGCCATATTTTAGTTCCAAGCCTTTGTCTGCTTGAACACTCTTGTAACCTATACTTCTGAATGCTAAATTGCAATTCAGTATTTCTTTCTTTTCAGTAGGCACACATTTTTGATCTTCCAAACTCTCACCAACAAGTTTGTTACAGATTAATTCAATTCCTGTTAGTTGCTTCTTATCATCAACTAAGAATTTATTTGGGCTTCTAAAGAACACTGGTTTGAGATATTTAATATTGTTATCGTCAGTCATTGTTTGCTTCTCATTTAAAGATTTTAACATAAGTTCAGTCAATCTCTTTCTAGGGCGAGGTAGATCAGGAACTACTTTGTGCACATCAGCAAAGTCATTCTCATTCCATATTGTTCTAGAATTTTTCAGTTTAAGTTGTTCTCTGAGTTCTTTTATAGTAAAAGCAACTTGTAAAGGTCCTCTTCTACCAACTAAATATATTTCTTTTAGTTTAGATTCAGATAAAGTACTCAGAGCATGTTCTGTAATGTCTGTTTTTTTCAGTTCATCAATAGGACTTAGTAAAATTCTTGCAACATCCAATGCAACATTTCCCTGCCCAAGGATGGCTGCAGTTCTGCACGACAAGTCAATCTGTAAGAAACGTGGCTTTTAGAAATCTTATAAAAAATAAACTGATTAAGAACTTCAAATATTTAAATTTTTGAAGTTCTTAATCAGTTTAATACATGTGTCTACGTGATGCAGTTTTAAAAATCGTAAAATCAATTTACTTTTAAATCTTTGTCACAGGGAAGTCCATTATACCATCCTACAAAGTTGCGAGCAGCTATCACATTACTTGCATCTTCATTTTCTATGCCAAGTGTTTTGTCTTCTTCAGCACCGTAAGTCTGAAATATATTAAGATGTTTTTAGGTAATAGCATTGAAAGAACTTAAAAAAAGTCTTTTCATTAAAGTATTGAAGTAGTTGCCTGAAGGTCTGTGGCACCACCAAGGCCAATCCAGAAAAAGGTGCCGACACAACCTAGAGAAGGAGGTGAGCTGTCTCTAGAAAAGGAAGCCTGGAAGGATTTGGGGCAGGCCTTTACTCAGCAGTGGCTCACTGCAGGCTAACTTTGAACAAAAGCATTAAAGGATACTTACCAAAAGCACTGCATCATAATGTTGTCTCAACTGTTGAAGATTTACATCTTTTCCCAAAGTTATGTTTCCATAGAAATTAACATTGGGTTGTTGGGCTACCTTAGTAAACTGATTTATAACATTTTTCACTTCTGGATGATCTGGGGCCACTCCATACCTGGAAAAAAAAATTGTTTGTATTATTTATGGTATTAAATACCGAGGTTTTAAATTAATTCTTACACAAGTTCTTGTATATTTACTCAGCTGCTCATATACTTCTTTCCCCAGAATACTTGAATAAAGCGAATTATGTATAGGTAGATAATATTATTACTGCCCCGTTGGTCTCGTGGTTGCAAGCGCGACTGTTGAGAGTGGGGTCGTGGGGTCCTGGGTTCGATTCCCGGGTCGGACAAAGTGTTATTGGGTTTCCATTAGGAATTTCTTAGTAACAGTCCGAAGTTTGGAAGTTGGCGGTTTAGTACCCTCGTGCCTCGGAAAGCACGTAAAGCCGTTGGTCCTGCGCCTGAACTCTCCCCGGTCGTGTCGGATTGCCGTCCTATCAGACTATGAGAGTAAAGGAACAGAGAGTGCACCTGTGTTTGCGCACACACTTGTGCACTATAATATCTCCTGCGTACCTGGCTAATCTCCATTGAGATTGGCCACCGTGACCGAAAACGACCGAGAAAACGGTCGGGGAGGCTGTAATTTAATATTATTAAGTAGTAGGAATGTATTGAAATGAAACATACCTAATCAGTCCAAAAGGTACAGGAAGTTTTTCCAATATATCAATATTTACAGAGTCCAGCTTCTTAGTAAGATGCATTGCTGCATAAAACCCTGCAGGTCCAGCACCAACAATACATATTTGAGGTCGTTTGTTGTATGATGTTGAAGAGGAACTAAAAACCCTTCTCAATAATTTGTAAGTCATTTTGCGTTTTAGCTGCCAGTGCCACGCCTAAGACCAGGGCTACACACACAGTTACACTGTTTTAAAAGTTAAATGTACTGTGAGATAAGATAAATTACAATAAATACATAGTACAACGCCAAAAAAACATTTTTTATCGGATTACCACGGGGCTAATATCGAAATTTTATTCTGTCGAAGTTGCTGCTCAACAGTATGCATACTTGAATCTAATTACTATTGATACCTATTTATATTCTACAACAAACTCAGTTTTATAATTCAAATTAAACAAACAACTCAAAACACAACTTCGATAGAACTCCAAAAGTTGAACTTTGGAAGTGACAGTAGTGACACTGACAGTCGACTTCTTGAGTCTGTCGTGTCGACAGCCGTGAAAGTAGAGAATACTGAGTATGGAATTAGTATGTACTAAAATTAGTGGAAGGCAAAATTGGCCCAAAAAAAAATTAAGTACAGAAAAAAAGTAAGGCTGCGCACACGAGGTAGGGCTGCGGCGGCGGCGACGGTGCGGGCGGGGCGGTGGCAGCAGCCGCTTTCGCACTCGTGCCGCTTCGGGAGGGGTTCCTCTATAGTTACTTTACTCTTTGGGGAGGGCCTGCCGCAAAGAGTATAATAATAATACGGAAGGCCTGCCGCTTCCGCCTCGATTGTCTTCGTGTCTTGTTTTGTGTGTGTGCAGTATCGGGCTATACCCTTCACCACACCTTATAAGTAGTGCAGTAAAAACAAAGCTTTGCTTTTCTTAGCTTAAATGACTGAAATTGGCGTCTTTGTGTCTAAACACACTATGCCGAAGTTACGCGACCGAAGTTCGGCATGATTACGCCTGCAATGCTATTTGAATTACTGACGACACATTATGCCGAAATTACGTTGCGTTAAATAGAATTGAAATAGCATTGCGGGCGTAATCTTGCCGAACTTCGGTCGCGTAACTTCGGCATAGTGTGTTTAGACACTTTTTTTTTTTGCGGCCACAGAATAGTGTAACCAATTGACATGCATATCTTCCCTGCGTTCCCAGTTGGGAAATAATCAATTTGAGCGTGCTCAAACCCATACCGAATTAGTGAAAGGGCGATAACGATGTCCCGTGAATCGTCATGATAATTGATATGTGCCATCGTGCGATATCGCCGACCGACCATGCCTTAGAATAAATCACCGTGAGTGAGCGCTGTCAAAAATGACTGTGTGTGTGAGGATGTGTCAGTGTGCGTTTTGTTTTGAGTTGCATCATCTTTAGTGTCTAAACACACTATGCCGAAGTTACGCGACCGAAGTTCGGCATGATTACGCCTGCAATGCTATTTGAATTACTGACGACACATTATGCCGAAATTACGTTGCGTTAAATAGCATTGCGGGCGTAATCTTGCCGAACTTCGGTCGCGTAACTTCGGCATGGTGTGTTTAGACACTTAAATTAAACTAATGTGGCATTTTCGAAATTGTGCTTCTGGCTGACAGCCGCAAACTAACCAAAGAAGAGGAACTGAAGAAGAAGTGTGGTTTATACAAAGAAATACTGTAATAATATTGTTTTTACATTGAGTAAGCACTGTGAGCGCGTTCACGAGTTTTCTGCCAGATCTGAATGAGGGATTTTCTTTTTCTTTTTTTTTAACGCTTCCCTAGTCGCTGGATAGATGGCGCTGAACTTCGTAAGTTACTGCAACACTGACCTCTATAATACAAGTACGCTGGACTAACGATACTCTACGAAATGACAGTTGTTTTTTGTGCCGATTCAAAGCGCCCCGCTCGTAGGCCCAAGGAACTAAAATTGACACGTTCTTTCAAATGGACGTTGATTTGTTTACTTCGTCTCTGATGATTTAGGTTTAAATCGTGAAAAACTAGTTTATTTGTGTATTTTGTGTTTACTACGTGATATTTGGAACATTTTTATTATGAAAGCATGCGGATTTTGTAAAACTCGCTGCCAAAAAGACAGCGGATTAACCTTTCACAAGTAAGTGAATTTTACGACTATAAATGTTTCGATTGCTTATGTGAGCATTTTCATTACTATCTTATATTTAGAATAAATGTTTTCATTAATATCCCATCATATTTAAGTGTAATTAGGGCTCAGTGTTCACATTTAGTGAATACAATAATTTGAATAGGGTTGTAAATGTTCCATGTCGATAATGTGTCGATAGTTTTCTTCAGACAGTTTTAATAATTTTAAATTTACGTCTTTCAAATAGAAATTTACTGTCGCCAGAAATTTCTGCAATTTGATTACCTACCTAAAACAAATTAGCAAATACTAGTTTCTAATTTCAACAGATAAATCCATACTAATATTATAGGTAAATTCGAAAGTAACTCTGTCTATCTGTATGTTACATTTTCACGCCTAAACCACTGAACGGATTTCAATATTTGGCAGAGTATAGTTTTTATCGACATATCTCGCGGGCGAAGCCGCGAGCGGAAGCATAGTATTATAATTATGTAATGTGTACTTGTTTCCGAAGTAAAGACCTAACATCAAAATAAAACTTGTCATCTACAATGTACTGTATACTTTAGTCAGTTTTACTTTAATTAAATACTTAATTTCAGATTTTCCACCAAATCAACTAAGCAGGGCTCAAAAACATGAAAATGGAAAATTGGAGTCCTAAATCGAATTATCATCTTTGTAGCAATTTCACTGCGGACTGTTTCGTTAAACACTCTACACTTACGCTCTTCTCCATACGAACACGGCCTTTTGGAAGACTAGAATCAATTCTATTTTATTGTATGTTTGACGTTCAAAAGTGCCTATGTACCTATTTGAAATAAAATAATGACGTTCATAAGTGTCTAATTCATTTGAAATAAATTATTTGACTTGGACTTTGTTATTTCTTGTGTTTTTTTCCATTAGTACGCACGCAATAATGAAAATGGAATCCCTCTCCTTTCCGCTAGTAATGACTACATGGTAATGTTACAAGGTTCACTTTAGGCATTCAATTTGAGTGAATTTGATTGAATTTGTATGGACGCTGTTTGTTGTTTTTTGTTTCCAACATGGTTCAATTCTTCCAAATTGAACACCAAAAGTGACAACACAAGCAACATAAAGTCACGAAGAATACAGCTGCCATTTGATTTACCAGGTTAGAGCGAAATGGCAACATAGTTTTTAGTTCATATTGCGAACTAATGTGACCCCAGTTCAGATTGTAAAACTAGTGTAGTTGAGCCAAGAGATATTAGCTCAACCATAGTAGTTTTTAGGCTAAATTCTAAGCCTATCCTCATATTTAAAGCTCACTGATCTGATCGTCATGCGCTATAACCTTACTAGGACACTATCCACTAGTTTATAGCGTGCGATCTGACCGCGCCCTAATGAATTTTCAGATAGGGGGCCGGCGAACTACGCATGCTAATGCGTAGTTCATACAAACGAAATACCAAAATCATTTGTAATTCAAACATATTCTTAAGATAGTTTGTATTTATTCCGATTAGATTAGAGAATATCTAGGTTCCCAAATATATATTTTGAAAGGACTCTGATATAAAGACGAGAGTGAATTTCAAATTTCTATAGAAAACTTATTTTTCTCATAACTCGTCTTTAAATCAGTGTCCATTCAATATATATATTTGGGAACCTAGATATTCTGTAATCCAATCGGAATAAATGCACACTACATAAAAAATTTGTTTGATTTACAAATTATTTTGGTATTACGTTTGTATGAACTACGCATGCTCCGCCGGCCCCTTAACTTTTGCAGAGCAATTACACTATTACTTAAAAATGAAGCATAAAAATAACTGGGAGTGATCCGATATTATTCTCTTAAGTAATAAATTACTCTGTGGTTATAACGGTCGATAAAATTCATAAAAGTATTTTTTTATCGTAGGATATCGTCGTTGCAGCCGATATACGTCCACTGCTGGATATAGGCCTCCCCCAATTTTGGGGGGGGGGTTTGCCATAATCGCCACGCTTGGCAGGCGGGTTGGCGATCGCAGTATGGTATGGTGGTGGAATAAATAGAGAACGCTGCTGCCCATTCTCCGGTAAGACCCTTAGTCGCCTTTTACGACACCCACGGGAAGTAAGGGGTGGTGCAATTCTTTAAGTCCGGCACCACACAGACAATTACACTATTACTTAAAAATGAAGCATAAAAATAACTGGGAGTGATCCGATATTATTCTCTTAAGTAATAAATTACTCTGTGGTTATAACGGTCGATAAAATTCATAAAAGTATTTTTTTATCGTAGGATATATCCCATCTCTAATATTAGTTCTATGGTCCCTTCACATTGCTATCAGCGCCAAAATGGCGAAAATCAAATGGCTTCAATCTGTCATCCATAGTCTGCAGTCCAGCGTACTTGTATTATAGAGGTCAGTGTACTGCAAGGAACGGAACGTCACATATTTTTTTTATTAATTCACTTGGATGTAATTTTGAGATCGTAAAACGAAAGCAAACGAAACTGTCACTCAACGAGCGTATATGACGTGACGCAATGTTTTTTTTTCCAAGCGTTTTGACTTTGGCACCTAGTAACGTAGTCAGTTCAACGCCATCTTCAGGGTTCTTGGAAACTATGTTTTTTTTTTAATACTCAAAAGAAAAACCTCTCATTGTTGACAGCTCTCAGCTGTCATAATCGTAATATCTAAATCAGAACGCATGTGAGATGATGTGCGCTGTGAGCTAGTTCATAATTCATTATAGCTAATTCGGAATGCGGCCTTACTGGCACAGGTAATGTTTTCATGGATTCCATTAGTAGGCAAAGGAATTTTAGTAATGTAAAGGAAAACAAACAGAAGGAGAATTGGTAGGATATATATTAGTCTATGTTGGTAGGATTATACTAATTCACACACACACGGTGTGTGAATTATAATCCTACCAATTCTCCAACACAAGTCACAATAGTCCAGTTTATCAATAAATCAATACAAATTAAAATAAACTTATAAGAAATTAAAAATATAATGTGTTTTCGTCAATAGCTAAGTAGTCTGTGGTCAATAGGCTGAATCACCATGGAAACCATATTATACAGATTAAAATGGTTTGTATTGTGCAATCAACTATGGTAATGGTATGTACCCTACAGAATCAATGCCATACATACAAATCATGGAGATAATTCATTGGTTTTATTTTAAGCCATCTAATATTATTTTAGAATCTAATAAATAACAGGTGTATAATTTTCTTTAAAAAATGATATTTAACCATTTTTAATTTGTTTCAATGAGCAAAAATATTAGTACAGTCAACAGCAAAAGTAGATGATCAAAATCAGAAATTCAATACTAATGAACGGATTTCGCGTCAGAACTGTGTGGCGTCGAAGTGATTTCTGTGTGGCGTTGATGTGGCGTTGAGTGGTTTAAATCACTTCGACGCCACACAGTTCTGTCGCGAACTCCGTTCATTAGTATTGAATTTCTGATTTTGATCATCTACTTTTGCAGTTGACTGTACTACACCAAAATATATGGATTTAAAATATTTATTTATTCAATTAATATTTGTTTGTTTTTCTTACAAAAAACCATCCATCTGAATAAGTTTCCTTATCAGAAAAACCACACATGACAGCTGTCCAAAAAAAAATAATTTTAAGCCCATTTCATAATATGTCCTTTAATTTTGTACCTACTTATTTATTTTTGTATTGAGGATTCGTGGTATCCCACAACTGAGGGAGCATCTCAAATATCAAAACAAAATCTTTCTCTGGCTGTAGCACACTACGCGGGAGTGATGATGTTTGGCTGTGCGAGTGCACCAGAGAGTACTATAAGATAGAGTGCGCAAGCGTCTCTTCAGCCCGCTAGCCCGCTAGGAGTATATGAGTCCGTCCAGACTGGGGCGCGGGGCGGGCGTGGGTGTGGGGCGGGCGCAGGTGCGGGAATGCGCGTGGGCTTCCTGTCAGCACAGGAGCGCGGCTGTGTTCTGCGTGTTGTCGTGTCCAGTGTTTGTAAATATATAATATAATAATAATAATACTTTTATTGATGCAAGTCCTTACAATTATATTTAATATCTAGCTAAAGTTCTTAATAATTAAAGGCGCACAAATATTGAAACCCTGACTCCTAAACTAGGAATACCTGTGACTTAGGAGTCAGTGTTCTACTGCCACTTGGACACTAGATCCCTATGGAAATTAAGAGCTGGTAAGCTGATATTACACAAAAAGAATATACTATTGTGTTGTGATTTAAAGGAAAAACATTTGGAAAGCAAAATAATACAAAAAAATTAAATTAAAATTATAAGTAAGTTTAAAAAGTAAAAAAGATTAAAAAGTAAAATGACTGTGTGGTTGATTCTGTGTGTGATTGGGAATCGTGTGTGTTGTTTGCGTTTTGTGAGTGTGTGTGAGACTGGGAAACGTGTGTATTTTGTGATGGGTTATATACTTAGGCTTCTCATATCACATGAGAGCCCAAGTACACATGTGAATGTGGTGGTGTCGAGTATGTTAGAGTTTTGAGTAGTGTCTTTTGTTGTATTAAAGATGTCGGTGATTGTGTTAAGTACATGTTTTCTATGGAATGTTGCAACTTATGTCAGAGTGGTCAGTAGTTCCTCAGTTTGAGCGTAGTCTAGGGTGTACAGCATGTTCTTCAGCTTAGTCTTTGCTTCGTGTTTGCTTAACCCTGCAATCAGTGTGGACTTATTGATGTTTTTGTAAACAAGAGAGCTCAGAACATACAGCTGTCTTTTGGCGAAGGTAGTTCTATGACTAGGAGTTGGGCAAATTATTCTTTGGCCACGTTTACTTGAGTCTGGAGGTG
Source organism: Mesoligia furuncula (assembly GCA_916614155.1). Lineage (NCBI taxonomy): Eukaryota > Metazoa > Arthropoda > Insecta > Lepidoptera > Noctuidae > Mesoligia > Mesoligia furuncula. The sequence goes on along the minus strand of OU744793.1, from coordinate 13,007,797 downwards.
GTACTTGGTTATGCTTCCAGAGAGCGGTTCTAAGGACAAATAACTGTCTCACAGTTAAAAGTTTGAGCTCGGTGTATAACTGATTAGTCGGGTAGCGAAAGGGCTTTTGCAACATAACCTTAAGTACTGCCCTTTGCGCACGCTCCAAATCGAGGAATTTAGTTTTGGCCGATCCACCCCAAGCTAGAATACAATAACCGATGATGGACTGGCAAAGTGCAGTGTAAACCATTTTAAGGGTCTCTAAGTCCGCAGAATGCCTTAATGACTTAAAGAGGTGAATGGTTTTCCTGACTTTACCAGCAGTAGACTCTATATGCCTGTTCCATTTCAGACCATCATCGATCATCACGCCCAAATATTTGACAGATGTTACTGAGGGGAGCGCCAGGCAAGAGCAGGTCGAGGTGTCCAGGCAGGTGTGAGCTCTAATCGAGTATATGTTTGGAGGTTTCGTACTAGCCCGAATAGAAAATGGGATGTAGTTGGTTTTTTTTAGGTTCAGAGTAAGTAGATTTTTGTGGAGCCATTCCATGACAATTCGCAGGGATTCTTCAGCATTATTTTTCACTTCAGCCCAGTTCTTCCCGTGTACTACAATGGCTGTATCATCGGCAAAGGTAAATATATTAGCAGATGACAGAGTAAGGGTGCACAAGTCATTGATGTAGATAAGGAAAAACGTTGGGCCGAGTACACTGCCCTGCGGGACTCCGTATGACATTATCTCATCATCACTAATATGGGATCCTATCTTCACACAGATTTTCCGGTCCATCAAGTAACTCTTGAAGAGATCATGAACAATGCCTCGTATGCCGATGCTATGCAGCTTTGATAGGAGGGTGGGAACAGAGACTGTGTCAAAAGCTTTAGTTAAGTCAAGAAATAGACCCAGGCATTTATGTTTATTATCTAGTTTCCTAGCTACAAGTTCAGTTAGGTCTAGCACTGCGTCTTCTGTAGATACTCCTTTTTTAAAGCCGTACTGGTTTTTTGCTATTATGTTGTTTTTGTGAAGGTAGTTTACAAGTTGTTTATTGATAATTTTCTCCATTATCTTCGACATAGCAGGGAGTACAGCAATGGGTCTATAGTTATCTACACAATCTCTGTTCCCACTCTTATGTATTGGATGGACTACGGCTTTTTTCCACGTATTAGGGAATCTACCTGTGGCTATAGAACAGTTCACTATGTGAGTGATAAGTGGTACGAAGACATGTCGACATAGTTTTATTAGTTTGACGGGAATACCATCCCAGCCAGTGGCACAGTCCTGTCTTAGGCTTGAGATAATGGAGTCCACTTCAGCATTATCCACTTCGAGAAGAACGAAGGAGCCAGGAGGACTCGTGCTTTGGGAGAGATGTGACGGGGAAGGTTGGGCTGCGGCACTTATCATGGACGCCAACTTTTGACCGATGCTCGCAAAGTAGTTACAGACGTGGTTAGCTGCAACGCGTTTATCAGAGGCTGTACTCAATAACTCATAGGGGGGATTTCTTTGTTTATTGGTGTATGTGATTTCTTTGATTTTATTCCATAGTCTTTTAGGGTCATTTTTTGCTTTGCGTAGCTCATTTTGTTCATGCAACCTTTTAAGCTTTTTGAGTAGACGATTACAATAGTTTCTATAACGTTTATAGGTGGTTTGAAGTATTTGGTTGTCAGGCGATTTCGTTGCTTTTTTGTGAAGTTTATCACGGTGACGAATGCACCGCAGTAGACCGGGTGTAATCCAGGGTTTAATATTTCTGTCTTTCTTAGGGATGGTAACCATTTTTGTGTGACTATTTAAAGCGGTGTTTAATATTTCAGTAAGTGTGTCAGATGCTATGTTAGGATTATTTGTTTTCAGTACTTCCGAGAAATCTTGGGCTTCGATATAGTTTGTTAAATTAGTGTAGTCTATTTTTGGCATTTTGCAGGCAGGCGCCGATCTTCCGGAGAGCTGTACGCTATTAATGGTTAGTAGAATTGGGAGGTGGTCAGTAACATGTGACTCAATCACAAGTAATGTGGCTGTTTTGTCCGTTTTGAGCATCACATGGTCTATGCAGCTATCAATTCTTGTGGGTATCCGGTGGGCAGGTAACAGGCCGTGGGTGGCGTTTAGTGTTAAGTATTCGGTAGCCCGTTCCTCTATGCCAATAGGTCGGATGTCTATGTTTGTGTCCCCGATTAGGCAGACATTTTTATAGTTTTTTAAGGACAAGAGAATATTGTCTACGCTATTCAAAAAGTTGTCGAATTCAACCCTAGTATTATATGACGGGGAACGATAAATAGCCACAAATGCGAGTTTATTTGTGATTTCACATGTTAGACAATTTCCGTTTAGAAAATTGGGTTCTTTAACAGTGCAATGAGAGGTTTTTCTTTTCAGTATTTAAAAAAAAAAATAGTTCCCAAGAACCCTGAAGATGGCGTTGAACTGACTACGTTCCTAGATGCCAAAGTCAAAACGCTTGGAAAAAAAACATTGCGTCACGTCATATACGCTCGTTGAGTGACAGTTTCGTTTGCTTTCGTTTTACGATCTCAAAATTACATCCAAGTGAATTAATAAAAAAATTATGTGACTTCCGTTCCTTGCAGTAACTTACCAAGTTCAGCGCCATCTATCCAGCGACTAGGGAAGCGTTAAAAAAAAAGAAAAAGAAAATCCCTCATTAATGTTATCTTTTATATACATAGCAATACCGTCGTTCTGGTTGGCCGTCTGTTTTGTATAATACGAGTTATAGCCGTTCAACACAGGGAGATTTACCACTTTGCTTAGCCAGCACTCTGTTAGCACCAATACATCACAGCTAACATTGAGTGAGTTTATCAATAATAATAGTTCGTCAAAGTTTTTATTTATACTTCGTATATTTATATGGAAAATTCTGATTTGATGGTTCAACCCTACCAAGTAGTTTGAGCAGTCTGACGGTGGACATTTATATGATTTTGCTACTTCAAATTCATCTAAGTCGGCTGTAATAATAGAATGCAGAGTATTAGCCATTTGTAAGAAACGATTTACGATTAAATGATAACTTAAAAAGCTCCGGAGTGTTTGGCATGTATACTAGATAGGTAGATAGGTAATAGAAACTAGTGTAGTGTGATATAGGACACCAATTGTTGTGTGTTAATGTTAGGTAAGGTGTGAGTGTGACTAGATATGTGACAAGATTTATGTTTGTGTGTATTATGTTTGGATTTGAGTGCTGTTTGTTGTGATTCATTTTACTTGAGTTATGTAACAAATTAGAAGTATAAAGCAAGTTATCAGTAAAAATAATGTAGTATAACTTATGCATAGCAAACATTGAAACAAAGTAGATTAAAGTACAGCTTACTAATGATGAGCTGTGACATAGTCATTCCTGTAGCTCTAATAATATAATATGGATGAAGAAGACTTATTTTTACTAGAAAAAAGCTCGAACTAGTTCGAGAACCCCGGTCCCCGCGCAGGCCGCCCGCGCCCACCCCGCGCACCCACTGCGGTCACTTATATGAACGAGCTATGGCGTGAGTTGCCTGCGCGCTCCCCGCGCCGCTCGCCCTCAGGAAGTTCATATGTTTGAGTTCGCCACGCCCCGCCCGCCCCGCGCCCGCTCCCCAGTCTGGCCAAACTCTATAATATAACGCAGGAGGCAAATGCGTCGAAAAAAAAAATTTGATAAAAAGGTGAAATAATAACAAAGTGCACGCAATGACACTGTCTTGAACTAATGTAATCCCTTTTGTTCAATTTTCTGGCAAATTAATTATTATTCCAGAGATTTATTCGGTTTAATACTGGCAACCGCAATCCGTCTTTTCCATTGACATATCCCAATGGTCTTTTCATTCATTACACTGACTCAGGGGGGGCACACTTAACACTGTCATCATTTCCACAGACGACAGCGACATCTGGAGTTTGACGGGTTAAAAAAACTTGGCAGCCATCTTGTCTTGTTTATCAAACAAACGTCATTGTCGTCGGCCATCCAGTGTTACCAACTTATTGAATTTTCCACTAACACTGATTGTTTCGACCCCCCTTTTAGTAGCGAAATATTGCTTTTAGTAGCTGGTGGTTTTTCTAGTGGTTTAGTAGAATTCAGTTTCAATTACTGAAAATGCTATCACTCAACCACTAAGCCACTAAAACATTACGAAATATATTATTTTTACTTCATTTAATTTTCAGAAATATTTACTTTTACTGTGTAGGTAAATTCTAATAAAAGTTCTATAACAAATCAGTACCCAAGAATCATATAAATGTGAAACCGATGATGGTGCAGACAAAAATTCATCGGAAGACGAATTTTAGAATATCATTTTTTTATCCTAGGTGTTCTTCTTATTGAATAATGTTTATGTTCCTCACCTTGACTTGTTGATTTACTAATAATATTTTATGGTGATTTATTGATTTTAAATATTTCATTACGTGATAATAAAGATTTTTTTTTACTAATATAACTACTTTAATTACTGTTTCCTTTCAAAAAACCAAAAATTTATTTAGTGGAAATTTTAGCGAATTTTGTAGTAGGGCCGATTTTTATTAGTGGTTTTCTGGTGGTTTTCGAAGTTGAATTTGGTGGAGAGCTAGTTTATCTGTTGGCAACACTGCAGGCATCCGCCATTGTCAATTCCGGCTTTCCCGACTTTGATGCGCTTCCCGTAATTCCGAGTTTATCTCAGTTATTTCTGTTTTAGTTGTCACTTGTTACTGTTATTTGTTTTGTTAAATTTTGTTGCTACTCATAGTAAGTAAGTATGTACATTACTATGAGTAGCGAGTCAATATACGAGAGAATATACGAGATATTATGCATTGTATATCTATAGATAGGTGTATATTTGTATCTATAGGTAGGTGTATAGTTTTAGTTCACCTTCCAAACTCGAGGTGGCAGCACTTTCCATAGAAGCAAATTTTACCACAGAGTTGCTACTCTTTGCCTCTATAGTTACTTTACTCTTTGCACTGACTGTCTGTATATCTGTCAGTGTCATGAGCTTCGTCCATCGTCCATCTACCAATTCCACCCAAGATATAGAAAAAAACTTGTTTTTTCTTTAATTAGAATAAAAGAAACTTATAAAACTCCTGTTTCAAAAATTCAGTGTTAAATCCCAGCGAGGATGGCGCATGCTATGGATATGAAACATCTCATCACTAGGTTATTTTCTTTGAAAAATGGGTAAGTTTGATAATTTTCCATTGTCAAGACGGCTTTCTTGTGTTAAATCAACGGCTACTTCTCAATAATAACCACACTTAATTTAACAGATCGTCACGTATTTCATTATATTTGAGGTTGGTGCAGTACGTCTAATACTTGGTTTTATTGCATCATTATACGCTTTACAGGATCAATACAAATAGATGGACAATAAAAAACTACAGTCAGGAAATAAACATAACCGCACCAGTGGTAAACAGGGGCAATGTAACGCCTTTGCCACCGCTGTCTGAACCAATGAGCCTGCCCCCAGTTATTTACTCTGCAGCTGAAACTGAGGATGCTCTAACAGAAGTCACTGTACTGAGCAATGGACTGCGAGTGGCGTCAGAAAAAAAGTTTGGACAATTTTGCACTGCTGGTGGTAAGTAGCATAATTTTTAATAGCTTACTCAAACAAGTTTTCTTTATTTTATAGTCATCTTATTAATAATGAGGTTAGGTACATATGTTTTATTTTTAACCAACATGCAGACGCAGGTAAGGCGCACTAATAATGCTTCTTTTTTTCAGTGGTCATTGACTCTGGCCCAAGATATGAAGTTGCTTATCCCAATGGCATTTGCCATTTCCTTGAAAAACTGAGCTTTGGTGTAAGTATTTCTCTTAATTATTTGGTTTGGTTTAACAGGTTAATATTAAGTATTTCTACAAAAATAATGTTACTGACAAAAAAATAAATGTTACATTTCAGGCCACACATAAGTATGCTACTCGTGATGTCATGCACAGAGAGCTTGAGAGACATGGAGGCATTTGTGATTGTCAAGGTTCTCGGGACACCACTGTATATGCCACCAGCGCTGATTCTAGAGGCTTAGATGCTGTTACTCAGGTAAAAACAATGAAATAGTTTTTATACTTAATATGACGATGCTAGAACCAGAGTGATCTAAGTGACATTTTTTGCAAAAATGGTTTTTTTACACAATTGCATGGAAAAATCATAATTCTAAATCAAAATACTGATCTAAGTGCTTCCCAGTATTATTAAATAATACTGGGAAGCACTTAGATCAGTATGGCATCTTCTAGCATCGTCATATGACTTATTTATTTATTTAACCATTTATGTACACATATATAAACAGACAAGAATAAAGAAAAGAAGATTGGGTACAAAGTTGAAGCTTATTTCTAAAGAAATCTCTTCCAGCATACCTGCAACACTTACTTAATTTTATTAGATATTTTGTTTTTACTGTACTGTGTCTAACTTATTCATAAGCTACATAATACCATGGATGATTTCTTCACTGTATTGTACACAAAAAAAGTCTATAAAATCGGACAGCAAAATAATCAAAATAAAATAATGTAAGAAGTAAAAACGCAATTGATGGTTTCCAACTATATTTTCGTAACGGTATAAGTACAGAACAATTTAATTATTTGCAAGTACACGGTTTCGGGGAAAAAATGCGTACACTAGTTCTCAGAGCTGTCCAGTCAGTGAGACTGAAGCTGTCCGAGAGCGCAGAGAACACACTCTGAGTCAAAGTTCGGAGAAGTCGCGACGTCCCCGTAAGGGGGCGTGGCGAGCGGTACCGGGGCTGTGCCCCCCGGCCGCGGAGGCAACACGGTGGCCTGTAAATACAGGCCCCTCATTTGGTCGGCGATGTTGGCCTGTACATTGATTGGGCGCGCGTGGATGTCGCGCGCCCATGTGTGTGGTTGCATATTGTAACTCTGTAGGCGCGCCGCGACGCTGTCCACAGCGCCGCTTTCTTCACGACACCTTGGCGGTCTGTCCCCGCCAGGTGAGACCCCCAGTTACCTGGGGGAGGCCCGGCGGGGGACGACCAGCAACAAAGGTGCCGACTCGACGCTCCTACAGAGTATGGGTGATTTGCTCCCGCCCGCCCCGCTTCCAGAGCTAGCCGGTTACGGTCCGGGCTAAGGAGCAGTCGTGTGTGTGTGGGCGGTATTGTACTGTGTAACACCGCCCAGTGTCTACGCGTATCGCGTCCTGCGTTCGCGTACGCGTGTGAGTATAGGCGTCTGTTTAGTGGTGAGTGTCTGAGTTCGCCGCGCGACGCGCCTATATTAACCTAGCACGTGCCGCGCGACGAGCGTATGTAGATGGTAGAGTTCTATTGATTCGAGTGAGCCGCGTGTAACCTGGGTGCGGCTCACTCGAGGCGTCAGTCCGGTGCGATGCGGTCGTCGTCCGCTACCAGGTCGCGGGGCAAGGGTCTCGCGTCAGGGGGGCGCGCGTGCCATGGCGCGATGTCCTGGACATGGGGCCAGGCCGATGCGTCGGCACGCGCGAACATTCCCGTCGCGAGGCGCCGCACAAACTCATCCAGGCTCTCAATCACGAGATCCCTCCGGATGACATCGTTCCTCACGAAACGAGGCGCGCCTACTATGGTCCGCAGCGCAAGACTTTCCTGCGCGCGGAGTAGCTTTCGGCTCGGCTCGCTCGTGAGGGCGAACCATGCCGGAGCGGCGTACGTCATAATTGGGCGTACGTACAACTTGTACACACCCAACTTGACGCGCGCCGGGATGCGAGACGAGAGCACTGGCTTGAGCAAGGTGCGGGCGACCCTACCCCGTGCGGCGACCGAGTGGACGTGTGGCCCCATCGTGAGCCGACGATCGATGGTGACCCCTAGGTACTTGACCCTGGGCGACCACGCGATGTCGGCTCCTTGCAGCTTCAAGGGTGGTGGGAGGAGCGCGGACCCGGTAACCATCGCCTGCGTCTTACCCACGTTCACCGACAGCCGCCATTTCGACAGCCACTCGGGAAGCAAGTTGAGCGCGCGCTGCATCTTGACCGCCGCGTACTTCGCATTTAGCGATGTAGTAATGTACGCGGCGTCGTCTGCGTACAGCGCGAGTCAAAGTTCGGAGAAGTCGCGACGTCCCCGTAAGGGGGCGTGGCGAGCGGTACCGGGGCTGTGCCCCCCGGCCGCGGAGGCAACACGGTGGCCTGTAAATACAGGCCCCTCATTAGGTCGGCGATGATGGCCTGTAGATTGATTGGGCGCGTGCGGATGTCGCGCGCCCATGTGTGTGGTTGCATATTGTAACTCTGTAGGCGCGCCGCGACGCTGTCCACAGCGCCGCTTTCTTCACGACACCTTGGCGGTCTGTCCCCGCCAGGTGAGACCCCCAGTTACCTGGGGGAGGCCCGGCGGGGGACGACCAGTGACAAAGGTGCCGACTCGACGCTCCTACAGAGTATGGGTGATTTGCTCCCGCCCGCCCCGCTTCCAGAGCTAGCCGGTTACGGTCCGGGCTAAGGAGCAGTCGTGTGTGTGTGGGCGGTATTGTACTGTGTAACACCGCCCAGTGTCTACGCGTATCGCGTCCCGCGTTCGCGTACGCGTGTGAGTATAGGCGTCTGTTTAGTGGTGAGTGTCTGAGTTCGCCGCGCGACGCGCCTATATTAACCTAGCACGTGCCGCGCGACGAGCGTATGTAGATGGTAGAGTTCTATTGATTCGAGTGAGCCGCGTGTAACCTGGGTGCGGCTCACTCGATGCGTCAGTCCGGTGCGATGGGGTCGTCGTCCGCTACCAGGTCGCGGGGCAAGGGTCTCGCGTCAGGGGGGCGCGCGTGCCATGGCGCGATGTCCTGGACATGGGGCCAGGCCGATGCGTCGGCACGCGCGAACATTCCCGTCGCGAGGCGCCGCACAAACTCATCCAGGCTCTCAATCCCGAGATCCCTCCGGATGACATCGTTCCTCACGAAACGAGGCGCGCCTAATATGGTCCGCAGCGCAAGACTTTCCTGCGCGCGGAGTAGCTTTCGGCTCGGCTCGCTCGTGAGGGCGAACCATGCCGGAGCGGCGTACGTCATAATTGGGCGTACGTACAACTTGTACACACCCAACTTGACGCGCGCCGGGATGCGAGACGAGAGCACTGGCTTGAGCAAGGTGCGGGCGACCCTACCCCGTGCGGCGACCGAGCGGACGTGTGGCCCCATCGTGAGCCGACGATCGATGGTGACCCCTAGGTACTTGACCCGGGGCGACCACGCGATGTCGGCTCCTTGTAGCTTCAAGGGTGGTGGGAGGAGCGCGGACCCGGTGACCATCGCCTGCGTCTTACCCACGTTCACCGACAGCCGCCATTTGGACAGCCACTCGGGAAGCATGTCGAGCGCGCGCTGCATCTTGACGGCCGCGTACTTCGCATTGAGCGATGTAGTAATGTACGCGGCGTCGTCTGCGTACAGCGCGAGCATTGCGTCCGGAGTGGTGGGGATGTCGTCGGTGTAACGCGAGTAACACGCTGGCGAGACGCAGCTGCCCTGCGGTACACCCGCGAGCACCGGGCGGGCGCTAGACAGCGCCCCGTCGACCACCACCCTGAAAGATCTGTTGGAGAGGAAAGTAGAGACCACTTTTACGACGCGACGGGGCGCGCCGGATGTGGCCATCTTATATACGAGGCCCTCATGCCACACACGGTCGAAGGCCTTCTCCATGTCAAGGAGTACTGCCACCGAGTATTCCTTCTTGTTAAGCGCGGCTGCGAGGTGGTGCAGTACCCTCGACAGCTGGAGCGTCGTGCTATGCTCCGCCCGAAACCCGAACTGCTCCGGACGCGGCGCTATGTGGGGTTGGAGATGTCGCAGCAGGAGTGCTTCGAACACCTTGGAGACGGTCGACAGCACCGTGATCGGCCGATAGCTCTCCGGCTTCAATATGTTTTTTCCCGCCTTGGGCAGCATGATGACGCGCCCCTCCTTCCACGAGGCGGGAAAGGCCCCCGTGCGCAGTATCGCCGTGAACAGGCGCGCCAGCGCCGCTACCATACGGTACGGCAGGTGGCGCAGCACTGTGTTGGTGATACCGTCAGCACCGGGGGCCTTCCTAGGCCTCGTCTTAAGGATGGCGCGTCTGACTGCGCCCGGCGAGAAAAATATCGGATCTTCCTCGGGAGCTATCGGCGTGGCGAAATAGTCTCCGAGGTGTTGCTCGACTGCTGCGACATGACCGGTGTCGCTGGTCGGATTGGGGCGGAACTGACGCTCCAGGTATTCGGCGAAGACCTCCGCCCGGTCCTCCGCTACGTACTTGAGCGCCCCGTCGCTGCCTAGCAGCGGACGCACCGGGGCTGGGGTACTCGTGAGTTGGCCGCACAACTTGTGTAGCGACGGCCAACTATCCGTCGTGGCGTCAATTCTATCTTCCCAGCCCTCGGCGGTGTGCGCCTGGAGCTCGGCCTTAATCTTCTCCGCGAGACGGTTTAGCTGAGTTTTCAGCGTCGGACATCTTAGCTGTTGCCACTGTTTGCGAAGGCGCCTCTTCTCGGCGATCATCGCATTAATGCGAGCCGGCAGGGGCGGCAATTGCCCTCTCCCCTGCGGCTGCATGCTCGTCGCCGCTTGCAAGGCGCTCTGGATGCAAACAGTGACGTCATCCGCTCTCTCGTCCACGTCCGCGGAGGTGACGATGGGCCGAGTCGGCGTGGTGGTCTCTACTTCCTCTACGAACTTCATCCAGTCCGTGAGTCGACGTGGCGCTATCGGCTTCAGTCGGGTCGGCATTCCCGATAAGACGACGAGTACCGGTTGGTGGTCAGACTGTAGCTCGTCGTCTATCACTTGCTGCGTGATCTGGCGGTGTAGCCCTCGGTGGACTACGATGTCCAGCACGTCCGGCATGTACTGCCTGGCGTCCGGGTAGTGGGTGGGCGTCTCCGGGCCGGACACCGTATAGCCGAAGGCTTCCGCGTCCGCGAAGAGTCGTCTCCCCTCGGTATTCGTATGGCACGAGTTCCACGCCGGGTGCTTACAATTTAAGTCGCCGGCGAGGATGGTGGCGCGTGAGGTGCTACCAAGCAGGGCCCGTAGCTCGGAGTGGTCCAAGCGAGCCGCGGGCGGCTTGTAGCACACGTAGATGTTGATATCCTCGCCGGCTACGTGTAGCTGCACACCCAGCGCGTAAAACGTGCTGAGCGACGGCAAGGGGAGTCCTTGATGGACGACCCTTCGCCTCACCAGTACCGCCAGACCACGGTACGTTGACTGAGCCGACCGTTCGTCCTTCCTATAAGCGAGGTACCCCGGGAACCTGATCTTGTCCCCGGGTCCCAGGAGCGTCTCGCTTATTAGCGCCACGTCGATGTTTTGTTCCCGAAGGAGGTGGCGGAGGGGGCGACCTTATCCCTTAGGCCGCGGGCATTCCAGTGCATCACCCTCAACGGTCTATCCATGATAGAGGGTCAAAAGCGTGGCTAGACTGTCAAGGATGACAGTCTCCACGTCTTGTCCCTGCCTAATCGCTTTAATCAAGTCCATTAACAATTTTATGGCGCAAGCTGTGAATTCCTTTTTGGCAGTACTTGTAGTACTACCTTTGGCCGCCGCGCTGGTGGCTCCAGCGCCGGCACTCGCAGCTTTCTTGATTAATTTTTGTTGAGGTTCCCTCGTTTCCCGCTGCGTAATGCCGGCGCTAGCGGCGGATTCCTCTTGAGTCAGTTTTCCTTTCACAGCCTGCGCCCCGCTTTCGGCAGGGACGGCCGTAGGTATCTCTTCTTGGTCGCAGAGGGGGGGGGTTTGGGTTTCTTCCCCTTCCTCTTCCCCCCGCGCCTCTTCTTCCTCCGCCCGGAGGAGGTGGCTTGGGTTCTCTCTGTGGGCCCGTTGGCCGCCGCCATCAGCGTCGTGCCTTGGGCCTCTTCAGTCGGCATCTCTTGCGGCCTTTCTGTGGCCGCATTGGGCTGGCGAGCGCGAGTCAAATCGTTGGAAGTCGCGACGCCCCCGCTAGGGGGCGTGGCGAGCGGCGTCAGGGCTATGCCCCCCGGCCGCGGAAGCCATACGGCGGCCCGCAAATACGGGCCTCTCACTTTATGTGCCACAAGGGCTGGCGGTTATTTGGACGCGCGTTTTAAAAACGCGCGTCCATGTGAATAGCTGCTTATAGTGTTTCTGTAGGCGCGCCGCGACGCTGTATAGCAGCGCCGCTTTCTTCACGACACCTCGGCGGTCTGTCCCCGCCAGGTGAGACCCCCAGTTACCTGGGGGAGGCCCGGCGAGAGACGACCTGCGACGAAGGTGCCGACTCGACGCTCCTACAGAATATAGGTATGTTGCCCCCGCCCGCCCCGCTTCCAGAGCTAGCCGGTTACGGTCCGGGCTAAGGGGCAGTCGTCTGTGTGTGAGCGGTATTGTGCTGTGTGACACCGCTCAGTGTCTACGTGATCGCAGCCCGCACTGCGCGTTCACGTGTGAATATGGCGTCTGTATAGTAATGTTTGACTGCGTTCGTTACGTAACGTGCCTATATTAACCTAGCACACGCTACGCAACGAGTGTGTGTTATGTTATGTGGAGTGCTATTGTTTCGGGTGAGCCGCGTGTAACCTGGGTGCGGCTCACTCGAGGCGTCAATCCGGTGCGATGGGGTCGTCGTCCGCTACCAGGTCGCGGGGCAAGGATCTCGCGTCAGGGGGGCGCGCGTGCCAGGGCGCGATGTCCTTGACATGGGGCCAAGCAGACGCGTCGGCACGCGCGAACATTCCTTTCGCGAGGTGCCGCACAAACTCATCCAGGCTCTCAATCCCGAGGTCCCTCTGGATGACGTCGTTCCTCACATAGCGAGGGGCGTCGACTATAGTCCGCAACGCGAGGTTCTGTTGCGTGCGGAGCAGCTTGCGGTTCGTCTCGCTAGTGAGGACGAACCATGCCGGAGCGGCGTACGTCAAGATTGGGCGCACGTACAACTTGTACACGCCCAACTTGACGCGCGCCGGGAGGCGGGACGAGAGCACTGGTTTGAGCAGGTTGCGGGCTACCCTACCCCGTGCGGCGACCGAGCGGACGTGAGGCCCCATCGAGAGCCGACGGTCGATGGTGACCCCCAGGTACTTAACCCGGGGCGACCAAGCGACGTCGGCTCCTTGAAGCTTCAGGGGAGGCGGGAGGGGCGCTGATCCGGTGATCATCGCCTGCGTCTTACCCACGTTCACCGACAGCCGCCACTTGGACAACCAGTCGGGAAGGAGCTCTAGGGCGCGCTGCATTTTGACCGCCGCGTATTTCGCATTGAGCGAAGTGGTTATGTACGCGGCGTCGTCAGCATACAGCGCGAGCATCGCATCCTGTGTCGTGGGGATGTCGTCCGTGTAGCGTGAGTAACACGCCGGCGAGACGCAGCTACCCTGCGGCACACCCGCCATGACGGGGTGCGCGCTGGACAGCGCTCCGTCGACCACCACCCTGAAGGTCCTGTGGGACAGAAAAGAGGAGACCACCTGCACGACGCGACGGGGCGCGCCTGACGTGGCCAATTTATAAATCAGGCCCTCGTGCCATACCCGGTCGAAGGCCTTCTCCATGTCAAGGAATACTGCGACTGCGTACTCCTTCCTGTTGTGGGCAGCTGTAAGGTGGTGCAGTACCCTTGACAGCTGGAGCGTCGTGCTATGTTCCGCCCGAAAACCAAACTGTTCCGGACGCGGCGAGATATGCGGCTGGAGGTGTCGCAGCAGGAGTGCCTCGAACACCTTGGAGACCGTCGGCAGCAGAGTGATCGGCCGATAGCTCTCCGGCTTCAGGATATTCTTCCCCGCCTTGGGCAGCATTATGACGCGCCCCTCCTTCCACGAGGCCGGAAAGGCCCCCGTGCGCAGCACCGCCGTAAACAGGCGCGCCAGCGCTGCTACCATACGGTAGGGCAGGCGGCGCAGCACTGCGTTGGTGATGCCGTCAGCACCTGGGGCCTTCCTCGGCTTCGTCCTAAGGATGGCGCGTCTGACTGCGCCCGGCGAGAAGAAGACGGGGTCCTCATCGGGAGCTATCGGCGCTGCGAAATAGTCTCCCAGGTGTTTCTCGACTGCTGCGACATGGTCAGTGTCGCCGGTCGGGTTGGGGCGGAACTGACGCTCCAGGTGTTCGGCGAAGACCTCCGCCCGGTCCTCCGCTACGTATTTAAGCGCCCCGTCGCTGTTTAGCAGCGGTCGCACCGGGGCTGGGGTATTCGTCAGCTGGCGGCACAACTTGTGCAAAGACGGCCAGCTGTCAGCGGCTGCGTCTATTCGATCATCCCAGTCCGCGGTGGTGTGCGCCTGTAACTCGGCCTTAACCTTTTCCGCGAGACGGTTGAGCTGCGTCTTCATTGTAGGACATCTCGTTTGTTGCCACTGCTTGCGTAGGCGCCTCTTCTCGGCGATCATCGAGTTGATGCGCGCCGGCAGGGGCGGCAGTAGCACTCTCCCCTGCGGCTGCGTGCTCTGTGTCGCCGCTTCTAAGGCGCTTTGGACGCAAGCAGTGATGTCCTCCGCCGTCTGGTCCACGTCCGCGGGTGAGGCGATAGGCCGAGTCGGCGTGGTGGTCTCCACTTTGTCTATAAAGATTGTCCAATCCGTAGATCGACGTGGCGCTGGTGGCTTCAGTCGGGTCGGCATACCCGATAGGACGACGAGCACAGGATGATGATCTGACTGTAGCTCGTCGTCCATCACTTGTTGCGTGACCTGGCAGTGTAGCCCTCGGTGGACTACGATGTCCAGCACGTCCGGCATCAGCCGTGCGGCGTCTGGGTAGTGGGTCGGCGTCTCTGGGCCGGACACCGTATAGCCGAAGGCTTCCGCGTCCGCGAAGAGCCGTCTCCCCTCGGTGTTCCTTACCATGGAATTCCACGCTGGGTGTTTACAATTTAAATCACCGGCGAGGATGGTTGCGTTGCCACTTGTCGGCTCCAAAACCGCCCGTAGCTCTTGTAGGTCTATACGAGCCTTGGGCGGCTTGTAGGCTGCATATATGTTTAGGTCCTCGCCGGCGAAATGCAGCTGGATACCCAGCGCGTAAAAGGATACGTTCGGCGGCAAGGGGAGTTCTTGGTGTACGACTCTTCGCCTCACTAGTACTGCCAGACCACGGTACCTCGCGTGAGCCGACCTTTCGTCCTTCCTGTAGACAATGTATCCTGGGACCCTGACCCTATCTTCGGGTCCCAGGAGCGTCTCGCTGATGAGCGCCACGTCGATGTCTTGTTCCCTCAGGAGATGGCGGAGGGGGGCGACCTTTTCCCTAAGGCCGCGGGCGTTCCAGTGGATCACCCTCAGTGGCCTAGCCATGGTACAAGGTTAGTAGCATGGCCAGGCCATCGAGGATGACCGTCTCGATGTTTTGACCCTGCCTGATGGCCTTTATCAGGTCCATCAATAACTTAATGGCACAGGTCGTAAATTCCTTTTGGGTCTCGGTCTTGGCTTCATTTTGTATGTTAGCGCCGGTGGCGCCGCGGCTCGCTCTCTGCGCGAACTGTTTTTGTTCCGCTTGTGGCCGCGGCGCTGTGCCGGCGCTAGTTGTAGCTGCGTTCGTAGCTACGACCTGTGCCCCGCTTGTGGCAGGGTCGGCCCTAGGGATCTCCTCCTGGGTCGCCTGGGGGGGGGGGTTTGGGTTTCTTCCCTTTCCCCTTCCCCCCGCGCCTCTTCTTCCTCCGCTTCGAGGAGGTGGCTTGGTTAGGCCCGTTGGCTGCCGCCATGAGTGTAGCACTCTGGGCCTCTTCCTCCACCATTTGCGGCCTCTCGATGGCCGCTTGAGGCCGGCGCGCGGTGGCCGTGATGGCGGCAGTCCCCGCTCGCTTGTTCCGGGTCTCTGCCTGGAACACGGGGCACTTTGCGTTACACGCGGGGTGCGGGCCACCGCAATTTACGCAGGTGGCCGGCTCCTCGCGCGGGCGCTGGCAGTCGCGTGCCGCGTGCTCTCCTCCGCATCGGACACAAGCGAGCGGACGGTGGCACTGGTGCGAACTGTGTCTAAATTTCTGACACCGGTGGCACTGTGCGGGGCCTCGTTTTCCCCGCCAAGCCTCTATCTTGACACCCCGCATGTTCATGAACACGGTGGTGTCATAAATAGTCCGGACGTCGGGCGTCTTTTTTAGGATTGCGTGGAATACGCAGCCGGGTCTTCCTTGTGCGCCCTTAATATGGCGCACGTACTCCGGCTGGTATCCCATCGTCCGGAGTTCCTCCTCTATCTCCTGGGGGTCGGTGTCCGCTGGCAGCCCCCGGATGGCGATCTTCATATTCCTTTCCGCTGGTAGGGAGTAGGCGAACCATGATACGCCGTCTTCCTTCTCCAGGCCAGTCAGGTAACGCTGGACCAGCCTGTACTCGTCCTCCGTGTCGGGGGTGAAGCGTACTCCACCCCCGTAGGGACGCGCGTTCGGAGGCCGGCCCAGCTTCGCGGCGATGGCCCGGAAATGGGCGGCCCAGTTGGGCAGCCTCTCCACCACCAGCGGCGGGTATCTCTGCTTCCTCTTCTTGCCCGGCTTCTGCTCCGTTGTTGTCGGGGCGCCGGGGGCGGCAGCGGGGGGTACAGATTCGGTGGGGGGGGCAAGGAGATGAACGTCACTTACCCCAGTTGTCTCCGATGTGGCCGACTGTGACAGCGGCGGCGGCGTGCGCCGCGTCACGTCGGCGAAGGTGGGCGAGACGGGCGCGGCCCGACCCCGCGGCGCGCGTTCGCGCTGTGGCCGCGGCGGGTCTAGGCAGTACCGCTTCGCCTCCTCTTCTTTCTCGTCCGTGCTTCTTCGGCGCCGTTGGGGTCTGGGCTCGAGTTGGAACTCGAACCCAAAACCGAGCGGCGGCGGGATCTCAAATTGGTAGGCGGAGTCCGCCCCTCCCGCGGTGGGCCGTCGTCCGGCTCGCGGGGACGTGCCTCCGACACGCTATCGCGACCAGACGCGGCCGAGCCCTCCGACGCCAGCGACATGCTCGACCCCACGCGTGAGGAGCATGCCGACAGCATCGCGGGCGAGTCGCAGGCGGAGGCCCTGGGGGGCGCCGGCGATTGGGGCGTCGATGGTAAATTCAGCGCCGACCGCTCCCGCTCAGCCATCGCCGGTCCCGCCAGCGAGAGGCGTGGGCCGGGTGCGGCGGTGCGCGGAGCTGGGCCGGCTTGGGTTTCGGGCGCCTCCGCCGCCGCAGCCCCGGGGGGCGCGGGCGGAGACGCGAAGCTGGGTGGTGGTGCGGTGGTACGCGCCGGAGGTGCGCGGGTACGCGCGGCCGGCGCGGTGGTGTGCGCTGGCAGCGCGGGCTGGGCCTGCGGTGCGGGCGCACGCGCAGCGTGCGTGGTGGGGCGCGCGGGCGCCGCGGCCCGGGTTGCGGGCGCGGTCGCGCGCGCGGGCGCGGGTACGCGCGCGGGCGGTACGGCGGCGCGTGCGAGCGGCGCGCGGCCTGAGCTTGCGGCGGGCCCCGGGGCCTGGATGGGCACCGGGCGGAACGCGGCTGGGCGGACGGGCACCGCGTGCTGGCGGCTCGACGACGGCGTTGGCGCAGCGCGCGCAGGCGCCGATGCCGTCGGTGGGCCGGTAGCTGCAGCGGCTCCCGCTTCCCCCCCTCTTCTTACTCCCTCCTTCTTCGTCGGCGGTTTCTGAGTTTTCACGCCCGGCGGCGCACCGGACGACACCTCGCCAATATTTGGCATAGATGCCGCCCGATCCAACGCCGGGGGTGACTCCGGAGACCCGGCATCGCGGCCCAGAGAGCCGCGTATGCCGGGTTTCGGCATCGCTGAGGTGGTGGTCTCCGCGACCGCTGCGGCGGGACTCCGCCGGGCAGCGCGGGGGCTCCCCCTGTGTTCGCACGAGTGAGCTAGGTAACCCGTGCAAACACAAGAGAAACGGTTAAAATAGTGCGGTCCGCGCGGGTAGGCGACACAAACTGGACGTGGGTAGGTTGCGCGCTGAGTGACCACTTGGCCAATCCACGCGAGTCAAATGCGCGCGCGATCGGCTTTTATAGCGGCCGGCGCGTAGCGGGAGCCACGCTCCGCCCCTCGGTGACGCGCCAGTGCCGCGAAGTGGGGCGCCGCGCGCGCCGCACGCATGATGAGTTGTTACAATAATATTTTTATGTTTGAAGAACAACATTTAACTCAAAGGTGGTTCAAGGTTTTTATATGGATACTAGCTGGCCGGCGCGACTTCGTCCGTGTGGTGTCTTACCCCTAACCCTACCCTACCCCTACCCTATTCCTATCTTTCTCCTACCCTACTCCTACCCTACCCCTACCCTATCCTACACCTACTCTACACGAAAAGAAAAAATGAAAAAAAAATATCAAGAAAAGATGTATCAAGCTACACAAAAAAAAGTCTGTCTTGATAGTTAACTAAAATACTTGTAAAAATAAAATAAAAAAGTGTAATCAAACTATACAATCTTATTTATTACCTCCGTATTACTGAACGCACCCTGTTTGACAGGTACAAACAGTTTGTATGGGATGATAAAATTGTTGCTCTTACTATTTTCCTTACATCTTCTTCATATTTCTCACCTTTTAAACCTTCCATGGACTTCTACAAATATTTGAGAACCAAAATTAGCCAAATCAGTCAAGTCGTTCTGGAGTTTTAGTAATTTAGTGAGACTCAAACGTCATTTCATTTCACCAATCCTTGTTTTTTGATAGTCTTTAAATATATAACGTAGGTATTTAAAGATTATCAAAAAATTATAAACAAAAAAAAAAAAAAACAAATATATAACATATTTAAAGACTATCAAAAAATAAGGATTGGTGGTAGAAGTGTGAAAATTTAAGGTAACATGTATTTTTTAATGCCGAATCAAAAAAAAAAAAGAAATGTTGTCCAAAAATAAAAATTTGGGGTGAACCACCTACTTAGGAGTATGAAAAATAGTTTACTTCCTATTCTCAGACCTACTGAATATACACACAAAATTTCATAAGAATTTGTCAAGCCGTTTCGGAGGAGTTTTATTACAAACACTGTGACACGAGAATTTTAATAAATCAATAGCTGACATCTATGCAAACAGAAAACATATTAAGACCAAACTTTAAATTTTTGAAATAATTACTCTGAAAGTTTAAAGTAATCAAACATCTATGCAACAAGATGTAAGCAAGTTAAAAAAATATGGATGTCACTTGATCAACTTTGAATGTTAGTAACACGGAAATGTGACACTTTAAAGGGTTTGGTCTTATTATATTTTAAAACCTTTAAAGCCCTTTCACATCAATTTTATAGACTCAAAAGACAGTTATGTTGCTCAAAATGTCAGTTTACTTCATTTTAATTTGTATGTTCCAGGTTCTAGCAGAAGTGACATTGAGACCACAGCTGAGTATGGATGAGATTGAATCAGCGAGACAGGCTGTTGCGTTTGAATTGGAGACCCTCTCCATGAGGCCTGAGCAGGAGACTATACTGATGGACATGATCCATATGGTATGTTTGCAAAATATTACATCTGACTATTAATACAGACTACTAATTTAGTGGCACTTAACACAGTATCTGTATGTATAAGACATGTAACAGCCTGTCAAGAGGCCATAATTATCAAGAAGTGTTAAGTTCATTGTTAGCTGAACATAAAGGGCTAAGGAAGGAACACGGGTGGGTTTTAGTCAGTAAGAGTCTGACACTCCCTTCCGCTTCACCCAGAGCGGGAGGGGTCATTTGATGATTTCCCAACCAACAAAAAAAAAAAGTTCATTGTTCGCTTACAGTAAGGGATGGTGCGGTATAGCTTCATCTCTCTTTCTCATAGAAGCAATGATGAAATGAAATTGTTTATTCTGTAAATAGGATACAGAATCACTTTTTCAGGTCATATTAAGAAAAAACTAGATGGTGTTGACATTTCCTATTTGACTACCCTACCTCTTAAAAGAAATGTCTTTTAAAGTCCAAACATAATCTTGGTCAGATCATGTGAGGGCCATGTAGATTAGTGTCAAAACAGAATGCAACGAAATAGAAAAACACAGATTTGTGTAGACCTGTCCCGTCAGTGCAAGCATTTGTCATTAATTTGTAGCTCAACTCAGAACTTCAGAGGAGCTCAACCACATCATCATACAGTCCCTAACGTTCTTGTTTAGGGATGAAATCATTATTGACTGATGTTACCATTTTCTTTACAGGCTGCCTACAGAGGAAACACTCTTGGACTCCCTAAGATTTGTCCGAATGAAAATGTCAATAAAATAGACCGCGGCATAATCCTGAACTACCTCAAAAATCACTATACACCTGATAGAATGGTTGTTGCAGCTGTTGGGGTAAGACTATCACACTAATATTATAAAGGCGAAAGTTTGTGAGTGTGTATGTGTGTGGGGGTGTGTGGGTGTGTGTGTGTGTGTGTGTGTGTGTGTGTGTGTGTGAGGATTTTGATAAAATTTCGTCACAGACCCGACCGTGACGGTCCAGTTTCGTTCACTGTTCAGAAAGAACGCCTAAAGAAGTTTTTGTTTTTTTTTTGTCAATTGGTTGCTGTACATTTTCATGATCTTCTCAATCCATAGGTCGAACATGAACCGTTTGTGGAGTTTGTGCAGAAATATTTCGTGGATATGAAGCCTACTTGGCATGTGGATCAACTTAAAACATTCAAACCGAATGTTGACGCTTCAATTGCACAATACACTGGAGGAATGCAACAGGTAATTACACAATACATTACAGAACCATATTAAAAAAAAAACTTCTAGCTACTATTTCCATGATTAATAATGAATGAATAATATTTCAGGATGATTGCGAAATCCCCCTGTATCCAGGATCTGACCTCCCTGAACTATCTCATGTTGTTATCGGGTTGGAAAGTAAGTATAATATCATTTAGTCAGTTCAAAGGCTAACAAATCTTTCTATTTTAGTATCTACTAGCATCTGCCCGCGGCTTCGTCCGCGTAAAATTTCTTGTTCGCATCACCTACCTGCACTATCACTTCGTTCTATCTGACTTTTTTTATTTTTGCTTGGCCCATATGGGTCATAGCGTGATGTTAAACAGCCTATTATCCTTCCTCAAGCATTTGGCTATCAAATGCAAAAATAATTTTTCATAGCCGACCGGTAGTTCAAGAGATTAGAACAAACAAACTCTTTAGCATTGTTATTCGTTTTTTAATGTATATTTAGTTGAAGTAAATCGCCATTCCAAGTTCTTTATTCCATCATATTTTCGCTTTTTCTAGGTTGCTCTCACAGTGACCCCGACTTTGTACCGACATGTGTGTTGAACATGATGATGGGTGGCGGCGGCTCGTTCTCTGCCGGCGGGCCTGGCAAGGGAATGTACACACGGCTTTACACTAATGTCCTGAACAGGTAACTATTTTAATTAGCCTTGCATGATGAGGAGCAGCTGAGAAATCGGCTACCTAGTACTCAGTCTTTATTTAATTTAAAGCTAAGTTAGCAGCTCATGTCTGCCTGGTTTTTCTTGGCTCACAGCCAGGGATTTCAGCAAAAGTATTACTGCGTTAATAGAAGTATGGGTCCGATCAAACGTACCACAAGTACACAACGACCGCGAAAGCATGTGGACGAGCGCTAATTTGTATGAAAATGAATGGTTTATTCACACGGACCACATTTCGACGTCAAAATCAACCATGGGGCGACACCGACCAAATCAAGGCCACAATGCAACCATCAGCGAGACCGCACACCAGCGAGCGGCCGGCCACATCGCAAGCACAACGTTGCGTCGACCATTCTATACTTCCCGTGGGTGTCGTAAAAGGCGACTAAGGGTCGTACCGGAGAATGGGCAGCAGCGTTCTCTATGCATTTCACCACCATACCATACTGCGATCGCCAACCCGCCTGCCAAGCGTGGCGATTATGGCAAACCACCCCTTTTGGGGGAGGCCTATGTCCAGCAGTGGACGTCTTTCGGCTGAAGTGATGAGTGATGAACTGCAAGAAGCTGCAGCGACACCAACACCATTCACACGTAACCACTACTTGCACACACTTTGTCGCTGCGATGTGGTGTGGTAGCGGATCGGGCCATAGAAGCAACATTCTCGCCCAGAACGCGTCCAAATTCCGTTTATTTTTTACTAGCTCCGCCCCGCGGTTTCACCCGCGTAAATGTCGTTCCCGTGGGAATATCGGGATAAAAAGCCTATATGTTAATCCAGGGCGTCAGCTACCTCCATACAAAATTTTATCAAAATTGGTCCAGCCATTTGAGCGTGAAGAAGTAACAAACATATAAACACACACACACACACACACTCACAAACTTTCACCTTTATATTTACACAAGCGTATTATGTTCTCAGATATCACTGGATGTTCAACGCTACAGCTTACAACCACGCGTACGGCGACACAGGCTTGTTCTGCATACACGCCGCTGCACCTCCTAACCGCATTTATGATACGACACTAGTTATTGCTCGAGAATTCGCTAACATGGCCGGTAAAGTTGGAGAAGCTGAACTTCAGGCAAGATATTTATTTTTTATTTGGCTTGACCAGCCTGTGTTATGATGATGAACTGTGTTTCATCGTCAAGGCAACTGTAGGGTGACCACCGCATCGTACTTCTGAACATGTCAAAGTGTTGAAGTCTAGAATCGTTAATTGACAGATATATCGTCACTAAAACCCCATTTACAAGGTACAAGTTTATTGCCTCTGGTATACCATAAAATTGAACATACAATTTTTGCATGATACGTGCAAGTTAGTTGCTGTTTAAAACTGGTTTGAGTATAATAAAAGCTCATTAAATTCTGGCATTAAAAAATTCTGTCATTCAAACATGAGTGAATGAAACAGTTTAAAAAAATCTTGCGAAGGTTGAATGACATATTTGCCAGCGCAAATTAGGGCTCAAACATGAGTGAATGAAACAGTTAAAAAATCTTGCGAAGGTTGAATGAAATATTTGCCAGCGCAAATTAGGGCTCAAACATGAGTGAATGAAACAGTTTAAAAAAATCTTGCGAAGGTTGAATGAAATATTTGCCAGCGCAAATTATAGGGCAATACTTGATCATTTGAACAAGGACGTGCAACTCTGTGTTTAGACGAGGTAAACCTTGCATTCAATAGCAACCGTACGCGTGTAATCACTTGGATGCCATTCTTGAACGTTTTTATGGATGGCATATGATTATTGCTCTTGAGCGTTGGGGAAACTTGCACCGTGTAGATGGAGCTTTGCGTATTATGTGGGCTTTTTCAATGACTATGGTTCCCTGCCAGTTTCCGATTCGATCCTTCAGAGCCACCGAGCATAGCCCTATCCAGTTATAACAACCGTGATCTTTTATTTGCAGAGAGCAAAAACACAGTTGCAGTCAATGTTATTGATGAATTTAGAAGCAAGACCAGTTGTATTTGAAGATGTTGGCCGACAAGTGCTTGCGACCGGCAAAAGGAAGCCACCCTCATACTTTATCAATGAAATTGGTAAGTAATACGCCATGCTTACCCCTAAATATAAAATTAACATTTAAGCCACATTAACAGACTAGAAACAAATGACGATCATAGAGATATATTCCATTATGATTTTTCTTATTGCAGAAAAAATAACATCTGACGATATCATTCGCGTTGCGAAACGAATGTTGAATACAAAGCCATCAGTAGCCGCCCGCGGCAAACTGGCTCACCTTCCCCTCTACGAAGAAATCCAAGCCAACATGTTCAACAGTAAAAGTGACTCGTCATCCCAAGGGAGAAAAATTAACCTGTTTCGCGCTTAGATAATATAGGAACCCGTCTGGAATTATTTTACTGTACTGTAGTCATAAATTGTTAAAAAAAAATAAAGCCATTCATTTTTTTATTTTGTCTATGCAGTATACTGACAACCAGTCTTACCAAGGGGTATAGTGTTATCCAGTAACTGGGTTGTGGAGGTCCGATTGGCTGCCGCTCCATGTAAAATACTGGTATTCAGCTGCATCCAGTTAGATTGGAAGCCGACCCCAACATAGTTGGGGAAAGGCTAGGCAGATTGATTGATTTTGTCTATACTAATATTATAAAGAGGTAAAATTTGTTTATAAGTTTGTCATCATCATCATTTCAGCCGAAAGACGTCCACTGCTGGACATAGGCCTCCCCTAAAACGGGGGGTTGGCCATAATCGCCACGCTTGGCAGGCGGGTTGGTGATCGCAGTATGGTATGGTGGTGGAATGCATAGAGAACGCTGCTGCCCATTCTCCGGTACGCCCCTTAGTCGCCTTTTACGACACCCACGGGAAGTATGGGGTGGTGGTATTCTTTAAGCCCGGCACCACACAGACATATATAAGTTTGTACATTTGATTAAATGGAAAAATGACATTTCTTGCTAAATTTTTTTAGCAAGAAATGTCATTTTATCAATCAACGAATTATTATGTATATAATTAAATGTTATTTATATGATATTTTTATATGATTAAAAAATGTCAAAGGTAGGGACCCCCTACCTTAGATTAAAAAATGTCCAGATTCCGAGATCTGGACAGTCAGATTTAAAAATATCTTTTTGCATTTGGTAGCTCAATATGAGGAAGGCTATATGCTATTTAACATCACGCTATGACCCATAGGAGCCGGGCATAACGAAAAAAAGTCTGAAGGAACACTAAACGAAAACGAAGTGAAACCGCGGGCTGGTATGCGACAGGGTGGGTCGGAGAACAAGAAGTTTCACGCGGACGAAGTTGCGGGCAGATTCTAGTTATATATAAAATGAAAAGCCAATTAATGATTTATTCTATATTTATAAATTTATATTCAAAACATTAACAATAATTTCATGGCAAGACATTTGATTTACATAAATACAACTAGTTCTACTTTACAATTTTTAATTTTGTTAGCAGGTTAGAACAAAAATTCAGTCTTGATTTATTTCTTAGTCAGCGAAACTATATACAGTTTTTTTTTTGTTTGGAGCCCAGCAGTGAGAACATTTGATACATGCTGTTTTTTTTTTCAAATATGGGTTCTGACCAGCATAAACCGGCAATTTACGTTGCTCAGAATACATTTTGAGCGGCGAAAATTGCCCCATCCTTATGGTTAACTTTTAGTATTTACAAATAAGTACATTTTAGTATGAAATATGCAATACACCAGTAGTAAACTACTATTTTACAGTTCTATAGCTTTGAACACATTAACAAGAGAGCTCCTATTGCACATTATAATGACAGGTGGCTTACACTACACCCACAAGATATTTGGCATTGTAAAATAATTTGGATAAAGCCTATTCATGTGTTTGTAATTTGTATTTGAATGTAAATCAATGAATCTTCAAAACAATTCTTTCAACAAACATTTCAACATTTCCATTTTACTGTGCCATTTTAACAGCCATTTTCGCTGCCTCGTCAACATCCTTGATGATCTTAAGTGGTAGACCAGATTCCCTCAGTATTTTTTGTGCCAAGTCTGCATTACTGCCTTGCAGTCTGATAACAAGTGGATGTTTTGGAGGATTTTCCTTGCAAGCTGTGATAATACCCTGTGCGATTGTAGCACAGTTAACAATACCTGCAAACAAACAATGTATAAAATTTAATGTCTGAAAATCTCTTTTAAAATAACAATGTTAAATGACACAATGACATAAGATAGCTTACCACCAAACACATTGACGAAGACACTCTTTACTTTTGGGTCTGATTCCAATATCTTTAGAGCAGCTGATACTTGTTTCGGTCCAACACCACCTCCAAGATCCAAAAAGTTTGCAGCTCGTCCCCCATTCAAGGTGATAATGTCCATTGTGGCCATAGCTAGGCCAGCACCATTGACCATACATCCAATGCTGCCATCCATATCAATGTACACAAGATTATGCAAAGCAGCCTCTCTCTGGAAAAGATATAAGAATTTGTAGCCTACTTAGAAAAGTGGACTTGAAATGTTACTCAAAATAACGTTATGCGTAGTTCCGGTACTGATAATTTGTACCGTTCCACCAGGATCGTAACAAAATTAATTTCTTGGCTATAACAATACTGACAAACTGAACTAAATCTTAAACTGTTCACTAACAATATTATCAATATTTCGTTATTAGTATAACAATATAATAACGTTATTCATTTCAATACCCAATGTTGCCAGCTTCATGACTTATAAGATGACGAAAAAGTATGAAGAATAATGTTACAAATGAATCTGTAACATTTCACCTGTAACATTATTACAAGCGGGATAAGCTTAGTGTTACTTTACCTTTAATGTTACTTATAATATTGTTCTACGAAAACAATATTCTAAAACTTTTTTTTTTGTGATGTTATTGATATTTATACCTTTTAGTATTGTTACAAATTTTGGAATGTTATACGATAATATTAGTGGTAATGGAACGAAATTCATTTCGTTTTCAAATTTCTGCTTAAAAGTATGTACTTAATCTATTTTGTACAAAAATTCAGATTATTTATGTGAACTGACAGTATTGTACGATATAATATAATATTATTCCATGAATTAGGGCTGGGACAAAAAAGTATGGTTGGTTTTTTTTTCTGACCCATCTTTAACTAGGACAATCATATTTGAAGTATAGCTCCATAGCTCTTCTTCATTAGTTGAATTTGAGAGTTTCTTATCCCTTAGCAAGGTCAGCTTGCTATTACAAGCATTAGCAACATTATTTTCATCCAAATATTATCACAAGTTGGTAAGAGCACAAAAAAAGAAAAATAAGTGATAACAGAGGTTATTCAGATAAGGGACGAGATAAACATATACCCATTATTTACATTGAACAATGATAAGTAGAACATTAATGCATAGTTGTGTATATTTTTATGCTAGTGGAGCAGGTTATTGAAGTTGGGTAACAATCATATTATAGAGTTCATATAAATTAGGATTGTTTAACCTCTTCTGGCTAGAGCTCAAATATCAATAGTGAGACTGAACACTGATTGTACAGTTTTATATTTGTAAAACTGCCTTGCACACAGTTCCAGACCAATCACTATAAAAATGAAGAATCCATGTGAGACTCAACGGCTTTTTAATTGTTCCTGTAATTACTAATTACAGCATTAAACCCATTAATCACTTAATCAAATCTTCCCATCTACTGGGCTTAAATTTATATTTACAAAAACAATGAATAAGAGCCACGAAAAGAGTCATTCCTTACTTCTTTGGGGTCACTCTCTGATAAATCATCCAGGGCAAAGATCTCCTGTTGTCTGAAGTTAGCGTTGTCATCAAAGTTGATCTTGGCATCTACAGATATCACTCTTCCATCATCAGTTTCAACAAGAGGATTAATCTCTAGCTGTGTGGCATCTACCTGGGAATAAAAAAGCATTTTTTATATATGTTTCTATTGTGTGTTTTTGGGTGTCTTCTCTTTGCCCAACAATGGGACAGTGTTACTAGCAAGTTTGCATAATTTGATAAATTATTAGATACCTTTATGAATAGTTGCCAAAGCCTTTTAAGTTCTTCAGCACATTTCGCCTTCAATGGTCCTTTGAATTCTAAAAATTCTGCAATCTCGTTGGCCAACTCATCTGTGATACCATCAAATATATCAACCGGCACAGTTTTCAACAAATGTGGAGTCTTTTCTGCGACTGTCTCTATATCCATACCTCCAGCAGGAGAAGCCACTATTGCAGCCCCATTGTAAGACCTCTCCATCACAATACTGAAGTATGTCTCCCGTTTAATATTTACACTTTCTGCCACCATTACTTTGTCGACTAATATTCCCTCTTTGGGAGTTTGTTTTGTAATCAACTTGTGCCCAATCATACTCTTTGCTAATTTCATAACTTCATCACGATTTTTGGTAAGGTGGACACCTCCTTTGAAACCATTGTCAAAGTGGCCTTTACCACGACCACCAGCAAGGATCTGCGCTTTCACAACGTACTCATCAGCCTTAAAATCTGCTAGAGCTTTGGTGTCTAGTTTAGAATCGAGAACTCGGAAGTCTTGTACTGAAACATGATATTTCTTTAACAAATCCTTACTGTGAAACTCTTGCAGATTTAGGTTTCTTGTTGCCGTTACTTGTGGGCAATATCTAGGCACAAGCCTCGTTAATAGTTTCAGATTTTTTGTTTTCAACGCAGCCATAGCGAACTTTGTCCAGTTACGGAAATCTTAACCTAAAGACAGCTATCACTCCTTTACTATGAATACCTGACTCTATGGAAGATGTGTTGTGCACTGCGCTTATTCATGCAATCCTTGAATCGAATAGAAATTCTAACAGGTGGATCCACTTATTAATAATGAATACGGCTTTTTTATCGGTGAAATCTAAGCGCCAGCTGCAGCGCAATCACCGAGACACCGAATGAAAATGACAGAAATACATGGCACTTCATGTCAGTGATGTCAGTCAGTTGGCCCTTGTCAGTTATAATCACTGACGTCTTACGTCTAAATTAATACGTCAGAAGAATGAAAAAATGCCAATGCCACTGTCAGAAAATCAACTGTCATACGAGCATCGTGCGTCAATGACTGACATACCGATATGGAATTAGTATGTACTATATCATCATCATCATCATCATTTCCGCCGAAAGACGACATAGGCCTCTCCCAAAATGGGGAGGGTTTGCCATAATCGCCACGCTTGGCAGGCGGGTTGGCGATCGCAGTATGGTATGGTTTTAGGGTATATATGTTCTGTGGGTATGGTGGTGGAATGCATAGAGAACGCTGCTGCCCATTCTCCGGTTAGACCCTTAGTCGCCTTTTACGACACCCACGGGAAATATGGGGTGGTGGTATTCTTTAAGTCCGGCACCACACGGACTATATCACCGATGGGAATCCGCTGAATGTGTAAAGCACGGAATCGATCGATGTGGCGGTGCTTGGGGGAAGCCATGTCTAGCAGTGCACGTCTTTCGGCTGTAATGATGATGATATCATCATCTGCCTAGCCCTTTCCCAACTAAGTTGGGGTCGGCTTCTAGTCTAACCGGATGCACCTACCCTAATTACTGATGGTATAGTTCGGCCATGCAGCGATTTTATTGCCAGCGTCTCGCTGGCGATTTCTAAATCTCACGTCCACGTAGTCAGCGTTGCCAGATTTTTTGTCAGGCAAAACGGGATTGTGAAACCTTTTGAGTAACAACGGGATTCTCTGTGACATAAAAAAACCTAAATAATCAATGGTTTTATGTTTTTACTACAAATAATTTTGTTTGAGTTTCAAATTAAGTTTACAATGAAAATCTCTGAATAAGGAAACCTTATTCAGAGTAGAAAATATATTTTAATGAAAATCAGTCAAATATCACGCATAATATTATGAAGAAAGTCAATCTAATAAAACATCGCCTAAACTAAATACAGTACACTAAATAATTGTCAATCAAATTGTATGGTGTGGAATAAGCTTAAATCATGCTTATTTCGAATGCTACGTGATTTTTTTAAATATTGTAACACCAAAGTCGTAATGCCAACCTTCATACCTAAGCCAACTTCCTTTTTCTCGTGTTCTTTTGACAACGCGAGGTTAGAATCGCTATTTAGCTTGAAAAAGTATGTATTTATTAAAATAAAGTAAACTTTTACTTAGTTTTGTGATTTGTGATACATTCTAATTAGTCCGTTTATTTGTAGGCAATCATAATGGCTGAGGAAAACTGGAACGATGAAACTGTCGAAGGCGGCAGCATGGCTGTTGACAACGCGCCGCTGCCGCTGGCCGCTGACATTCCCGAAATTAAGCTATTCGGAAGATGGAGTTGCTATGATGTCCAGGTGTCTGACATGTCCCTGCAGGATTACATCTCCGTCAAAGAGAAGTACGCGAAATACTTGCCCCACTCTGCTGGCAGGTATGCACACAAAAGATTCCGTAAGGCCCAGTGCCCCATCGTTGAGCGTTTGACCAACTCCCTTATGATGCACGGCCGCAACAACGGCAAGAAACTCATGGCCGTCCGAATTGTGAAGCACGCCTTCGAAATCATTCACCTGCTAACTGGCGAAAACCCTCTGCAAGTGCTCGTGACAGCTATCATCAACTCAGGTCCCCGAGAAGACTCTACCAGGATCGGTCGTGCTGGTACCGTACGTCGTCAAGCTGTGGACGTTTCGCCCCTGCGCCGTGTGAACCAGGCCATCTGGTTGTTGTGCACTGGTGCACGTGAGGCTGCATTCAGAAACATTAAGACAATCGCTGAGTGTGTTGCTGATGAGCTCATAAATGCAGCGAAGGGATCATCAAACTCTTATGCCATCAAGAAGAAGGATGAGTTGGAGCGTGTTGCTAAATCCAACCGTTAAAACTTATATTTTAAGATATGTCTCATTAAAAAAAAAGTCAGAAAGCTTTGTTTTATTTGTTGTTAGCCCATTTCTTGAGTATCTTAGTAGGAATTTCATGAATCAATATCTTGTGGTTATTTTGTTGTGATCAAATTTAAAAAAAATAATTAATTGGTGCTTGTTTCTTCACCAACCAACTCATAGAATACCTACTACGCTGAACCAACTGCTAGGCATAGGCCATCATGAGAAAACATTTTTCTGTTCATGCAGTACTGGATGGATTTAATCAGTAATCATCATTTGGACTGTAATCAGTAATCGTCACCAAAAGTCATGTAATTAAGTAAATAAAAAAATATGTCAATTAAAACATGAATAGAATCATTCAGTTAGTGTAGGTGATTCAGTCTTAGCTGCTCTAGTTTTGGACAAGAGTTGTATTTCAGAAATAGGTGGTGTATTCTGTGTTTAGAGTTAATTTATAGAATTGATAAACGGATAAGTGCTATTTACAATTTTTATATTATTTTGTTTACAATGTGGAATTACTGTGGACATCCAAAACCACGTGTACAAGTTCATGGCATAAAAAAACAATATGTCATTTATCATACCTAATGTCACTTTCACTTCAGTCATGGAGCGCTAGTGCAGTACAGTCATAATAAAATACCGATTATTATTGTAGTAATTGACATTAGCAGATATCCAAAGATAAACTCTAATTTCCATCTTAAGTAGACTAACAAACAACCATACCTAGGTACTATCATCTAGGATGGTTTGGCTAGTACCCAGGACCAACGGCTTTCCGTAGCACAGACAGCGAACGGTGATTAATTACATGAGAAAATACGAATCTCAAGGGCTGATGATCGAACTCCAAACTTCCAGCTCGAAAGTCGGACGCTCTTACTACTCGGCCTCCGTCGCTTCTTCATCGCATCTTACGTTTATAGACAACTTTCTGTGTTGGGGTGACACCATGACGACTGCACCGGGTGACACCTATGCTAGCTACGCCACTGGGAGGAAGTCTGAAAATGGCACCGGCGGTGACATTAAACTTGTGTGGTAAACCGGTGGTCATGGTATGGGCATGTGATGCCGAGGAATGAGGGAAATGTTTTGAGGAAAGTTAGAGTATGAATGTGGATGGCTTCATGGCTATAAGAGTAGAGGAAGACCAGAGAAACGAAGGATGGACTGTGTGAAAGATGGTATTGCTAGAAAGAGGATGACCACCGAGATGACGACTAATAGAGAAGTAAGGAAGAAAAACATTTTGCGCCGGCCCCAATTAATAAAATGAAAAAATTCTCCAACAAAATCGTACCCAATGGAAAAATCTATCACTAATGTCATGACAATTGTTACAATTACCGGCACGTAACTTGGCAAGAGATTTTCGTAGTGGGGGAAGTTCGCGCATATAAAAATGTATGAATTTGTGCGTGCGCAAACTTCCCCCACTACAAAAACTCTTGCCAAGTTACGTGCCGGCAACTATACTGTGTTTAAAATCCCTGCCTGTGTCAAATCAATCAACTCTGTACTACTTAGTATCGATTTCTCTCACAAAAGTGTCCTAACGCAACACTAGAAGACAACTCGACGACTTGTCATCTGTCAAAATGTCAAGCAGCGAACTGTCATTCTGAACTTTAAAGCTAGGGGAGAAACAGGAGAAATGTCGAAAAACTGAAGTGAAAACATAACATATTCTCTTATTTACTACATTGTAAATTCAATAAAACGATCTTGCAAGCTCAGTCTTAGTTACTAAGCTACAATGATTCACAGTTTGTTTATAATAAACCCATCTGGGTAGGTATTTAGCTTAAGCAGAGCAGTGCCTTTAAAAGATCGAGCTACATCTTCGTTTTCGTTCAACTAGTCTTTGTACTACTTAGACTGCCACTGGTCTCATAAATTCTTATGTTTATTTTGAGCAGCTCATTTTGTGCATCGGTTGTCATAAAATCAGATCAGAAATTAAAATTTTATTTGGTAACTTGTATCAGTTAGTCCAGAGAGGATAATGTTCTCTAGATCTAAAAGTATAACTCCAGTGCCAATTTTTAATTTTATTATCTTGTTTAGTGGATTAATAATGTACCAAGTAGAAATTTTCGGAATCATTGATCTTAGGCGACTAAAAACCCCTAAAAACCACCTTGTATATGTCATATGTCCCAACTGTAAATACTATTTATATTTACAGGGATGTATTTCTCGAAAAGCATTGGCGGAGTGTGGTTCCAAGATCAGTATGTGACTACTATTTGGAGGCACAGCGGGCATCTCCCAATGTAAGTAAGGTTTAAATGATTAATTAATATTATAATGAGAAACATGACCAGCCAGTAAGTCTCAATGTAATAGTCTCATACAAAGAAGGCATGGGCATAGATCACCAATCTTGCTTGCATTGTGTTGGTAATTTCAGACCTATAGAAGTCTTACATTTCCTCACTATGCTTAGAATTCAA
Source organism: Mesoligia furuncula (assembly GCA_916614155.1). NCBI lineage: Eukaryota > Metazoa > Arthropoda > Insecta > Lepidoptera > Noctuidae > Mesoligia > Mesoligia furuncula. The sequence continues at coordinate 12,975,063 of OU744793.1, read as the reverse complement.
TGTCACTCTGGAACTTGCCTGGTTTGAGACCCGTGGCCTTTAAGACAAATGGGCAGAACACTTTGTTTAAGAAATAATATTGTGTTTCTAGGACGTTCCCCCAGTTTTGGCAGCCCCCCACCACTACTTGATATCAATCCAGAGAGGTGGTGTGGCTCTGGTGGCCGTGTGCATGCAAGAAGTTGCTCCACTGTTTGTGATTGAGTTCCTGCACCGAGTTGTTGATACATTCCAAGTAAGCTTTAATATAGCCTTTTTTACTGGCAATACTTTAATGTACTGTTAATGCATACTCAAAACTCAAAGCATTTATTTCAATTAAACCTTGTACAGGCACTTTTGAATTGTCAAAATTAAATAAGTCTGTCAGTTAGTCAGAAAGTTGAAGCTAGTTGCCCATTCCAAAACGTAGATCTCTATGGAGAAGAATGGGCAAGAAACTCCATGGACACTCTTTTAAATCAAGTTATTACAAAATCCTGGGTACATTATTCTTGTTGCTTCTATATGTGAGAACAATGTAAAAAAAAAACAAATGAAGAAATAGTTCAAAATATAAGATTAAAAATAAGCCTTGGCAGTTAAGAGATGACCAGTCTCAACCGACGGCACCCGTTCACGATCATGACGCGTGGATCAGCACCATCCAGCTCAACCATTTTGTCCCATACCCATACCCAGCAGCATTGGCCAGCGGATGCAATATTTTATTTTATTTATTTATTTTATTTTACAGTTTTTGGAAAACTTACAGCTAAACACTTTTGCAAATTTGTGAGTAACAGAAATAAGGCCAATTACAAGTTTTCACAGATAGAAAAGCTTAAAACAACAAAAAAAAAATATTTGAGAAGGTAGACAGTTTTTGCGTAGAAACATTATCATAAAAGTAAAGTAAAAATAAGTAAGGTAACAATGAGTAAGGCAAAAATGCGTAACAAACAGAGTAAATTGTTACCAGGTAACGACTTACTCTGTCCGTAACACATTCTTGCGATTTCCTTCCCGATCACGCAAACCGATAGATTCTATTAGTTTACGCGATCAAAAAAGAAATCACAAAGAGTCCTTTTTAATTTTAAAATGCTGGTGCTGAAAACATCGATGTCGACGCCCCGGCAGACCGCATTGTACGTATGACTCGCTCTAATTAAGAACGAATTTCGTCTGTAATTCGTTCCTACCCTAGGAGTATGCAACAGACAAGGATTGCGCAGAAAAGCAGAAGGGGCCCGCAGTCCGATTTTGTTCAGCAATTCGGGAAGCTCGGTTGAACCGTTAGCGATTCTAAACAAAAACGCCAGGTCTGCAATTCGTCTACGTTCAGAAAGAGGAAGTAGATGGAATCTTTTACAGCGTAGGAGATAAGTGGGAGAATAAGTTTTAGACCGGAACTGAATGTACCTCAAAAATTTTCTTTGTATACCTTCCAACCGATTGATGTATATGTTATAATTGGGATTCCAAACTTGAGAGGCATACTCGAGATGACTGCGAACAAATGTACAGTAAAGAATTTTAATGGTTTTGATGCTCCTGAACTCAGACGAGACCCTCAGAATAAACCCTAGAGATTTTGATGCTTTACTAATGACGTTATCTATGTGTTGATCAAATAATAATTTTGAATCAAATACAACTCCCAAGTCTTTGACTGTATTAACCCTAGCTAGGGATCTGTCTAAAAGTTTATAGTCAAATGTGATAGGTACGGGCTTCCTAGTGAAGGAGCACACGTAACACTTGGAGACGTTTAAATGGAGCTTATTAGTTCTGCAGTAGTACTGAAACCTATCTAAATCCTCCTGCAAAGACAGAGCATCTGATTCGGAGGATATCTTTGACATGATTTTCATGTCATCTGCATATAGAAGTATTTTAGAGTGTAGGAAGCAGGAATCGATATCGTTTACGAATAAATTGAATAAGAGCGGCCCTAATAAAGATCCTTGAGGAACTCCAGATGGGATACGCATTGATATTGATGAATACCCATTCAGCACAACAGTCTGACACCTGTCCTCCACATACGACTTAAACCAACGGAATAAATTACCCCTAATGCCCATCGAAAGAAGTTTACGCATGAGAACGACGTGATCAATTCTGTCGAAACATTTAGCATAGTCTGTATAAATGACGTCGATTTGGGACCGATTAGACATAGCCTCTGACAGGAAGTCACTGCAGAGAACAAGGTTTGTAGTTGTTGACCGACCACCCAAGAATCCATTTTTTCTAATATTTTAGCAAACACACATAACTTGGATATCGGTCTGTAGTTTTCAACGCAGTTTCTAGGTCCCTTTTTGTGAATAGGAGTTATATAAGCCGACTTCCATATAGCAGGCATAACCCCGGTATTAAGAGATCGTCTGAATAATAGTGTAAGAGGGACCGAAAGGCTTGTAGCACAGTTTACTATGAAAACCGGTGGGAGCTTGTCTGGACCAGCAGATTTATTTAAGTCCAAATGCTTTAGCAGTTTCATGACCTCGTCTTCACAAACCTCGATAGCAGCAATATCATATGGACTGTAGTCAGTCTGCTCACTGGTACAATGATATTGTGCATTATTCTCAGAGCTGGTGGATTCACGAAAGTTTGACAGAAAATACTCGCCGAAGAAATTGCAAATTTCTTCACCATTGCTAGAGGACAGGTTTCCAAACCGCAGAACAGAAGGGTAGGAATTGTTTTGCTTTTTTGATTTTATGTAGCTCCAGAAGGCTCGAGGGTTGTTGCGAATAGCGGATTCTACGTTTGCCATGTAATCATCGAACATGCACTTTTCTAGTTCCTTTGCACGTTGCCGTAATATTACAAAAGACTGGTAGTCTGAATTGTTCCCATATTTTTTAAATTTAGCATGGAATTTGGATTTTTCTTTAATGATTTTCACTAACGGACTTTTATACCAGAGGGGGTATTTAGACTGACTAGCAACCGTTCTTGATGGGATATAAGTTTTGTGTAGTTTATATAAGACATCATAAAAGAATGCTACGGCATCGTCTAGTGACCTGTGGCCCAACTCGTACTGCCAGTCAATGATGTTGAGTTCATCTTTAATTGATGTATAGTCAGCAGACCTGTACAAGTATTTATCATAGGGACGAGATGGCAGACTATGCAGCTGAACAAAGTCCGCCGTAATACACATTGCGTTGTGGTGCGGATCTTCAGGAACTAGGGGATCAGTGCTGCAGGAGACAGAAACTTCATTATTGGAAAATACCGGGTGCGCCAAAGTTCACCTAAATTTTCAACTCCGAAAATTGGAAATCCGAAAATGTTCTTCCTAAAATTTTTCATCCTAACAATCACAATTCCTAACTACTCTGTCTCTAATGTTCACAATTCCGAAGCATTCATCTTCATAATGTCAATAGCAATAAACATCTATCATACTTTTTTTTGTTTTCCTATATTTTCTCAACATAACCATCTTTTACACTATTATTCAAAGTCATATGTTTTTTGTTTAGATTTCTTTTTATAGATTTTTTTTGTCGAGGTTTTATTTATAGCGGTAACCAACATAATATACAAAAGTAACACATTTGCAATGATAACTTAGGATGCAAGAGCGAGCGAAGCGAGCTCGGGACTTGGGGCACCCCGACTCGGACAGGTTAGGTTCGAAGGGGATGACGGGGGCTCGAGTGAGCGAGCAAAGCGAGCGAACGAGCCCCCGTCATCCCCTTCGTGTTAGGTTCCTTTAAACCCTGTAGACAGAAATAGGGGCCCCGCGAAGCGGGGCTCCGTCGACTACGCCTAAGCACATATTTTTGTAGATAAAAAAAAAACTTTGGGATTTCTTTTCTCGGCCACTATGATTTTGCGAATTTTGCGGTTTTCAAATATACACTAAAAAGAGTCTTTCTATCAAAAAAAAAATAGCTACTATCAAAAAGCGCCGGGTGTGTAAGTACAGTGGTTCCATAGACAACTCAGTACGTTATGTAAAGCATACCCCCAAATAATAATCATACCCTCAAATTAAAACTATAAATATCATCTTCTAATATTATGGTAATTATGTTTAGGGATAAAAGCGTTATGATAAAAAACAGTAGGAGTTTAAATATGTTTACATTAATGATATTATTTATTACAATTTTCGGAAACATGAGTGTTATGAACATCGCCGGTAGCACTACTAATAGTATGAATGAAACTTTTAGGATGAAAAATTTTAGGAAGACTGATCATTCGGATTACAAATCATTAGGAAGAACAATTTCGGGTAAAGAACTTTAGGTGAGCCAATATGGACCCGAAAATACCAAGTCCAGAATTCTATTGTTTTTGTTAGGGTGACAGTTGTATTGCAACAGGTTACATGCGTTAATGTTGTCAAAAAAAATGGTTTGGACATGACCGTTCAGGTTTGTAGGGTGGAGAGAATAACCCTCATTTGCAGGGGTCCACGTTATGTTGGGTTGGTTAAAGTCACCCAGCACAATAAACTTGTCGACCGGGTGCTCCATTATAATGTTGGTCAAATTATCAGAATAGTTACCCAGCTGAGTAGTTAATGAGTTACCTTGGTTAGGTACTACGGGCTGGTGTCCGCAACTCCACGTCAATGCGCGTATTTTGCGTATGGGTGGGAAAATCGACTATTCGATCCACCCCAGCTCCTCAAAGAAGGCCAGCAACGCCTTGATGTTACTGACCGTCTCACGTAGGGTACCTGGGTTACCGAAGTACTTTGCCCTGTACGTGGCGATCACCGGGCAGTTTAGAAGCACATGTGCCGCTGTCTCGTCGTCCTCCATGCAGGCCCTGCACAACGGACTGTCCGTTACTCCTATGACAAAGAGGTGTTTATTAAATGACCCGTGGCCAGTTAAAGCTGCGGTAACTATACGCAGCTTTTGTTTTGTTAGACGGAGAACCTGTTTCGTGAGGCGGCCATCCAATGTGGGAAGTGCTTCCCTCGCCTGCCTCATTCACCTTGGTCCGTCCATAGTTTATTGTGTTGCTCTCTTGTGCGTTTCCTTACCAGAGTGCGTATGTACCCGAAGGGGAGTGGCACGATGGGCTCGGGTCCCACGGGTGCCATACTCGACCCTCTTCTGGCAAGTTCGTCGGCTGCATCGTTGCCTAGCGAACCGCTGTGTCCTTTGATCCATTGAATGGTTATATTATTGAGGTTACCCACCTGGTTGAGGCGCTGGTGACACTCGTATATTAGCCCAGAGTCAGCTGTGTAACTGTTCAGCGCTTGCAGAACAGCCATGCTGTCTGAGAGTATGCGGATTGAGTGTTCCTTAACTTCCCTGGCCATAATGGCTGAAGCGGCTAGAGAGATGCCCAAGCATTCGGCCTGGAACACTGTGTTGTGGACCCCCAATGGTGTGGCTATATGTATGTTGAATTCCTCCGAGAAGATTCCAGCTCCTGTGCCACTACCTGTTTTGGATCCGTCCGTGAAGATACGCAGCTCTGTGGGGCACAACCCCTCGCATCGGCGATCCTCGTGAAGCTGGATCTTGTATTTTTTATCAAACATAAATTGTTTAGGAACCCGGTCGTTTATGGCTTTCGTAATGGGGAAATCCTTATGGAGTCCCTCAAGCAGCGTGGTGTGTGGTGTATTACTCTTACCCCAGAGATTTAGTGTGTTAAGACGTACTGCCGCCATCGTCGCTTCCTGCTGTATGAACAGGTGGAGCGGCGGGATTCCCAGGATGGCTTCTACCGCTGCGGTCGGAGTAGTCCTCATACAGCCCGTAGTCGCCATGCAGGCTAGTCTTTGCATGCGTTGCAGTTTGTTGGAGGCTGTCACTAGCTTGGTGCGAGGCCACCAAACCACAGCTCCGTAGCTTATCATGGGGCGGATCACTGCAGTGTACAGCCAGAGTGTAATTTTAGGGGATAGGCCCCACTTCTTACCTATCATTCTCCGGCACTGCCAAAAGGTTATGCAAGCCCTGTTCAGTTTGTTGTCCAGATGACTGCTCCAGTTTAACTTACTGTCTAGTGTTACACCAAGGTACTTGACTTCGTTGGCTAGCTGGAGTTCAGTATCGAACAGTTTAGGTAGGCGAAAAGGCCCTAACGCTCGTTTATGGGTAAACATAACCAGTTCAGTTTTAGCGGGGTTCACTGAAAGGTCAAAGTCCCTGCACCATCTCTCCACGATACGTAGCGCTTGCTGAGTGAGGTTGCATATCGTGCCCGTTACCTTCCCCGAAACCAAAATTGCAAGGTCGTCGGCATAACCTACTGTGTAGAAGCGGTTGGCGTTGAGTTTGGTGATGAGGTCATTAATTACCAGATTCCATAGAAGGGGGGACACGACCCCACCCTGGGGGCAACCTCTAGCTATCATGGCCAGCTGCTGCTCACCTTCAAGGCGAACCACTCGTTTACTTAACATGTTTGTGATCCAGTCCGTTAGTACCTGTTCTACTCCATGTCTGGAGAGGGCGCTGTTGATACTGGAGAAGTTGGTTTTGTCGAAGGCTCCTTCGATGTCTATGAAAGTGCCCAGACAAGTGCCTTTTGTGATGAATCGCTTCCTCTATCTGGTTGACTACCAGATGTAGGGCGGATTCAGTCGACTTACCTGAGCTGTATGCGTGCTGGTTACCGTGTAACGGTATGGTCTTCAGAGCACCATCCCTCAGTTCCCTATCGCACAGCCTTTCCAGGGTCTTCAGTAGAAAGGAGGTCAGGCTGATTGGTCGGTGGGATTTGGCGTTTGTGTAGTCACCCTTACCTGGCTTAGGGATGAATATTACCTTCACTTCCCTCCATCCTTTGGGAACGTATCTAAAGGCCAGGCACGCTCTCAGTAAAGGCAGGAGTTTTAAGGCGACAGAGGTGCCACCCCACTGCAGTAAGGCGGGGAACACTCCGTCAGGTCCAGCTGCCTTAAAAGGATGGAAGCTCCGGATGGCCCATTGGAGTTTCTCCAGCGTGATCATCCTGCTAGCGTAGGCCCATTCGCTGTCTGATGGTGTCTGTATTGTATCCTGCCAGTCAATTACCTGTGCGAAAGTGCATCCCGGGAAGTGAGTTTCAATAAGGACGCGTCTCGTTTCTTCTGGCGAGGATGTTAGTGTGTTGTCAGGTTTGCGGAGGGTGGCGGGCCCAGGTGTGTGCTGTTGCGCTAGCACTTTCCTTACCCTGTTAGCCTGCTGACAAGATTCAATGTTACCACAGAACTTGCGCCAACCCGTGGTGCTCCTGAACCTGATGCATTTTTTGTAGCTGGATTTGGCCGCATAATAGTTGTCCCAGTCCTCATCCGCACAAGTATTCATGGCTCTTTTCAGAGCTTTCCTTACCTTACCGCGCTTGCGTTCCAGCTCAGCGCCCCACCAGGGTTGTTTGCCCGGTGTGCTGCGCGGGGTGGTCTCTGGGCAGGCAGTTTGGTAGCTGTCTATCATTGATTTAGTAAGGTACCTTACTTGTTCTTCAATCTGTGTTATATCCTCAAATGTTATCGGATCGTTTGATGTCGCTAGCTTTGATTCAAGGCTGCGTGTGTAGGTGGCCCGATCCGTATTGCGCGGATTACGGCGAGGTTGTGTGGGTTGAACACAGACCTGGATATCGAAGCGGATCCACCTATGATCAGAGCAGGAGGCCTCCTTGGAGACATGCCACCCAGTGATAGCTTCCGCCGCTCCCTCTGTTGCCAGAGTGAGATCTATGATAGTGCGGCTTCGCCTGGTTACGAACGTTGGTTCGGAACCCGTGTTTAGTAGGGATAGGTTAGTCGAGAATAAGTAATCAACCAAGGCCTTACCCCTATCGTTTTGCGTGTCCATACCCCACAGTTGATGGTGAGCGTTGGCATCAGCCCCGACGATGACCTCAAGCCACCTTACCTTGGTTTTGAGAGCAAATATAAACAACGCATATGTGCATTTTGTATGTTATCCTAGGTCTTTTTTGTTGCAGGGATAATGTGACCCATAAGTCTTCTGCCGATGAGTGCCACTCTCCGCGAGCATGAGCCACAATCTCCCGCCTAACGGCAATTAAAACCCCACCTCCCATAGTCTGACCTGTACTGGTGTAATCCCGGTCCCGTCTCCATACCATATATCTGTCATCAAATAATTCGGAATCGGATATACCATCGGTTAGCCAAGTCTCAGTCAAGCAAATAACGTCAAAACCATTAATACATATATTTCTGTAGAAAACACCTGTTTTAGTTCGCAGTCCCCGCACGTTCTGATAAAAAATGCTAATAGGCGCCATGATACATCATAAAAATCACTAGTGTTAGTATAGAAAATAGAATACAAAGCACATTCAATCCGTTAAAATAAATATTATTTAAATATTGAGAGATGAATACAGATAAGTGAAATAAAACTTTATCTCCATACGAATAAGGTCCGAAGAGCGAAGTACACAGTTGAACGTTAAGAAATAAAAAATAATTATTGTAAGGTAGACTGTTAAATCCAAATAAGCAATATACATCTTTAAGGTAACGAGTGAAGGATTTAGAGTCATAATAGCAATAATGTACGAAGTGGTTCAAAACTAGCGATAAGCAAACAAAAGGGCGGCGAGAAAGGAATGCACAGAAAAAACAAATACCTGTGGTTCTCAAACTTAATGAGGTGTAGTGAGCGATATACCATCTACCGGGACGTTGAATCGACATTTTCAATATAACAACTAACAACTATATATTGTAGCAGAGCTGACTACAATATGTTGTCAAGTCAGTTCTGCCACAATGTTGCTAATTGGCTAGTATTTCAATCACACTATGAGTAATAGCGAGCGAAATGAGGTAGAAAAAACTGGCCAAGTGCGAGTCGGACTCGCACACAAGGCAAAAATGCCGAAAAAAACATGTTTGTTGTATGGGAGCCCCCCTTAAATATTTATTTTATTTTGTTTTTAGTATTTGTTGTTATAGCGGCAACAGAAATACATAACTTGTGAAAATTTCAACTGTCTAGCTATCGCGGATCTTGAGATACAGCCTGGTGACAGACAGACAGACAGACGGACAGACGGACAGACGGACAGACAGCGAAGTCTTAGTAATAGGGTTCCGTTTTTACCCTTTAGGTACGGAACCCTAAAAATGGAGCATGCTGATGTAGATATACATATAAATATGAGTAGTTGATTGATTTTAATTACTATTCTAATATCAGTAATATGAGAAAATATAAGAGAAGAATCAAGTTCTAAGAAATGACGACAAGAGATACTTGAACACCTCTATGACAATTAGTCACGGTTTCATCAGTCTATCCAATATTTAGAACTATTGATGTGGAAAAAATACTGTATTTGCTCATCTGTTTAAATATTATAATTAATAACTTTTAAAAGAATGACTATGCATTTATGATGTTTTAATTTTCTTTTCAGGACTACTTTTCAGACTGTACAGAGACTATAATTAAAGAAAATTATGTAGTGGTATATGAGGTATGATTCTTTTCATAAGATACTTTTTTTTTTTTGCTAAAACTATCCCACAGCTGAGCAAAGACCTCCCCCAAATTCCACCAGGCATCCTTGTCCAGAAGAACCTCGATCTTAAGACACTATATTACGAAAACTATTTATTATTATTCTTATTAAAGTACAGACGCCAGCACATCACGCTACCCGAAACTGTCAAATTTTCTCAATCAACTTTCAGCCTTATGCTTTAACGATAAAGTTGAAAATCTATTAAAGAAATTTGACAGATTGTAGTAGCTTGATGTGCCTACCTAAGTAATGTATTTTCCACTATTTATAAAATATAAATTTTATTTTACAGTTATTAGATGAGATGCTTGACAATGGCTTCCCTCTGGCTACAGAGAGCAATATTCTAAAGGAATTGATAAAACCGCCAAATATTTTAAGGACTATTGCTAATACTGTTACTGGGAAGTCTAAGTAAGTAACAAACTGTCTAATGGCCGAATTATAGCACTATCGGGTCATAAAATGAGTGTTTCTAGCTATGTTATGGCATGTTTAAGAGTTGTAAATCAGTCTATAGCTACTTTCTACCTTCATCGTAGTGTCGGTCGGCAGGCTTCCCACAAGGTGGGCCAATGACCTGGTGAAAGTCCTAGTAATGTGCTGGAATATTAATGGTGATCAGAAGCCTAAAGCTAAACGCACATTAAGCAGCAGGCCACAGCACATCGCAATTCAAGACAAAAAAGCGCGGTGCCTCCCGCATGTAGTGTGCGATGATTCATATAAAATGTATGAAAGTTATGTGAGAAAGAAAGAAAGAAGAAAGAAAATACATTTATTTAGTATAGACTAAAAGACACACAATACACCAGACAGATAATAGTCGTACATCAGATAAAAAACAAAAATAAAAAAGATAAAAATCAAAAGTGCAAAGTCCGATGTAAGAAATTAGCAGGAATGTGTGCCTCACGGCTGCGCCAAAAAGGCCCAGTTCAGCAAAAATGCCAGACAACTAGTGTCTGACGCTGGTTTTCAACTGGACCTGATGTGTGAGGTGACGGATGTAAGTTAGTTTTATACTGCAACGTGACGTGTGTATGCATAGTTAAATAAATAAATAAAAATAAATTTGTGTCACATAAAAACGATATTGAGTAACATTGCAAAAATAAAAAAATAAAATAAGTACTTACTGATACATAAATAAGTGAGATGGCCGCATGATAGACCTTCTTAAACAAATAAAGAAATTTTACGAAACAAGTCGGAACAAAAACCTGTTTTAATTTAAACATTGCGTTGCGTTGCGACGCTGCTCGCCCTAATCTGCGTCGGCCTTAATACTACATCTATAGTCACACAGGACTTCTAGTGGTATTGCGCCAAACATGACTAAGGTTGACAGGTAGAAATGCCTATGCCATTAAGTCCGCCTCTGTACATTTATGTGCTTGAAGTATTAAATAAATAAATAACTCGGAAGCCTTTAATGTCTCCAAAATAACCATCAAACATTATATTTCTAGTGTTTCTTCAATACTGCCATCTGGGCAGCTGTCGAACGTGCCGTGGCGTCGCTCGGGTGTCAAGTACGCGAACAATGAGGCTTACTTCGACGTTGTAGAGGAAGTCGACGCCATTATTGATAAGAGTGGTGCTACCGTGTCTGCGGAGATACAGGGTTATGTAAGTAACCTAAAATAGACCCCAACAACAAAAAAATAATCACACTAACCTTATAAAGGCGAAAGTTTGTGTGTGTATGTTTGTTACTTCCTCACGCTCAAATGGCTGGACAAATTTTGATAAAAAAAATTTATGGGTGTAGCTGACACCCTGGAATACATACAGCCTAAAATTGCATCTTTATAGAAATTACCTGTAGAAAATCTTATTATTTTTAATAATAAACTAGCTTCTGCCCGCGACTTCATCCGCGTGAAATTTCTTGTTTTCCCGACCCATCTCATCGCATAGCATCGCCTGTCCGCGCCAGTACCTACTTCGTTTTCGCTTAACGTTCTTTCTGACTTTTTTTATTTTTGATCTGCTCCTAAGGGTCACAGCGTGATGTTAAATAGCCTATATTCTTCTTCCAGAAATGGGCTATCAAATGCAAAAATAATTTTTCAAATCCGGCTGGTAATTTCAGAGATAAATACAAACAAAAAAAAATTACCTCTTTAGGTGAGTATAGACTAGAGCATTTACTTGTAACAGAACAACGAGCCGCTCTATAATATGTTCTGGTATATCACCCTTCACGAACCAGACGTCGAGCACGCTCGCCTTTTGTTACAATAATTGTACAAACCAACGAGCGTATCGTTTCAAGGAAGAATGAACGCAAGGTACAACGAAATGTTACCGGTAAATGCACACTCGCTGTGAGCATTACGCCGAGCATTCGCAGGAACGTTACATTACATGGAAATGCTTTGGAAACTGAGCTTTTACCTGTATTGTACCATTCGTAAGAACGTTACATTACACAGAAATGCTCGATAAAATGCTCTAGTCTATATTCACCTTTTATAATATTAGTATAGACTAAAGTAGACAGTTGAGTCTGTTTCAACTTTTCACATAATATGCTTTTTCTATGAATTGACTGTAAATACAATCAATCCATCTTATAAGTCTATTTAATCAAATGTTTTATTATGGTTTCAGATTGATTGCTGTATAAAATTAAGTGGAATGCCAGATTTGACCCTTACTTTTGTAAATCCACGTCTGTTCGACGATGTTTCATTCCATCCTTGTGTGAGATTTAAAAGATGGGAGGTAAGTTAATTACTGAAACTTCAATATAACAAAATATGAGTGTATTCTAAACTTATACTTGCTTTATTTTTTTGGATAATAAAAATAAGAAGCGACAGTAACTAATAACTTAATAAGTATCTATTTATAGAATTATAATAAATATTTTTTATAACATTGGGTGACCTAAACCCGCACTTAAGAGGAAATGGGTGGTCGTTTCGCCTGTTTTCTTTCTGGTTAATACCTTAAAGCATTGATTTTTTTACAGAATAATATATATTAACTAGGTACTTGTATGTCCCTATGTTTTCCTTTTTGATGATACATTATTTATGCCTTTAAACATTTAAGCACTAGAACCTTCAAATAAATCCGATTTAAACCGCTGTCATCAGAGGCCTAGTGCACAAATTTGACAATTATTAATGAAAAAGAAAAACATAGGGACACAGTATAATATATCCTTTTTATTCAGGTTATGAAATATCTTTTAAATTGGTCCAATATGTTGGTCAAGTCGTTGGAGTATACCTATAATAACCTAAGTGACCTATAATAAATAAATAAATATTGGGGGAGGAAATAGGCGAGAGCCAAACCTCGAATTATGACTTGCTTTTTCAAAAGTCTCTCCGACCGCATTTCCTCTTAAGTCACGATTATGTGGCTTAAGTAGTCCATTTTTACACAGAAAACCGTGACTTAGGTCACACGAGCTATACAATACGTTTGACTTTTGTCTATTGATGCACGGCGTTTAGATCGTAATGTAGTATTTCAATAGTCATCAGAATCCCTCAAATCGTTTAGAAGTAGTAAGTGAATATGCTAACAAACAACTTTGTTTCATACTATTTTGAGGTTGCCTACTGGGGTCCGCGTCCACTCGACCCGCTTAGACTCGACCCGAAGAATATTTCTGTTTTGATAGGCGTAATAACGTCGATGTATAGTCAGGCAAAAAAGTGTCGATTTAACGCTTGCACCACAGAGAGTGACAAATTTAAATAATGTTTGGATAAATAAATTAATAATTAAACAAATAAGTACTTATACTTTTTTAATATAGTATAGGTAATTAGGTAGGTACGCTTTGTACTTTGTAATCAAAATCGCAGATTATTGTTAATTATCATTACAATCATAAAGCTAGTGGCACGGTGGTATTTATTGAATTAGTCTTTAAACGTGATTATAATAATTAGGTTAACAAGTAGGAACTAACTTCTAAAATGTAAAAAAAAACATGTTTGTTTTCAGTACAAAATCAACAATTTCTTTCTATAAATAATCGACATGAAAAAAAATACAAATAATTCAATAGTTTTTGAAATAATCAATAATCGAGCAGTTTCTTGTAATAACTTTTTCTTGATATGTATATGTTTGTCAATAAACCTAAAGTGTTATGATTTTCAATACTTTTCTTCTTCCTTTGGCTGATTGATGTGTTGCGATCGCAACGGAATCTAAAAAGAAGAACTATACTTAGTACATAACTTTACAGTATGAATATTTTACGTACGTTACAAGATGTTGTATACAATATTTTACTTTTGTTGGGCTCTATCATAATGCAGAAATATCAATTTCATTCATTTGTATCAGTGAAATCAAATTAAGATAATATCACTTTGCCTGACTGTACAAATGGCACTGAATTGGTAGTAAAACATCTGATATTATTCTTCGGGTCGAGTCTAAGCGGGTCGAGTGGGCGCGGACCCGTCTACTGTTAATAAAATCTAATGACTCTCTTATCTCTTGCAGTCTGAAAGAATACTATCATTCATTCCACCAGACGGTAACTTCCGCCTCATGTCCTACCACATTGGATCCCAGAGCGTCGTGGCGATTCCGATGTATGTGCGACACAGCCTCACGCTCCGGTCGAATGGCGACCAGGGACGGTTAGACCTCACTGTTGGCCCCAAGCAAACTATGGGGCGGACTTTAGAAAGTAAGGATGGATTTTTCGTAAGAGCCTGTTATCATCATCATCATTTCAGTCGAAAGACGTCCACTGCTGGACATAGCCCTCCCCCAAGCACCTCCACTTCGACCGGTCCTGTGCTTCCCGCATCCAACGGGTTCCTGCGGCCTTCACAAGGTCGTCGGTCTACCAGCCTGTTATGTTTTACTTTTATTAATTATTCTGAGAAAACATTCCACCGTATCGATTTAGTGCGATTCGAAATCGAAATACCCAAAAGACATTATGTAGAGTGGAGTACAATATACGGGCAAGGACATCAACGTGCAGCCTGTTACCATGGTTTGAGTACATGATTTTGAACCCCATGCGTTGAAATTCGTCGGTTATTAAAAAAAAATTTGACCGTGTAGGTATCGCACTTTTCTATGAAACATCTGTTTTTTTTTTAGCCGACGAAATAATTCTACGCTATCATGTGCATTCATCATGATAGCGTAGAAATTGGGCCTAGTTTGCCCGTTGACATCCCTGACATCCTGTAAATTTTGAAAATTAAAATCATAGTTATATTCAGGTAATAAAAGTATATGGATTGTAAGTAGGTAGGGTATGAATGACCATACAATTTCACACCAACATTGTCATCATTACTGTGCACATACCTTATGCCGCACTATGTCCTACATTTCCACATCAGTATTAAACTATGTTAATTTTCTTTCCAGACGTAGCATTAGAGATCTGTATGCCTAAATGTGTCTTGAACTGCTCTCTCACCGCAAACCAAGGCAAATACTCGTATGATCCAGTTAGTAAGGTGCTGTTATGGGATATAGGACGCATCGAGTTGCCAAAACTGCCCAATATAAGAGGAACTGTAAGTAATATAATATTGTGAAAGTCTGGATAGTGTTGCCAAAAAAAAAAACTCCCTACATTTTGCCATTTTTGAATTCTAAAAAACAGTTCATTCTATTATGTTGTAATGACACTGGTTGATACCGGTTAGATCTTTGTGCCTACAATCATATTGGATGGACAGCAGGCTGGGTTTTGGCCTAAAGGCAAAGTTGCCATTCCATATTGGTACAAAACTATCTCTCGACCGCATTTGTGGTCTTGAGCCACAAATGCGTCTTGGTGTATTTCAACTATTTCATTAATTTATTCATACTCGCCTAAATAACTGTTCTGTTCTGACGTTGTTTTTATGGCAATATCCGGCGCATGCGCAACTTCTTCCTCGACTTCTGGTCACACTTTATTTAACACCAACTTATTTCCTACAGGTGTCAGTAGCATCAGGTGCCGACATATCAGGCGCGAACCCAAGCATCAACGTGCACTTCACGATACCTCAGCTAGCAGTCAGCGGGCTCAGAGTCAGCCGCCTCGACATGTACGGAGCCAAGTACAAGCCATTCAAGGGCGTCAAATACGTAACAAAAGCGGGCAAATTCCATGTGCGCATGTGATCGGAGGCCGACCAGCCCGAACCGTGGATGTGCTTGGGACTGTCTATGAGTGGAAGTCGTGTACAGTGATGCCAGTGTTACTGAATGATGGTCTGTAAAGAAGGACCAAATGTTTTTATTTTGGGGTTCCTGTTTGGCGGTTATATCTGTGGTCTTTTTCGTCATTAAAATTAAAACAAAAACATGTGCGATTGGGATACCCCCGCCAGGAACGAAGTTCCGCACGCACATATACACTTGTATATAAAAGATAGAGACAAAGAGAGAGAGAAGAGAGTCGCATAGAGGTTTTCTCCTACCGTGAAGATTTCTACAAGTTAACCCCTGCCGCAAGCCGCGTTAAAGAAACTTCCTTAAAAAAAAAATCAGGGTTTGTGTTTGTGTAAGTGCGTGTACGCAAGCGTGGTTTCTTTTGCGCATTCGCTGCCCGTCCAATATACTACTTTCGGCGCTCACTCACTTAAAGAAACCTCATGTCTTATTGTGCAAAATGGAGTCTAGAATGGAAAGTTAAGAAGAAGGCTAAGGATATTATCGCTGGGTAGCAAGTACCTCAGTTATTATAATATCTATCGTTTATTGTCAATGTAAGTGAACTCATGAAAATACATAATATATATCAGTGTATCCATGTCAAATAAGTTAGTTATTATATAAGTTGTAAATAATATATTCTATTCAACGTTATAAATACTTGTATTAAAACATTATTATGCAGCATTCATGACTTTTATTAAGCAAACATAAATTAACACAATTGTTTTTAGAGGCTAACTTAATAACAAAATGATACTTCTTATTAAGAAAATTATAATACCTACAATAGAATTGGGTGTTTTACATTTTCTAATATAAATGTACCTACATAGAATTTTAAAACAACTGGCGAAATGTGGGTGTAGTATAGGTACAGACGGCAGCACATCAAGGTACTACAATCTGTCAAATTTCTTTAATAGATTTCCAACTTTATCGCTAAAGTATAAGGTTCAAAGTTGATTGGGAAAATTTCACAGTTTCGGATAGCTTGATGTGCTGGCGTCTGTACAACTCTGCCCAACCCTTACAAGGAATACAGGCATGATGTCATATAATATTATACATATACCCCTTACTAATAAACGTTGTGTAGCGTTTGTATAGTTACACAACGCTTTGTCTTCTTCTTTCGAAAGTCAAATTACTGACGACTGAAAGAGAGAAATTAGTGGGCAACTAGTCATCTGATGTAATACGTTTATTAGTAAAGGGTCAAGGGTAATTTTGCCTGAGTAATATTTTCATTTCCACATCCTTATATTTTAAACCCCCTTACTAATAAACGTTGTATAGCGTCTGTATAGTTACACAACGCTTTGTCTTCTTCTTTCGAAAGTCAAATTACTGACGACTGAAAGAGGGAAATAGGTGAGTAACTATTCATCTGATATAATACGTTTATTAGTAAGGGGTCAAGGGTAATTTTACCTGAGTAATATTTTCATTTCCACATCCTTATATTTTGAACCCCCTTACTAATAAACGTTGTATAGCGTCTGTGTAGTTACACAACGCTTTGTCTTCTTCTTTCGAAAGTCAAATTACTGACGACTGAAAGTGAGAAATCGGTGTGTAACTATTCATGTGATATAATACGATTATTAGTAAGGGGGTAATTTAAATAGTCGAAACACCCTATACAGGCTGGCAGGGCCACCGACGCACAATCTGTTACCATGGATTCAGTAACCAAGTCAATCATCAAGTCTGCCACCTGTATTAAACCTTTTGAACGCCATTGTCACATATATGTGACAAACGAAATCTTACCCTGAACGCCAACGTCACAAATATATGACAAAATACACGTCGCACCATATTATGAAATAAACAATTTAATCATTACTTTTGTGTTTTTATTTATATAATTTAAAAGTTTCAAAAAGTGGCCTGGCGTCAGGGGTACGGCGATACGTTTATACTCTGGCGTTCAAAAGGTTAACATAATAGAGACGTAATATCACTTCCAAACTTCCATTTGAAAGAAAATCCCTACATTAAAGGCGAGTGGGTAGTTGAGACCGCGAAATTCAAATTTTCCTACGTTTTTTGCAATTTGCAGGTCAGTGTCAGGTTGTATCTTGATCACAATATGATTCGCGACAATAACAGGTACATATCTAGAGAATTATAATCATTAGAATCATTAATATATCTTTCTAAGTTAGATTTCTACCACCAACCACCAATCTCTTATGGAAAAGTGTTGGTGGTAGAAATCTAACTTAGAAAGATGTATTAATGATTCTAATGATTATAATTCTCTAAATATGTAGCTGTTATTGTCGCGAATCATATTTTGATCAAGATACAACCTGACACTGACCTGCAAATTGCAAAAAAACTAAGAAAATTTGAATTTCGCGGTCTACCACTATCCATTCACCCCAAGGAAGTGTGCACACGATCAAGTCACAAGAAGATAAAGATACATACAGAAAAAAAACCAAATAGTTTAGAACACATTACGTGGGATCCTAATTCCTGCGAGGTTCTTACGCATGGCCGCAAGTTCGGTTTCCAGCCTGTGCGCGTTCATTTGCGAACTGTCCTTATCTCTAAAGTATCGCTGCACCAGCACGGACATCAGCGCCGGGTACTCTCTCCGCACAGACGCTTCGACGTCTCGCTCCTAATGCATAAATAATTAGCGATAAATGTTCCGTTTTGTTCACACGCAAATAACTACTTGTACAAGAGATAACGAACGGAAGTGATACTAATTGCTTACCATTCACTTCAAATGATTAACTATTGTTTTTTTATACATGCTGTCTGTAGGCAGAGTTGTGAGTTGCATATGGTAGATATTCAAGCTTCCGGCCGTCGTTCAGTCTATGGTCGGAAGCGAAAACACGTGGGATGCTGTCGCCCCTTTTTGCGAGGAGGTGATGCATGCAAAGGAGGCGGCGGACAGAGAGAGAGAGAACATAGGTAGGTACTTCTCACTTCACCCGCACCAGAAGAGCCAGCCGGGCATCGAAAGGCGCTTAAGGTCATAGCACACGTATCGCCTTTCGCCTCGCCACCAAACAGGCGTCAACCTAACGTAAGCTTAAGCACGTAACCAAAACGGATAAGAAGCTCCGATACGTCGACTCGGCTACGGCTAAGCGACCGCTGGTTGATGGTGCACCAGGCAGGCCGGAGGGGTGAGAGGGGCAAGGGTGGACGAAGAGACGTAAGCTCGGGTACGGAGAGACGTAAGCGCGGGTACGACGAGCCGTAACGCACCGCACCGCGGTTCGTGAGCTTGTCCCGAGGCGAGGCGATTACGTTACGATTCCGATTAGTGTGCGTTGCAGTAGGGAGTTTCATACAAAGATTACTGAATGGCTCGAGTTGATACGGTGCCGATCCTTTTCCGGTTTGATACGTGTGCTATGACCTTATTCGCTTAATGATTTCCAACCACCATAAGGAGGGGCCCGCGGGCGGCGAAACTAGGGCTGTATCGACACTCGGCAACACTTCGTGCCACTTTTTTGGACCTGACTTGGGTCCAAAAAAGTGGCATGAAGTGTTGCCTGGGCGCCTTTATGGGGAACGAGCGGTCGTGAGATCGGCCGCACTTGGTGACGGGGCCCGCTAGGCATGGTGGGCTGATATCAGTCGGGGGCGCGGCGACTGTAGGTACCTACCTACATGTATCTCCCGGGTTCCGACTTATGGTAGTAGAAGGAAAAGTGGGGTTTTAGTCGGTAGGAATTCGACATTACCCTCCGTTCTCCCCCAGACGGAGGGTTCCGTTAGGAACCCCCCGGACAAAAAAAAAAAGAAAAAGTAGCTACAAGTGTTGTACGGCCATTTTAACTACTACTGGTAACACCTATATTTTCTGCATATAAATGATTATTATATTCATATACGATTTCCTGGGGGCCTAAAAAGGCCACTTTGGAAGAATCATAAAAGGGTAACATAATGGACAGTGAATGTGTTCCACGCGCGCGTCAAAGAGATGTCAGCATCCAGGAGGGGCCCCTTAGGGCCGAAGCCTGCCGGGCCAGCGGCATTGTTCGAAAGGGTTACCGTTGGCCCGGAACATAAAGGGCTAAGGAAGGAACACGGGTGGGTTTTAGTCAGTAAGAGTCTGACACTCCCTTCCGCTCCACCCAGAGCGGGAGGAGTCATTTGATGATTTCCCATCTGCAAAAAAAAAAAAAAAAAAAGTGTAACATAATGGACAGTTAACCGTTAAGTAAATCGTATCAAATCCCATTGGTGAAGCATTTTTCAGTTAGGTATTTTTTTTTGTCTGTGCTAAAATACCA
This sequence comes from Mesoligia furuncula, assembly GCA_916614155.1. Classification (NCBI taxonomy): domain Eukaryota; kingdom Metazoa; phylum Arthropoda; class Insecta; order Lepidoptera; family Noctuidae; genus Mesoligia; species Mesoligia furuncula. Next base: position 12,955,147 of record OU744793.1, on the reverse strand, counting down.
ATCAATCCGATCCAAATCCAATCCCAATCTCTTTGATTTTACCTACGTAGTGCAGTGAAAAAAGAAAAACACGAACTGTCTTCGCCATATTGCGATTCATAATGTTATCCTTTTATGATTCTCCAAAGTGGCCTTTTTAGGCCCCCTGGTAGGTAACTGAACCCAGAACCTCACACTCGCAGTCACACTTGCGATCATTCATAACACAAATGAGATAGAAAAAACTGGTCAAGTGCGAGTCGGACTCGCACATGAAGGGTTCCGTACCACAAGGCAAAAACTCCAAAAAAAAAACATGTTTTTTGTATGGGAGCCCCCCTTAAATATTTATTTTATTTTATTATTTATTATTAAAGTTAAAATACAACTGAGTATTTTGTGAATATTTCAAGTGCCTACCTGTTGCCATTTTTGATATCGAGCAAAAAAGGGCAAAAAAATCGCGTTTGTTGTATGGGAGCCCCCCTTAAATATTTAATTTATTTTGTTTTTAAATAAATCATAAATCATAAATCATTTATTTGTTCATTACATTTTGGGTAGTTAAATAAGGTCTTAAATAAAATGTGTTTCACCAAAATCTACCAATTGAGGCATATGAACAGAACACAGCACAGGTCAGTATTAAACTTAAATTAATTATTTGTCAAACATTGTCATTACATTAATTATCATAAATCATTTAATTGGATTAGGATACTAAAATATACAAAAGCTAATTGAAAAAAAACAAATACAAAATAAAATATAATAAAAGTTGGCTTATAAAATCATGTCAAACTGTCTTCAAGAAATTCTTCAATACTATAGTAACACTTGCTGGCCAAGAGGTTACTCATTTTTGTTTTAAATAATGTTTTATGGCAGGTCTTGTATTCATCCGGGACTTTATTATAAATTTTTGGTGCCAGACTTAAGAAACTTTTACCCATTAGACCCGTTTTTGATTTGTTACCACACAATTTATTATTATTATTGTATCTCCTATTACGCTTCACTACATCTGAGAGGCGCTGAAAGTAAGTGGGATTGCTGTGAACAAATAAGGCCACCTCAAGGATATATATGGAGGATATTGATATGGGAGATATTTAGAATTTGTTGTTACCTATAGCGGCAAAAGAAATACATAATTTGTGAAAATTTCAACTGTCTAGCTATCGCGGTTCTTGAGATACAGCCTGGTGACAGACAGACAGACAGACGGACAGACGGACAGACAGCGAAGTCTTAGTAATAGGGTTCCGTTTTTACCCTTTAGGTACGGAACCCTAAAAATGAGTTATGCTTAAATTATCCAGAAACGGGGCACTGGATATTAATGTTCCATTGTCTGTTTTATGAATTAAAGTAAAATCGTTCATCGATTCATTGATACGGGTATTTATTGCTAGTTGCGTTAGGTTCTATGGGAAGCATGGTCGAACGGTAACATCTCATTTAGCTAGGTCTTTCCCTGCAGTTGACTTTTATTGAGGCTGGGTACGACTTGCGGAAACAAAAATTATATCTTAAGTACCTTTTCACACGCTCAGGCTGTTGGATAGTCGACGCCGGATATCATCAGTGGCGGAGTTAATTGGTAAGTTAGCTAGGTATAAATACTTACACATTTTATCCAGCTCACCTATACACTTCCGCTACTGCCCTGGCGCCGACTTCCCTGCAGCTAGAACGTGTGAAAAGGTCATAAGTGTAGGTCTTCGTTAGCATAGAGATACACTTACAATGTAACAACAGTATTGAGAAGACCATCGAGCGTGCACCCCCGGTAAACGATTGCATCTGGCACGGAACCATTCCAGGACGTTACCCATGCCTGAAGCTGTGGGGATCAGGTTGAACGGCGACGGTAGCGTTGTCTGCAGCATGTAGTCTATGTATACCTGAAAAGAGTTAATAGGTGTGCTTTTTATCCGAGTCGCCGCATCGCTCGTGGTGCTAGCGCCTGCTAGCAGTTCTATTGCATGGCGGGCTACTACCAGACGCGCACCACGCGAACTTAATTTATATAGAAGTGGGTATATCCCGGGCCCCAACTCATGGTAGCAATAAGCGGTAGGACTCCGACATAAACCTCTGTTTGCTCCGGACGTAAACGAATTAAGGCGACTACATGATCTAAAGCGCGTTCTTTGTCGGACTGCATAGAAAAGAAAGAGTAGCGCGATGACACAACGCTGGTAATTTATTGTAAAATATGAAGCAATTATCAATTTACAAAAAATCTATTGTTTGGACTAAAAAATTAAAACACTTGTGTTTTAGTATGTTGCTTATAGAATAATCTGACAAAAAATCAGAATGATTGTATGTATAGTATACCTATTAGTATGGTTTTTATTGTAAAAGAAAGTTTTTAGAGGTATCTTCAAGATTTTTTTTTCTATCGTATCAAATTATTTGTATTATGTTTTCAACACACTATCTACCTAGAATATATCCTGAAGAATATCATATATTTTTCTGATTTTGTTTACTGTAGTCGATCATATACTTTTATTGTTTCTAAAACTTGCGTTTTTTGTGTTTAGGTCCTGTATGCCCCTGTAAGTCCTGTAAGGTCCTGTAAGCTTCCACCACTAAACTTACAATAGTACACAATTTAGTCTTACAATTTATTATAACTTTATTGTTGCAGGGACGAAGTAATAAAATTTTATCTATACCTACATAAAAAATTCAAAGTCCTGACTGACTGATACATCAACGCACAGCCTAAACTGCTGATCCTAGAGACATGAAATTTTGAGGGTGTGTTCTTTGTGAAGAGTAGGTATCCACTAAGAAAGGGTTTTTGGAAATTCCACCCCTAAGGAGGTGAGATGGAGGGTTGAATTTTCTGTGAATAATTTCCGACCTCCATGCGGGCGTAGCCGCGGGCAAAAGCTAGTCCCCTATAAAGTTACTTACTACCTACTTTTACACACATCAAGCTACCCGAAACTGTCAAATTTTCTCAATCAACTTTGAACCTTATGCTTTAGTGATAAAGTTGAAAATCTATTAAAGAAATTTGACAGATTCTAGTAGCTTGATGTGCTGGCGTCTATACTATTAGTGTTGAAAGAAACTCGAGTCTTGTAGTCTTATTAAATAAAACTTGAGCTATTTTTGAAGACTATAGAGTCTTATAAATAAAATTTAGAGCTCAAGTCTTTCAAAATTTGGAGTATTTTGTAAAAAGACTTGAGTCCTGCCAAAAAGAACTCCAAAGACTGAGTCTTTTTAAAAGAACTCATGACTGAGTCCTTTAAATCCGTAGCTGTAGTTTGAAGTAAAAAAAAATAGCAATGAACAAATTATTGATTTATTAGGTACGTAACTAATGTTATATATATTACTAGCTGACCCGGCAAACGTTGTTTAGCCATAAAAAATATTTCTGGCTGGCCGGCGCTACTTTCGTTCGCGTGGTGTCCTATCCCTTACCCTACCCTACCCCTACCCTACTCCTACCCTACTCGTACCCTACTCCTACCCTACTCCTACCCTACTTCTACCCTACTCCTAACCTACTCCTACCCTACTCTTACGCTACTCTTACCCTACTTCTGCCCTATTACTAACCTACTCTCCTACACTACTTCTACCCTACTCCTATAAGTAAATAAAAGAAACAAAAAAAAAATCCGGATAAAAAGTATCCTATGTTCGTTTCCTGCTTCTAAGCTACCTCCTCACCAATTTTCAGCCAAATCGGTTCAGCCGTTCTTGAGTTATAAATTGTGTAACTAACACGAGTTTCTTTTATATATTATTTTAGTATATATTATTTGAGCCACGAAGACAGACACATTGAAGCCCTTATAGGTTTATTACCCAATCTATATTACCCGTATTATGTGTGTTTATTATTTTATTTAAGTAGACGTTTTATTAACTCGCATTTTGATTCAGCAAATCGTCAGTCTTCAGGTGGATACTTCTGATTAGGTTATTTGCGTTTAATGCAAATTGTTACAAATTTTTATTGTGCGATTTATTTTCAATCAGTAAATAAATATGGATGACGATATAAAATGATTCTGCCAAAGTGACCTTTTTAGGCCCCAAGTTCATGACTCAGTCTAGCTCAAAGAACTTAAAAGACTCAGAAGACTCAAAGGACTCGGACTCATGTGACTAACCTTAAAAATCTACTCAAGTCTTGTAATGAAGACTAAAAGACTCGAGTTTCTTACAACACTAATACCTATGTTCTTGTCTTCACTTAGGGAAAAGAAAGAAAATACGTTTATTTGCAGCAAACATGACGTAGACTCGCAGAGAAAGAACACAAAAAGAACAAGTTGGAGGAAATTATGCGTCACATCTACCTACGCGAAACGAACTAGAAGCCCGAGGCCTGCGGACCGAGAGTAATGGGTAGCTCACCGTCCGATCAGGACCAGGCCCATGCCGGACGGCGCGTACGTGTTCCACGCGCGCCTCAAAGAGATGTCAGCATCGAGGAAGATGGGGCCCTTGGGGCCGAAGCCTGCCGGGTCAGCGGGATTGTCCGAAACGGTTACCGCTGACCCGGATCATAAAGGACTAAGGAAGGAACATGGGTGGGTTTTAGTCAGTAAGAGTCTGACACTCCCTTCCGCTCCACCCAGAGCGGGAGGGGCACAGATATAGATATACCTAGATAACGCAAGTATCACGAACTGTATGAAAACCAAGCGTGCCATTTTTTGACTACCTACAATGACGTCACAAGCTCGCGCTCTCGCTCACACTTACCCAGCCAGCAATACAAAGGACTGAGCGCGAAAGGGGCGGCTTACGATTTGTAATCATAAGTTGGTGCAATTTTTGGCACGCGAAGTAGTTACTCTTGCGTTATCTAGGTATATATATCTGTGGGGAGGGGTCATTTGATAATTTCCCACCCGAAAAAAAAAACCCGAGGGAACTTGGAATTGAAAGGTCTTGTGACATATAGAAGATGTCAAGGACTATGCTAGGCTCAGAGGTTTCCAAGAGGTGCTACAAAATTTGCTACTACCGCATCCAGTATCATTTTTATACCTAATCAAGCTTTTTCCGACGAGGACCAACGTTTCCTTTGAAAACTCGTGGTCGTTTCTTCATTGCTTTCTCAGAAAAACTTCCATTGGTCTAATAGCAAGCAGGCCATGATGCTGTAGAAAAGGAAGGCTTGACTTATTGACTAATGAGCATCACTGTGGGTGGCTGTAAAACATTTCGCACAGCTGTGACTGACCAGGGGGCCTAAAAAGGCTACTTTGGCAGAATCAGCAGACAGTTAATTAACGACAGTTAACTGTTAAGTTAATCGTATCAAATCCCATTAGTGAAGGATTTTTCAGTTATTTTTTTTTGTCTGTGCTAAAATACCAATCAATCCAAATCCAATCCCATCTCTTTGATTATACCTACGTAGTGCAGCAGAAAAAGAAAAACACGGACTGTCTCCGCCATATTATGATGATGCAAGATCAGACTGTCATTTACGTTTTGATTTGGTATCGTTACCGAGTGCGACTGCGATATCGCATAAATCTATCGGCCTTTAGCAAGCAATATTCAGACCTATTTGGAAAAGTTATAGATACGTTGGCTATAAAATGATAGATACCAACCATCTAAAACTATCCCGCGGCCATTCTCGAGTTCGATCTTAATTCTTCGATAAAATCGTGGCAATTCTCGAGTTTAAGCAAGAAATTTCCATTAAATAGTTACCTATTAGAGAGACTTTAATTAAATAGCAGTTTTTATAACTTCATTAGGTCTATTATGGGTTCTTTAGAAGTTATAGGTTATATATAGACGTGGAATTTCTATTTAGGGTTCCGTAGTTCCTACAAGGAACCCTTATAGTTTCGTCAAGTCCGTCCGTCTGTCTGTCTGTCTGTCTGTCCGAGGTTTTGCTAAGAGACCTTTAGTACTAGAAAGCTGTAATTTTGTAGGAGTGCGTATATATTAATTACACCGACAAACGGGTAAAATTTTTTTTTTCAAATATTTTTTTTAGGGAGACTCCCTTACACGTGAAGTGGAGATGAATATTTTTTTCGTCGTCTACCCCATCGTGTGGGGTATCATTGAATAGGTCTTCTAAAATGATTTGGGGGTTGCTAAAATAATATTTCGATTTAATGCACCATTTACGAAATATTAAACTTTAAAGTGCAATTTTTTGTTCCAGTAGGGCTTCCCCCCGCTCTAAAACCTAAACAGCTGGCTTGAAAAATCTGGAAAAATTCACGATGATAGTGCATTTCATGAACTTTAAAGGAAAAGTATAGCGGTTAAGATAACTTTATTAGTTTAGCATTACCTAATAGTCGTCGAACTTGGGTGTTGGATAATTTTGTAAGTACCAAATACAAAATCCTTAGCATTAATCTTTTAAAGTGACTAAGATGAAGTAGTTGCTTGTTTATAACGGGTAAAGACTTGCATTGAAAAAGAAAATATGTTTTTTTTAATATTCAGAATAAAGAACAACAGAATCGTACGACACTGTGATACGGGCTACTACGGAACCCTACACTGTGCGTGGTCCGACACGCACTTGGCCGGTTTTTTACTCTCACCTCGTGCTCGGCTAACGGGTGATTAAGCGTAATAAAGTAGAGGTTTACTACCTCTACTGAAAATATTATAGAGGTTGCTTCCTGTATAATTCCAAGTACTAATCTGCAAATTAAGGATTAACCTATGTTGATTGTGTAAATTTGACCATTTTAACTTTTTTTTGGGGACCTCGATTGCAACGGTCGCAACTACGATTTCCTTATTGGTATATTAGTGTACCTGTATCTACAATACCTATAGTCAACACTTGGATGATAACCTATAGGTACCAGTATAGCTACTGCTATACTGGTACCTATAGGTTACTTGCACAAGTTAAGTAACTATAAAATTTTATTGCTGACGGTTGGTCAGCAACGAGTTTGTTAACCTGGACTTTTTATGAGTTACACCTATTAGATACTTAGTACATTGTAAGAGCATACAAGCTCTGTAAATTTTTTGAGGTATGCTATGGATAGTATCCTACAATCTTGATAGGGTTATGGGCAAACGGTGATTCAGTAAGGCTAAGGTCCCACCACAGAAGGAACGCTTAAAAGAAAGGTAGGACGCAGGCTAAATGGTCGACGATCTATAAGGGCCTGTGCACACCACGTTTTTTAAACGCGACGTTGACGCGCGCAGGCCCGAAGTATGAGCACATCAAGCTACTACAATCTGTCAAATTTCTTTAATAGATTTTCAACTTTATCACTACAGCATAAGGTTCAAAGTTGATTGGGAAAATTTCACAGTTTCGAGTAGCTTGATGTGCTGCCGTCTGTAGAAATAATAAAGTTGTAGAGTTTAGTTGATTGAACGCTATAATCTCTGGTAGGAGTCGGATTTGAAACATTCTTTTTGCATTTCATAGCCTTGAGGAATTTAACATCACGCTTGGACTCGCGAGGAGCAGAACAAAAAGAAAAAAAGTAAGAAAGAAAGCTAAGCGAAAACGAAGTAATAGCGCAGGTAGTAATAGTAATAGGGCAGGCGATGCGATGCGACGGGGTGGATGAGGAACGAGGAATTTCACGTGGACGAATTCGCGGCCAGATGCTAGTCTTTGATATACCTTACACTGTTATAATGATGAACTAGCAGCGTCCCGCAGTTTCACCCGCCATAAATGTCGATCCCGTGGGAATATCGGGATAAAAACTATCCTATGTCCTTCCCCGGGATGCAGTCTATCTCTCTGCCAAATTTTATCGAAATCCGTTCAGTGGTTTAGGCGTGGAGAGGTACCATACAGACAGACAGCCGAGAGTTACTTTCGAATTTATAACATTAGTTTGGATTGATGGCTACCAAAAAAATATATGCTTGTTTATTCAAACCGACCTAGCTAAAATTACCTCATTGCAATGTTGCCAGGCCAGGTAAGGAAATTCTATTCTATAGTACCTTAAGACCCATTAAACGGGCCTCGTAAAACCCAACTAACATGGGGTACCGAAGGGTCTTGCATTTTAGAAGGAATGTTAACATTAGCGTTTGCACGACAAGGAGGTAAGCATGTTTGCTCCTCATCCTCATTGATGACAATGTTGAGTTTTCGATAAGGTATAGTCGACCTCGTAATAGTTTTCACGTGTGTTTACAAGTGTAAACTTTACTAAGGGCTAATTTCGGCGGGCGGTTTAGAGGTCCTAACTTCTGATCGCGTTCAGTTCCAAATGGTGAAAGTAGCCCTTAGTGAAGTTTTAATTTACTGAGCTTTTTGTCTAATGTTGGAACTATCAAACAGTTTTAAAGAAAAAATAGACGCTGACGTTTTATGACGTGCAAGTAACATTCAGCTTTATGATCAAGTAATTACGAGGTCAATTATATCTACAAGCAGGTATCCTCATAATCAGCCTATAATGTTGCCACTGCTGGAACACAGGCCTCCTCACTGTGAGAGGGAGTGGGCCGTAATCCACCACGCGGGCCCAGTGCGGGTTGGTAGATGTTACATGTCTTCGAATTTTTGATTCTAGGACATGCCGGTTTCCTCACGATGTTTTCCTTCAGCGTTTTGAGGGCAGTGGTGATGAAATAATTTACACAAATTAAAGCGCCTGTCAGGTTTCGAACCTACGACCAACTCGCGGTCGTGCTAGTGAGTTTCGGCCAGAGCGATGTCGCACTTTCGCTGAAAACGGCCCTACCAACGCGATCGAAAAAACATTTCCAATGTTAAAAATATATAGACATACATTTTTTTTTGGAAATTACATGGTTTTACTTACATAACTGCTTTTTTAATTACATTGCATGGTTGCGGTCGGTCGATAGGCGACGTAGGATGCAAGAGCGAGCGAAGGGTGCCCCGAGCTTTGGTTTTGTTAGGTTACTTTAAACCCTTTTCACAGAAATAGGAGCCCCGCGGAGCGCGGCTCGCGTCGACATTGGATGCAAGAGCGAGCAAATGAGAATACAAATACCTTTATCTCATATCATAATAAACAGGGTCAATTGAAATCATAGGCAGACAGAAATAGGGGCCGTCGGGGCAATGATCAATAACCTTTTGAACGCCACGGTCGGGTATAGACGACAAACGAAAACGTGCCCAACACGCCACAGTTGTCTACAGCCGACAAGAAAACGACATTTTTTACCTTTTGAACGCCACAGTCGGGTATAGACGACAAAGGAAAACGAGCCCAACACGCCACCGTCGCCTACAGCCGACAAGAAAACGCGTGTTGGGCACGTTTTCGTTTGTCGTCTATACCCGACCGTGGCGTTCAAAAGGATAATGCGAAATAGTGTCTCCAACCGTTGGGAGTTATTTATTAGGGTTTATTATGTTTATTCAAAAGAACATTATTTGTAAAAATATCATTATGTGTTTACAATATTATGCTTTATAAAATTATGCTTCATTATTATTATGCCAACAGTATTTATGGGAAATCATTTATGCTTATTAATATTATGCGTAGTGATAATTATGCTGAATTTCGTTATGCCAATGTAAATTATGACAATATATTTTATGCTTATCATTAGTAAACCTGAGCCACCACTGCACTGGGTGTGTAACGTTTGATATAATAACAAAAATTCTAACGATCAAAAGACCTATTTTCATTTAATATATTTTTTTTTATTATAACGATCAAATGATATAATGAATTATTGACATAATTTCATTTTACCTAATTTCATATGATATAATGAACAGTTTATATAATGAACATTTGAAATAATATTCACATAATATAATATTCAGTTGCTATAATATTCAAAATCTATAAGTGTAACGTTTAATATAATTAGGAAATGTCTACTTTTATTTTTGCAAAAATTTATTAGATTTTAAACGCCTGTCACTTTTGTGCGCAATCCTGGCACCGTAGGATCAACCAAATTACAGACAAAAAAAATGCAAACCCTATGCGTTTGCGTTTTTTGAGAAAAAAATCTTAAAGTTACAGAAAATTCAACATATTTACATTATAAAATTGACATTTTACCATAGATAATGTACGAATTTCCCTTCCAGGTCGTTCCGTTTTAAGTTCAGACAAAGTGACGGTAGATTTTAGTGGTTTTTATTAAGAATACTGTAAGTTTTTTAACTTTAATCCATTTTTAACTGGGTAACGAAACGTAATCGAATGTAAGCAATTGACGTTGACGTTTGACAGTTGTCATTCGTCGTTTTAAATTTCTTTTTTTTTTGTGTTTCCGATTACACTTCACACTAAACCAACATAATATACAAAAGTAACACATTTGTAATGACAACTGAGGATGCAAGAGCGAGCGAAGCGAGCTCGCGACTTGGGGCACCCCGACTCGGACAGGTTAGGTTCGAAGTTCGGACAGGTTAGGGGATGACGTCATCCCCTTCGTGTTAGGTTCCTTTAAACCCTGTAGACAGAAATAGGGGCCCCGCGAAGTGGGGCTCCGTCGACATAGAATGCAAGAGCGAGTGAAGGGCAGAAAATTAGTTAATATGAATGTTAGGTCAAATGAACATTATATAAAGGGAGCATTATACAATATGAAAATTATATGAAATGAACGTTATACTAAATGAAATTAGAGAAAAAGAAAATTATATCAAATATAACATTTGATCATACGAAATTAGGTTAAAGGTTTTTATAGCATACGAAAATTATATCATATGAAAGGTATCTCAAATGAAATTAGACTATCTGTTGTTATACCAAACATTACACACCCCACTGCACTGCGGGTATCCTCATCTATAGGTAATGCCCAAGATGATGATGAGGTGGCTGTGCATGTGCACTCACCCTGTTTACCTACATAATATTTACAAACACTTGCGGTACATATAATAGAGTGAATTTAAGATAGCATTTTCCCTTTAGTATAGTATTGCGTCTGTATTTATAATTTCTTTATAACTTAGTGGAATCTTGTCCAAAATGGTGCCGTTTACAAAATAGAAATAGGTAGGTACTACTATTAAATCACGGAAAACAGTGAAATCGACGTGTTTGTAGAGGTTCTATACTATGCAATACATAATGCTTGGAATAATGTAAGCTTACCTCAGTCTTACCGAATGTCCACTCTATGTCCACGTTGTCGTTGACCCTTTGAAAAGTGTTGGACATAGTTGCTATGAGCATGTTTAGTACAACTATTACGGATATTACTTCGAAACCTGTAAATAAATTAAAGTTTATTGAATTCTAGGTATGCTATAGCGATCATTAGTTTGTAGAAATCTTTATTTGAAATCAGAGATCGATACTATATAGGTATTTGTAATGGTAATGACTATTTATATAAAGTAAGGAATGTTGGTTCCTTTAATTGGTAGCAGGTTGGAATGAGGCCACATAAAAGTAACGTAAACTAGGATGGTCAGAAAATGAGGAACCAACGAGATAAAGAAGGTACTGAGCTGTGAGAAATCAAATAGGCTTAGGGATAGGCTTAGGCAGATCCAATAACTGTGCCTAAATAGTAGCCTAACCTAGTTTGACGAGGTAGTAAAAATTAGGAAGGTGAATCTACAAAGCCCATATGGGTGGTTCTACTCGCAAGGGAATTTTCCGCGGCTCACCTTATTTTGTATAGTTTTTGTAACCAAATTATATTGATTTACGATCGAAACTGTACAAGTAAATGGTTTCTAATATGACACTAAAAATTAGCTCACTCCTAAATATTTATCTTACAAAAATTGTACTTTAAACTGCCAAATTCTCAGTCTCCTGGGATGTCTCTCGGACGAAATAAAAGCTTAAAGGCTGCATTATAACTTTATTTTGAGTAAGCACGCCATACCTGCACTAAAATAAAAATGTTTAATATATATAGTTTCAATGTGTTTGTCTATTTTTACCTTAAATGCGAAACTTATTAAAAAAAAAGTGCATTATATTTTGTCTCTCGGTTTTTACCTCAGTCTCCTGCTACATCAAAACACGTTAAAATCAGTTTAAATTATCGCGTTTAGCGCGTTGCTTTTTGGTCTGAGTGAAAGATCGCAGTGAAGTTAGCTTACAACCAATCGTGTCCATCTCGGCTCGCAGTTGGCTTAGTCGCTACGGCGACTTGTATGAGTGAAGTTGTGCTGCGGCCAGTCAGCTTATAAGTATCCTGGTACATATTTATTTAAAATCCATTGTTTTCTTTATACTTTTTTTGCATTCATATATCAAATTTGTTACATTAGATTACAGAATTGCATAATTTCAATATTAAATGTTGCATTGACGTAGTTATTGGTTAAAACTTAAAATAATCTCAGTATCCTGTCCTCAGTCTCCTGGAAATATAATAGAAACTACACACAGAACAACTATTGAAGACTGATGAAATCTTAAAGATTTTATACTAAATATAAGTAGATTTTATTTTCAATAATTTTGTATTTCTTAATTTTGTAATAAGTACTAATTAGTGTCCTTTTGTGATTATTTGTGAGACAAGGTCTTACAATTGAAGTGTTCCATGGAAGACACCATTTTTATGCCATGAAACAATTTTTAAGCCATTAAACCATTTTTATGCCATTAAACAATTTTTATTAATAAAACATACCTATATTTGTTTAAATAATTATAACGGTTTTTAAGTTCTTTTGTATCAATAGTCAGTATCCTGTTCATAGCCTCAGTCTCCTGGACCCATATTTTTTTTAAATGGTCATAAATTTGGTATATTTTATTTTTTTGACTGGCCCGTTTGGAATCAGTAAAAGAACGACCTAAGGTAGACGTCAAGCTACTTTTCTGACCTTAGATGCCGAAAAAATGTTACTTCATTTTCGTCCCTCCTGAGTAGAACCACCCATATGCATTAAGAAATTAGTCTTGGTTGAATCAAACAAGTCTACGTCCTAATTCAATATGATTTTGAAACTAAGTATCTTCACTTAGATATGAGAGATGATATGACATGACTTACATCCAAAACAGAAGTATCCAATACGTTCGGTATACGCGTGTCTATTCTCATGAAACTTGTCCAAGCTCCTTGGGTCACGTGTGTTCCCCAGCACCACATCAGCACTTTCAAGAGGCGCCATACAGAATAACGCCCAGAATAAAGTGTTTAGAGTGTCGGTAAAGCTTGTGAATGAAGACACCTGAATGGTTTATAACAACAAAATTACGCTCTTTCAGGGGGTTGGAAGTGGTGGTATTCACACATGTCACCAGTTAACTTCTGAGTTTCATGCATTGTTATTAACTGGGTGCAAATTCGGAAACTAGGTTGTTATTTGCTACTGAAAATTCCGAATGAAGAACCTCAGTGACACTTGGCTCGGGAATTTACCCCAGGAACCCACGCCAACGAGGCAATATTTCAGCGTTAGGTTCAATGCAACATCATTATTCTATAATTTGATGCAAAACAGTTTATTTTGATAACAAAAGCACCTCATGAATCATGGGAACCAAAGTCAATGTTTTATATGTATAGGCAGATCATCCGGTTTTTGTTCAACAACTAATGTAAAATAACGGTAAACGTTTCTTTGTAAGTTGCAATGATCCGTGAAATAAGCTTCAGACAATGTGGACTAATGATCGAGCGCGAAAGCTCCTACCATAGAGGATACTTAGGTACTACCGGGTTTATGGCCGCGTCGCTACCGCCACTATACGTAGTTTACAGCTCACAAATGTAAAATGGGAGACCGGGGCTCCACTGTGCAGTCTAAGTAGTAAATCGGATGAACTTTAAACTTAAATCTACGACGCAGTAAAGAGGTCGTAAGATCCGCTATAGCGCCAACGCCTTATTTTACTACGGTTTTAGTCAGGCCAGAGATACATACAGATCTGACCTCAACCTTAGGAATACGAATAAAATGCATGACCGTTCAAACATCAACATTTTTAAATAAAAATCCCGTAAAGTTTAACTGTCTCGCTTGTTTAGAAGTAGTTACTTAAGCTATGAACATTTTAATTCGGTACTCTGTTAACTTCTGTTTCAAAATGACATGTGTGGAAGACTGGAACGACTATTAAACCCCGTTACCTACTCTCTCTGCGGGTTAAAGATTTAATTTGACAGTAACAATATTTTAAAGTCAAATTGTGTACTCTGTCCATTGTGCTAGGGATTTAGGGTCAATTAGCATTGATTGTTTACCTGTACTGTCTTCATTCCGAATTCGTCTTCGTACACCATTCCGTCGTAGTATTGGTAGAATCGCGCGAGTCCGGCGGTAAAAGCGCTTATAATGATTGCAAATATTAAGATGTACTTGTAAATGTCGATAGTCATTTTCCCTAACGACACCTGTAAAATAACAGTGTATGTGTTGAGCAGTAGTGATGGGCGTTGAATCAACCGTTGATCTCCTGTCTACGTTTATGAATCAACTAGCTGCGCCCGGCGGTTTCACCCGCATAAGTTTTGATCCCGTGGGAATATCGGGATAAAAAGTAGCCTATATGTTAATCCAGGGTGTCAGCTACCTCCATACCAAATTATATCAAAATTGGTCCAGCCGTTTGAGCGTGAAGAAGTAACAAACATATAAACACACACACTCACACACACACTCACAAACTTTCGCCTTTATAATATTAGTGTGATGTGACTAGTTGAATTCGTCAACGACGTAAAGCTCGTTTAATGATCAACTAAACTAAATTCGAGAACGCAAACGTAACGAACTGAGCAAATTGAAAAAATAACGTTGAAAATAACATCATAGATTGCGAGCGACGGTCAATAATACATACATTGGTTGGTAGATGTAGAGACTCGTTGAACACCGCAGCGTTGAATAAAAACCGTTCAATGAATAAACGGGTTACGTTGCAAGTTGACAACAGTTGCATGTTAACTCGTTGACGAATTTAACTAGTTGATCAAATAGTTGATGAACGACTAGCGAGCAGCTCAATTACATCGATTACTTCCATGTAGCGATGCCGGTCGAAATAGAACCAATATAACTTGTACAATGTTACAAGTTTGCATAAAGAAGGCTCTTGAAACAGTAAAGCCGAAGAAGGAGATCTAATTTGAATAAATGTATGTTTGCAACATTTTCTAACGAGGGCATTCTTACATGGAATCAATGCGGCATTTAAATGTAAAATCAGCATACCTGCAGCGGCCCTAGATGGTAGTTCAACTGGCACAGGAACATAAGTCGGAAGAAAGCGAATATAGTCGCCAGGCAGAATGTGCCCTCGGCTAATAGAGTTGGGTCGTGCTGTCTCCAATATTTGCGTTCTGTACATTTTAAAGGTCACATACAATATTGTATTGCAAATTAGATGTACATACAATGCCACACACTATAGGCTATGCAAATTCTAGTAGGTAAGTTCATGTGTATGTAGGAAAAGGCTAGTGAATTGTTTGGTTTATCTAATCTCACGTAACTATTCGCTACTTAAGGCTAGAGCAGAAGTGCCAACGATATCTACGCGTACTTTGCGGTGTTTTGCCATCTAGTGGTTAAAGTAATTACGTTAAGTAGTCGCTAAAGCAGTAGTTTAATGCTCTTGGGTATGTTTTTCTATAAAAATATGCAGGTAAGTAGCTTGCATTTGTTCTTCTGAAGTATTTATACTTTTAGATACCCTGCTCATAGTTTATAGGTAAGGTAGGCTAGGCACACTTATACCTGTAAACTCCTCATCATTTACAGCAACATCAATGGCAGCTAGGATCCAGAAGACGAAAGTAAATCCAAACAGTGTGAGCATAATGATCTCAGTCCAGTTCCACATCTTGCTGAAGTATCGATGTGGACCTTGCATCAGGCACATCCGTAGAGCCGACCAGGCGTAGCCACAGACATACAGTATCAGGGGCGCTTCCGCACCTAACCCGATCCGAAAGGATTACATAGATGAGGTAGATATTGATCTAAATGAATGTGAATGGCGGGGAAGCTTGTAAAAGGTTTATTTATTTATTTAGGTTAACCGACAATTATTCACACAGTACATTTAACGAATAATTGATTGGTTGATGACCAATCCACTATATTTCATGTTAGTTATTTGAGATCCATGTAGTAATCTACTTCGCATATAGAGTTCCCATAAAAAGCCTTCAATGAAGCGGTTTATTTTAAATGTTACTATTTAAAATAAACCGTTTCAGCTAAAGCTTTTTATGGAAGGTCTAAGTATAGGCGAAGTAGATGACTGTGCAGTCTGATATTTTAATACAAATGCAAGCTGGCATCTAACAAGTTGACTAACAAATAAAGAAATAATATAAGCATATGTAATGTACTACACAGCAACTTTACTGTGCAGCACAGTATAATGACACGTTATCAAGCTCACTGGCATATCGTGTGCAATTAATTGAGATAATCTTGACAAAGCATCTTATCAGCGTCATTAGAAAGTAAATCGCGAACCTGTGTTTGGAGGTCCTCGCTTCAGACTCAATTTATCTTGATTAGATATAAAGAAGATCAGGGCAAGGAACACGAAGTATGCGGAGACGTGTGTGATCAGTTTGTTCAACGGGATTTGCCAGTGCGCTACGAGGTGATGACGTGGCGCTAGCTGCAAACACACTCATTATACAAGGAATCTCATTGAATGCTGTTGTTGAGATTGAGACTGTCTTGTTAAATATGATCGCTAGAGCGGCTACGATTGCTGAGCGTCTGGTCCTGGCTTGAGAGTTTCTATTTAGAAACTCTCTGTAAATGGCAGCCCTGAGTCTGTATTTGTGTTCGGTTACAAAATGGCTGTAGACTCGCACGACTATATATTAGTTATATATATAGTTATGGAAGTTATACCATAGGTGATAACTAACAATGATTTCAGGAAATACAAGTGCGATGTTACCTAGACCTTCATTCAGAAAGTGACTATGAATAAAAACTAAATTGAATGATCATGCTCACCATGCAAACAATGAGAATAAATGGTGTTATTAGCACTCGACTCAGAACCGTGAAAGCTTTACAGACTACTGGTTTGGTTCTCCAACTGTGCCAATTGCCAAGCCAGTACGACTCCAGTACCTGAGGATTATATATCAATGTTAGATCATCCGTGTTATCATTGTTCGTAGGTTCAGTTGAAAGACGTCCAATGCTGGACATAGACCTCCCCTAAGCGTCGCCACATGGACCGGCTCTGCACTTCTCGCTGCCAGCGGATTCCAACAACCTTCAAAAGGTCATTGGTCTACCTTGTGGGAGCCCAATTTTTAAATAATGTCCCTTAATTAATTTCAAAATTAATGAATATAACTTCCTGTACTGAATCTGTTAGCTGGTGAAAGGAACGTCTTTCTAATGGGTCTACCTTTTATAGCAGAACTTTTTACGTCATAATATTGTTTTGCATAACAACGGATAGCATAAACTTCATTTCGCAGAAAATCATTTCGCATACACTCAGTTGTCATACATTCAAAACTCATAATTTTGTTAGTCAGAATCATCTTTAGGCATAATGTTTATATCCATAATAATTAAAAAGCAGAACCATCATATCGCAGAAAATTCACAGTCAGAATCGTCTTTTGGCATACATTTTATATCGATAGTCATTAAAAACCTACCCTAACCTAAATGCTAATTACAAAAATATTGTCGGCTTGGATGCATGTAGCATGCAAACAGGCATACAACATGCAAGCAGGCATGCAACATGCAGCATGCATGTAGCATGCAAGCAGGCATGCAACATGCAGCATGCATGCAGCATGCATGCAGCATGCATGCAGCATGCAAGCAGGCATGCAACATGCAGCAGGCATGCAGCATGCAAGCAGGCATGCAACATGCAGCAAGCATTGTTTCTGTCACGGCTCCGGCGCTGCGGGGTTTGGGCGGCGCCACGCGAGCTTATCGTCACAGATGGTTTTAACGCTCACCACCGCAGCTTCGGCTTGCTGGCCGGCTTCGCCGGCCAGCCTCAGCCGCGGTGGCGGGCCTTCAAACCACCTGCTCCTCAGCTCGCAGGCCGCCCTACCCCTCCGCGCCTACGCGGGTTTAAATTACACTCTAGGGGTAAGGCAGACAAGACTGCGTAAAGTCGGTTTCGCAGCGATTCGTTTCTGTCACAAAATTTTTAATTTTTGATGTTCAAATATGCACCCATACCAAATAATCGTATTTCTAAATAAATGTTATGCTAAACAAAATTATGCATAATATTAATTATGGCAAAGGTAATTATGCGAAACAAAATTCTGCCAAGATAAAAGTATGCCATTGTAAATTCGGACACGTAAATATTCTGCCAAACAAAAGTTATGCTAAATAATTTTAATGCCTTAAAAATATTCGATTAAATAAGATTATGCCATGTGAGTTATGCCAAATAAAAATCGGAGTATCAAGATTCTGCCAAATAGAAGGAACCCCTTTCTAATTCGTGATGGTTTTGAGAGAAGTCTATGCAACTAATTTGAATCATTTGGTACTATACTGTTACCATAGGTTCAATACATGATTCTGAACCCCCATTAAAATATAAATTTAATATAGCATTAAAATATTTCGTCAGATAAGTATTAAAAAAAAAAACTGCTGTAGCCGCGAAGGTATTGCACTTTTTTATGTAACGACGAAAATTTATGATCCTAGAACCCCTGTCTAGAATCATCATCTACCTAGCCTTTTCCCAACTATGTTGGGCTCGGCTTCCGGTTCGGATGCAGCTGAATACCAGTATTTTACATGGAGCGACTGCTTATCTGACCTCCACAACCCAGTAACTGGGTAATACGATACTCCTTGGTAAGACTGGTTGTCAGACTTTCGGGCTTCTAAATACCCGTAACGAATGTCAAATATCCACAAATGACAGCCGGGACCAACGGCTTAACGTGCTTTCCGAGGCACGGAGGGGTCACGGTATGTAAAGATGGTCACACATCCAAAGACCAACCGTGGCAAGCGTAGCTTAACCTGATCGATCGACCTGTGCGGCTATTGTTATTTAGCCACGGGGCCCTCACCCCCAGAACCATGTGCTGAATTCATGGTTACAATTTGCACGTAGATAGCCTTGCCACCCTGTATACCGTTTGAGTGTTGGGATGAGCGACAAATTCCTTCTGCCTGTAGTCGACAGCCATAAGCAACCTCGGCAACACGAAGTGCCGACGTCCTTTGCCACCCGCAGTCTGTTTCAGCACGAATTCCACTTCTTCTGATGTACGACAGCATCCTATTCGGAATGGTTACGATTAGAGTATAGATCATTGTGACTTTCTCGACTTTCTTTCAAAGCTAAATTTGGACAACTTCCTGTTGGCCTTTCAAATTGAGACTTTGCATACTCGTTCCGTTTCATTTGCAATACCTCCTTTTATTTGGTAGCGCAAGAATGACTTGATGCTGTAATCAATAGCGTCACTCCAAAAGGGAACTTACCCTCTTTTCAGTTGCGCGATGATTGATGAGATCGGATATGAAAACGTGAAAGCTTGTTTTCAAAAAGATAATTTTAAAGGTTTTATTTAGTAAAAGTTCCCACCTAGGAGGTCAACGGCGAACGCACTGACGTCATCAGCAACCTGCAGATAAGCTGCGGCCAAATGCCTGTAGGCGGCAGCATTGTCTGCCAGTTCTGCAGCCAGGCAGAACGCGGTGAGGATAGGGTCCGAACTGACGTGCACCATGTATGCTGGAGAGGCGATGGCTCGATACACCGACAGCCGGAAGCTGCTCTCGTGAAGTGGGTCATTGTTCATATAACCATTTCTTTAAAAAATAATGTATTTCGAATATTTGTAACGCTGTTAAAACAGTAAAACCACATTAGACTAAGAATCTGGCTGCGCGTGGGCATTGTAAATGTCGTCTTGTATCTTGGTACTATTCAAATTTAATCGTGTATTTATTGGAAACAATAATTTATTTGTGCAATTAAAAAAAAACCTGACCATATTTTTTCTGATATAAATAAATATATTAGTCAGGCTCGTAACTTACAGTCTTAGGTACTTGAAATCGATTTTAGATTGGTTTATTATTCTCATTATCATGTTATTAAAATTCTATGGCTGTGCAAATATTACAAGCGATCAAAATAGGATCACAATTTTGTTGATTTAAAATTAATTATCATAATTTGAAACATTGGAGTAAAACATGAACATTTTTGTAGAGTTATTCAAATCTTCATATATTTACGTATTAATTGAATAACAAAATTGAACCTGATCTAAGTCAAATGTGGATCACGCGTATAACTGTTTGAAAAGATCTCACCTGCAACAAACACACAGACAGTTAGCTAAATGAGGACGGGTGATGGTGTGCCCCCTATCTATCAGGAGTGAGATAATCTCATAGTGTCCCATCTGAGCAGCCAGAACTAGCGGATTCACATGTGCGGGGAAGTCGGCCGAGTGCGTCGCCCCCGCAAACTTCAACCCTGGCGAGATCTTACACTGCGCCTCCAACAACATCTCTATAACATATTCAACCTACTTTAAAATACCTTAATGCATATAAAAGGCAAGTGAAAGCAAGATCGAGGTTATTTTCACCCAATATTTTAATATTGTTATGTCGGACAGACTGCAACACACAGTCACCAACTTCCAGATTCGGAAGCTTCAAGAGAAATTCCACCATCGCTTGAGATCTGTTTTGCACAGCTATTTGGAGCGCCGACACTCCCTGCAAAGTAAAAAGGTGTTATCTTTATTGAATATTCACGTATAAATTAACTTGAATGAAAGTAATTGGGTCTTTAACCTGAAAATTCGTGCAGTTTACATTCAGGTTTGGGTTCCCATTTATTAATTTTTGTAGTTCGTCGACGTCATCTTCTGATACGAGGCGTAAGAAAGCCGCTTCACTTGGTTGGAGTTTTGGTAAATGTATGCGTTCTTCAGCGTTGACATTAATGTCATTTCTGCTGGTCTAAAAGTGATAAAGTTCATATTATGCTGCGTTACTATTAAGCTGCATTAGCATATTTTTTTATCCCAAATAGTATTATAATTATTCGTGCAAGGTATTGGTCCTTCTTTATTACGGCCGACTCTTTTTTATTATTCAAAATTAACTCTTTTTAAGGACCGGTTCTAATAAAGTAGGATTGTGTACAAAACGGATTAAAGAGGTATACGTTTTTACCGATTTCAGCTTCGCATACATCTTAGATGAACATTTTGAAGGCTTCTCACAAGTTTGGTAAGAAAAACAATCCATTTGGTATTTCGATTTGCAAACTTGAAGTGACGATTTATCGTTTACCACATTGTAACTAAATTTTGGTACTGAGTACGCCTTTCTTTGAGAGTTGTATTTATAAGTATCTTGGACTGAAGCCTTTAATGGACTGTCTTTGTCCTTATGACAACCATGATCAGATTTATGCATTGTTCTAGGATGTCTACTTGATGTGGCCTTATTCTCGAATCCTGGTATGTTCGGTAGTGATTGATTTTCAATAGAATTAGTTTTCACTGATGACTGCGACTTGAGTCGTTTCTCTATTGGAGGCATTTTATCAGAGCAGTGCAGTGTAGCGGAAGCCATCTTACACCGTGTTAACGCAGGCTACGTGCGTACAAAATATTGATCTGTATGTCTTGAATAAATAAATTGCCTGGTCTTACTGTTTGCTGACATATGGACCTTATTTTATTACCTTATTATTTCTGCGTGCGGATTTACACTTTTAGTCTACTTAAGTACTAATCTTTGCAGTAGCTACATAATGCATTATCTAACATCTTATTCCATCAGTTATTCAATCGTTATCATTTTTATTTTTGAAGTCTCCGATCCCCATAGAATATCGGAAAATTCGACACACAGTTTATACCAGTACTTTTTGATATTCGACAATTATTCTTCTGTCGTTTTGTTTCCTCTGAGATCAACCATAAATAGTCTATCTATTACATATCTAATATGATGCCTCCTTGATACAAAGTCAACTTATTTATCTTGTCTATGTTTAATTGTATGTATTTCCAAGGAGGTTATAGTACTATCTCTACGATAAGTCTATACATTAATACGGGAAACGACATCTATTGATACTGTTCTTATCTACACATCTACAGCTTTATCTACATTATGTGGCTATTTAAAATGTTAGCTGTATTAAACAGTGTCTAATTTTCGCTGTACATCGTGTACAGTAACGCGAAGTACGAGTAAGATCTCGTAAGAATCTGAAAAGAAAACCGTTTAATTATGAACTTAATAATTTTATTATAATCTCACTAATCTTATTTCCTTTTTAAAATATGTTTTTAAAGTGGCCGACGGCTTAGTTAATAACTGTTAAGCGTTGTTCGTATGTTTCCGTAAACAAAATAATACCTATTAATAAATTGTAAACAATATGTTTGATAGGATTATATTTCGTTAAACTTTTACTTTGAAACGACTTTTATCTGTTTGACATTCTCTATCGGATGTTATTTTAGCACGATGATATCACCGTAGAACGGGCTAGTGCCAGGTGCCAGTATGTTGACCATAATCGCACGTCCAGTGGGTATTATTGAGCCCTATCTAAGTAAAGCCATACATGTTAATCAGTTGTATAGCAACGTTGTACTGGCAACACAAACCGAGGAAGTGTTGCTGGCAGCAAGTTTATAAGTTGCCGGTCTAACATGGAAATTAAGTTGTAACTTGGTCGCTGTCATAAGCTACTTTAAGTGCTTATAACTTTTCGCAGGTGCATGTAAAACGCTTAGGGGAATGGATGGATGGAACCTAAAAATAATGTTTATAAGGTTCCATTTCTAGCACCATTTTTACACGTTAGGTATGTTTTTTTTTGTAAGTAGGGTCTTAAAATCGTAGATTATAGCTTCTGAGAGAATTTCATTTACTTGTTTCATAGCTTTGGCATGCCAGGGTACCATCTTAGGCTATAAAACAGTGAACACTTACCGCTGAATATGTTACGAGACTTATATTAGTAAAACCCATTGCTGTGAACGCAATTGGTTTTTGTGCTCTGAAACAATTGTTCGAACATTTTAGATAAGAGAAAACAAAAAATAAAATAAAAAAAAGGGCTGAGAATAAGCACGTAGTGAATTTCAAAAGTTACAAAAAAACTCAAAACGACACTCCCCATTTCTAGCAGAAAACATAGCAAGTAGGTAGTGGGAGGTATAAGTACGCAGGAAGGTATGTTTTGTTTCATTTCGCTCATTACAAAAATACGTTTTCATTATTTCAATGCCTAATTTGATGTTGAGCAAAGTTTTAATTGTATTGAATGCAACTGACCTCTGAATAAGGAAAAGCAGGGCGCGGCGACACCGGGGATTAGTACGGTACCAACCACTATTGTACGCCGCTGCAGCCACGTCGGCGTTCTACAGGAAACATGTCGAGTTAATCGTGTTTATTAACATGATTTGCATGATTGAGGATGAGGGAAATTCTGTTGAACCTACTCGAATGGGAACAACTATACAATATCATCATCATGCCTAGCCTTTTCCCAACTATGTTGGTGTCGGCTTCCAGTCTAACCGGATGCAGCTGAATACCAGTATTTTTCATGGAGCTACTGCCTATCTGACATCCACAACCCAGTCACTGGGTAATACGATACCCCTTGGTAAGACTGATTGTCAGACTTTCGGGCTTCTGACTAACCCGTAACGACTGTCAAAGATTCACGAATGACAGCCGGGACCAACGGCTTAACGTGCTTTCCGAGGCACGGAGGGGTCTCGGTATGTAAAGATGGTGACCCATCCACAGACCACCCGCAGCAAGCGTAGCTTAACCTGATCGATCGACCTGTGCGGCTGTTATTATTTAGCCACGGGCGCTCTACCAAACAACTATTTAATAAAATATATAAAAAAAAAAACTGCTATTTCATACAAAACTGCGATGCCTTTAACAAAATCAAAATGCATGAAACTGATGGTTTTATCGCTATAGTGTTGGTTCCAATAATGTATTCATAGTCACGAGTAGGTACTTTTACCCTTCAGATTGTGACTGATTTTAATAATAGCCTATATCATTTGTTGTTACCCAGACTGAATTTCTACCAACGTCATGTTGAACAGGACTAACGTCCTTCAGTAATATTATCACGGAGGAATATTAACATAAGTAGGTCATACGTGACTTCATTCATCTCCAACTATACAAGGTTTGCAGAATTCAAAGAATTGAAGTTTTAATCTCACAAATTCAAAGAACCAATCTTATGAATTCATCTTCAGTAAAGTTTTTTTTTCAAGTTTGTACTAAACATTTCAAGACATCTATCTCGGTCATAATATTAATAACAACAAAAAGAAATGGAACGAAGACCGACCAAAAGTTTGTTTCAAAAATAAAATAATAAAAAGATCACTAACCGCATGGAAAATGTCGTCCGCGTACCAACACAGCATTCCGATTTGAATTAGAGCTGAACCCAAAAATAATTTGTTACTGATTGCCAAAAGCGGTTCTAGGAGCTGAAAAGGCATACAATACT
Organism: Mesoligia furuncula; assembly: GCA_916614155.1. Classification (NCBI taxonomy): domain Eukaryota; kingdom Metazoa; phylum Arthropoda; class Insecta; order Lepidoptera; family Noctuidae; genus Mesoligia; species Mesoligia furuncula. The sequence continues at coordinate 12,930,728 of OU744793.1, read as the reverse complement.
TAGGTATAATTTATTTATCATGAACTTGTATATGTACCTACACACAAAATACATACACAAGAAGAGCACAAAGGTACTGTTTATTTCATTAGAAATTTCTTTTCTTTCGCGCGGTGCTATTTTATACAAATCTCTCCGTGAAAACTTAGGTGAAGTGATCTGTCAATAGTGTGAAGAATAGCTAGAATCAGGTGCAATGACAATTGATCTATTCTGTGAAAATGTCACCGTGAAAACTTAGGTGAAGTGAGCTGTCAAAAATGTCAATCCCTAGCGTCAGGTGCAATATGCGATATTTCACTTCACCTACCTTTCCACGGTGAGATTTTTACAGATTACCGTCTGCGATAGAAGTGTTGAATAAGAGACGTAGACACAGTTTGTAAAAATGTATATAGGAAAACGTAAATTTAAGGAAGAGAAAAGCTATTGGTGGCATTGTCCTTTTAGAGCACGGCGTTAATATCCCTCTGCCATTCAGCACAACACTATGCTGAGCGTCTGCCAAAAGTTTTTTTTCGCAGAGCGTGCAAATGCTTTACCACGGTTGGTTACAATTTACTAGTTCTAGGTACACTGTCAATAAAATGCGTGCTGGAATACTGACCACAATGACGAACACTACGCAGCAGATATTGACCGAACTCAACATAATATTCACGAAGTTCGACAAGGAGAAAGCGTTTTCTAAATCGTTGCAGTATCTGGAATATACAAAAAAAACATAGTACAATGCCCTAAATAGTCTTTTCAAGCTTTGGAATATACTTTTTTATATCAATCACGTCTTAAAAGCTCTAAAAAAGATACTTACGCAAGAAAATCTACGTGCTACGGTAAAACGGAAGATATTCATAATGTGTTTTGAATGTTTGGATTCTTTGACCCAAGAACTCGATTTGGCCGGGTAAACATTTGTAAATGAGTATTTAAACGTGTTTCTGTAGTAAATTAACTTTGAAGTACATACTGAACTGCCAGGTTATAAATTATATTTGGATGGGTAATTCGGTTTACAGTTTTTAAAACACACTACTAGCTCACGGCCTTATGAGCAGGGGATGACTAAAGAAACGATGAATGGACTGTTTGAAAAATGATATTATAGTCATAACGCCCTTTCTAGTCAGAAAGGGCGTGACTACTGATATGACGTCAGAGAAGTATGATGGGAGAACATATGTTGCGCCGACCTCAAATAAATTGCAAATAAAGGCAAGAGTATGATGATGGTTGGATTAGCTCACGTTATTAGTCGCTGATGCAACTTGATGTCTCCCAGTACCTCCTGATAGTGATCGTTGTCTGTTGTCCCCACAGACTCCAGCCGGCGTTTTAGTAGTCGTAACAGTATACTTATATGACTCGCCATTGCAGAGAAAAGGAGGTCGGTGCTGACCATAATCCAGACGCAGGTTTGACCTAGTAAATAAGCTTTGTTATGTTAAAATGAGCTTAGAAGTTAGAGCTTAGTAATAAAAGGCTGAATAAAAATTTGTTGAATTTATTAAAAAAAAAAACCGGTCAAGTGCGAGTCGGACTCGCGCACGAGGGTTCCGTACAAATTTGTAGGTAAGCGAATAGTTTATCACGGGATTTTTTTTATAGTAACAACAAAACGGTTTTCGGATTTTTTCCTTTACTTGTGCTACATGACCTTGCTTCTTGCTAAAGAAGACTGGTCAAAATTGACCCAAAATTTTCATAATGCCCTGCGCTAAAGAAATGTAAGTATCTCAGTTTATTTAATTTCGATGGCTATCATGCAAATTGCTATTTTTTTTAAGGGTGTCCAGTTTTTCTTAGTTTAATGTTGCAAATAAATACTTATTTTTAAGTTTAGATTTAGCTATTAGTGAATAAATGTGATATTGCTACGCATTTTAGATCAGGAAAAAGATGTTTCACTTTTATCTAATTAGGTATATACCTATATTTTTAATGAAATAAAATAAATAAAAACCGCAAATTATGCGGCGCACCACACGCAAAAACGAATCTTCACACATAATAAACCTTATGGTCGTATCCTTTATATTTTATTATTGGTTGTAGTATAATCGGTAGAAATGAGACATAAATCGCCGTATCTTTTTATACGTTAACTTAGAAGTTTGATTTTGCACAGTTTCAAGGGACTGTAGACCTGAGTAAACGTTTTTAATTTCAACTCGATACCTCCACGCGTTCCCGAGATAAAGGGACCTGACAGACAGACGTTATAAGGGTTCCGTTTTTTCCTTTTGAGGTACGGAACCCTAAAAAAAGAAAACAACCTTATGTGAATAAACCGACACTAGACTTTAAATCGGAAATAAAAAACTTATTTAAAAAAATCATTTACTCAAAAATAATTATAGACAAATCAGCCAACCGGCCAACCTTTTTCACTGGCCAGTGTTTAATCTGGGAAGAAGTGGCTTAACAAACTCTCCAACAAAATATTATTTGTAGAACCTATTATCATAAAGCTCAAATGCATGAACTAACTAGACCATATCATGACTCAAGTATAATAACACCCTGAATACAAAATAATATCTAATTTTTACCACTGACAGCTAAACGATATTTGTTTTGAGTTCATCATGCGATCGCGTTTACAGCTTCATTCTTAGGAGCCCAAAGTGTACAATCAAATCTTTAACCTGGATTAATTTCTACATTACTACGTCCAAAGATGAAGCTCTCAATGTGATAATAGGGGGCCTAAATATGATTCTATATCATCAGGACTTTCACTCTCTCTATGTCAATAACAGAAACGTTTTGTTCGTAGAAATAGTTATGGGTACTATTATTTGGGTTTTTTTTTGCTCCAAGAATGAAGATTCGATTAAGTTATTAAGTGCTATTAAAATGGCGGTTTAGGCCGCCATCTTAGAAGGAAAAGTGCTCTTTGTAAGTGTCAAAAGCATGTGGCAAAATCTTGATCGAGAATGGAGGTAACAATTATGGTGTTTCATCTTTATTTAGTTCACTTTATATTGAGAAAAGTAAATAGAAAAACAACAAAAAAAAAGGAAAAAGCGTTAAGCTCCATTAATACGACTTTCTCTCTCTCTCTGTCTCTTTCTGTTATATACGAGTGTGTGTGTTCATGCGTGTATCGCGTAAGGAACTTAGTTTCTGACTGGGGTCCCCCGACCACACTCTTTTTTATCAGAGCAGTCATATGGCGAAAAATATTGGAAACATGATCATGTAGCATCAAAATTGTTTGATGTTGAACAAGGCGCTCGCCTCCGCCAGTATAAAGTATTTCAACTAGGCTTTAATTAACTATCTTAGGAGTTTGATAGCTGCATTATATTATAATAACCAGTCCTTCACGGAAGCCAGAAGACCTAGAAATGACTTAACGGCCCTCAATTCAGTGTAAATAAGACTAAAAATAAATTCATTATTTATGTATACAGTAGGTAATCTCACCTGCGAATATTTCAAAGAGATAAACGGCGACGTGCGCAAGCGTTTGGTGTTTATCAAACGGGTACCACGACGACCAGACGTAGCCAATCTTATCGTCCTTGCCTTGAATCAGGCCAAACAGATAGATGACGATCGGCGTCAAGTTGTAGAACCAGACCCCGGATACGTTCATGAAGAAATACCCTGAGAAGAAATAATGGAGACTTTGTGCAGTTGTCATAAAAATGCATCAATGTAATAGAAATTTAATCGGGCTTAATTGACATTTCACTGGTTTTGATGTTAATTCGGAAAGCTTAGTTCTTAGGGCTTTTTAAAATGTGGATTTTATTATTTATAACTAACTGTTTTTATAACTGACTTACATTTATTAAACATGACTCATGTTGAGAAAGCCACCCAGTCCTTATTCCGTTCTGTGATAACAGTTGGATGCAGATCGTAAAATTACACTCACTTGAAACAATCTTGTAGGTACTACATGTCACACAAAGCAGACCGGATTTTCATATGTTCGCACTTCACATAGTAAAGTAAAGAATGTTATATTTTAATGTAAACACACTTACATCGATGCGTGATGCGGAGAGCGGCGAGACTCTTGCTCTTAATGAGTTGTGCTTCCTCTTCCAGCGGAGGCATCGGCCATATGCCTGCCAGCTCATTAAGTAACTGACGGAACACGTCTTTTTTGTACCACAATACAAATACTTTTGCAATACCTAAGAAATGTAAATTTACATTATTGAGACAGAAAATAGATGAAATAAAAGAAAAGAAACATAGAACAGCCAGACGCTTCTGTAGACAGACTCCTTTGCGTATCGTGTTATGAATAGATTTAACTTCACGCTTCATTCAAATGTGTCTAATAATATCTTTGACTCAAGATTAGACTTCATTAAATAGTGAAAATCGCATCCTGTGTTGAAAGTAGTTCGAACACAAACAGATAGCCGGACTGCCTCAATATAAACTCTTAGTTACTTACTTAAAGCACCGTAGCCAAAAGTATGGAAAAGTGGAACGACATCCTCAACTCGTGGCGAATTCGCCAACGTGAGACCTATGAAGACGATTTCACTGAACACGTGGTAGCAAATGCCGCAGACGGAAGCTATGAGCATCAGCTTCTGACGTAAGTAAGCCGAACCGCTTTTAGGATCCTGGAACGACAGGCCGATGCGCCGCATACAGAATGCGCTCAGAACCAGGGATTCATCAATTTCCCGTTTCGCTTGTTCTATTGTTGACTCGGACATTTTCGCTAATGACCCTTTGATTGTGGAGGAGTCACGGATACTTTGGTTCGAGTAAAACTGGGCGGCCTTAAGTAGAGTGTGAAGCTGATAAATAGTTTATTATTTTAAAGTGTTGATTGTTGGGCGTAGACGAACAGTTGGAAGTGAGTCTGACAGTTAAACGAAAGTTTGTACAACTTTGTACGTCGATCAACTGTGACCTAGCATTTTCTTTGAAACGGTATTAAATATCGATGATGTGTATTATTAAATTTTAATGAAACTGCTGAGACTACATTGTCTTTATGAAAATGTTAATGTGTTCGATTAAAGTACAAATGGTGTGAAGAATAGAAAATCTATCAACTAGTACCGTAATGGGATAAATCTCATAGTTTGTTGGCGTGACATGATTGGATTGAAGTAACAATTCTTCATTCTTGCGGTAACAGAATGCGGCGTTACTGACACGCGAGCTTGTCGTAATTAATATCGGAATATGTTCTTGCAAATGGCAGGATCAGGACGATGAACTCCGCATCGGAATTTTATTGCATAATGTAAGGAATATTGATATGTAAATTGCTTCACACTGCAATGCCCGCATTCGTCATAGCTTGCGAACTTAAAAGCTTTATTGCTTCGATTTAGAAAATCACGTTTCACCAATTTATCAAGAGATTTATTTCTTTTTTTAGACCTTTTTAACAACAAGTAACAGCTTCAACCTGGAACATATATACATTAATTTTCTTCAAGTTCTCTAATAACAAAATTATTGATATATTCAGATTTTCATACCATACAATGAGTCACCGTAGCCGGCTGGACAGGGTAGACAGCTGTCCATACTGCCTGTCACATCGTCATGCGATGCAGGATGTAAGAGGTGCGACACTATCCATCGCTTGCATTCATAATTTCTCCAAATCAGTAACACTTCGCCTGTGTTCCGCTTGGTTAGAGAAATGTTAATAGAAATGCAGTTTTATTTAAAACAATAGCTATTTGTCACTCTTCAAGCATTGATCTTTAACCCGTCACGCGACTGCTGAAAGTTTATTCAGCAGGTGTCCACTAACAATATTTTGATTATTTGTCCTAAAATGAAAACAAATGACTGACTTTTTCTTACTTCAAGGGTATTATAATTAGCTGGTAGGATTTCTCATAATACTCCTTAAATTCTTGATTCTGTAATCTGTAAATGGTAGGTACCTAAAGTCATTTAAAACCGAAAGGGTTACCGCTGGCCCGAAACATAAAGGGCTAAGGAAGGAACACGGGTGGGTTTTAGTCAGTAAGAGTCTGACACTCCCTTCTGCTCCAACCAGAGCGGGAGGAGTCATTTGATGATTTCCCATCCAAAAAAAAAAAAAACCCGCACGTCTTAGAAATGATAATTGAAATTTAAAGTCGATTTTTGTTATTATAACCATGAACTCCTAATATCTTTACCATTACTTATATTCAGAATAAAGAACAACAGAATCGTACTATAATTGTGATAACGGGCTACTACGGAACCCTACACTTTGCGTGGCCCGATACGCACTTGGCCGGTTTTGTTTTATTTATATCTTATCGTATACTGCACTGTAAATGCCTCCTGCATTTGATGATTTCCCATCCAAAAAAAAAAAAAGCCATTTAAAACTCTATATAAAGCTTTTCATGATTAAGGTTAAGAGGACATTGACCATTAGCAAGTGAAATTGTAAGCGACGTATAAGGTTTCAGTGAGCTCAACATATTGGTTTTAGTAATGGACGTGTTGCCTAAGAGAGAAGTCCCTCAAACACGACGTTTTTGATAGTGTCATGGGTAAGAAATTCCGTATATTGTCGTTTTACGTTTATGGGCGGGCATCGACACGAATTCAGAGTGATTTAAGATTTTCCCGCTAGAGATCGCGGTGTTTCGGCAAATTTAGCACGCGGCCCGCGGTCCGTGGCGAGCTTTACAGTTCGCCACCGTTACGCGACGATTAGGCTGCGTCGGCGCATGGCGCGCCTTCCCTGAGCGCCTGCGACGACGACCACGGTGCACTTGTCATCGTACGTCGTAACGTATGAGTATTATCACTTATTGCGAAATATAACGTGAATTTAAAAGAAAGATACGTAGAGTATTTGGCTTTCCTGAACTAAAGCTACGAACATTAAAAGATATAAATGTGTATGTAGTAGTTACATAGATGTAAGATACATAGACTACAAACTAGATTGTGTTTATAAACAGTCAAAATCGTTGTTTCAATCATTCTATTCTGTGAAAAATCATTATATTCTGTGAAGGAGTATTTAGACTTTAAAGCTTCACACTGACATGTTACTATTACAATTTGACAAATACTTGACATTTAGGGGCTGATTTTTTAATCGACGGATATTATTATTCGTGGAATAAAATTGACGTATGACAGTTTTTGTATGGAAGAGCAGTCAAAAAAACAAAATTATTCCTTCGATAAAGTTTTCTGGCGTTGGAAAAATCAGCTCTAAATCTAATAATTATGATCTATGTACCTACTGATTTTATTAGCTTCATTTATTAATTCATGTAATCAATAATTTTGCATGCCAGTTTTAGCCAATTTTTTAGAAACTTAAAAAAAAACCGACCATCTGTAATGTACAATTCTTCCATCTACAATTCTTGCAAATAAATTTCATTTCATTTCATTTAAAAAAAGATGTATGGTAAACCTACAATGGAGGGTTCCCCATCCCCCACCCCATCTTCCATCATAGATTTACTATGCTTCCTTTATTTTTAGAGGGAGACATATCTATTATATTTTCGGCTTACAGGTTTTTTCAGAGCTCTAGCAACTTCGAGAATTCAATATTTACAGAGTTCACATTCTGTATATCAAAATAAAAACATAACTGGAGTGTTATTCATAAATAATAATGAATACAGATCTGTTTGCGAAGTAAAAGTGCTATGTATTATAGAAGTTTGAACGAACGACCCAGATCTATTGACGAGTTGATCGTCGACAAAAACTTCTCTCCATCTGTTGAACTCCAAATAAAAGCTGCGAAAACGAAGTGAAATAATCGAATGAAGGTTAATGAGCAGACAGTTATTAATTAGGATAGAACTTATATCGACAATTGCTCGAGATTGCTTTGTATGACGATTTAAAAAATAATGTCGAAACGTTTTTTGGTTTTTGACAATTTAATTTATTAGTTTTTAATTTCATTGATAAGTTTTGAATTGGTGGATGATGCACTTTATGTTTCTTGGAAAATCTATATACTTCCGCATCTCAAATTGTTTTTTAGCAGACTTTTTATAGTATTCATTCGTTCTCTCTAACGTTCGTTCAACGTTAACGTTCGTTCGTGTTCTTTCTATTAGGTGCTTTCTATGCTGTTGTGTTGTTTTATCACACTAATATTATAAAGGCGAAATTTTGTGAGTGTGTGTGTGTGTTTATATGTTTGTTACTTCTTCACGCTCAAACGGCTGGACCAATTTTGATAAAATTTTGTATGGAGGTATCTGACACCCTGGATTAACATATAGGCTACTTTTTATCCCGATATTCCCACGGGATCGACAATTACGCGGGTGAAACCGCGGGGCGCAGCCAGTATGACATATTTGTGAAAAAATAGCAACTACATTTTTTTTCAGTAATTTCGTTATTTGAATAGACTTAGTGACTTATAACATCGCCTTGGATAATTCTGTAAAGGTGTTATAATTGTGGTTTAAATAAATAAAATAATAATAATATTTGACTTCTACGATGCAGAATTGTTGATGCAGTTTGCACTTAACAATAAAATGATGGATGGATGCTGTTTGCTGATAAGTATTACAAAAAACTATGTTTTTACATAGAACATAGAGGTTTTGTGAGTAGGTGGTTTATACACATAAATTAGACCATGCATTGATATTAATTCATACTTGTCGGATGACAGCGATACGGACGAGTACTCGACGTCTAAGTGTCCTTTAATATAAGCATTTTAATGTAGGACATTAAATCTAATTATAATTATCGTTATTATTTATTACGATAATTCATCCTTTGATTTAAATGATCATTCATGATGAGTTATGAAATTATAAGGCACTTTATACCTCCCATATGAATAGTAGGTACTTATGTAATAGGTCTAGAATATCACTTTGCACTAGGATACATATGTAAGTGAAAATCGCGTGTAAGAAGCACTTGCCAGGCGCACCACCGGCCACGATCATGGCTGCCCTGACATTCGCTCTAGCCTCTAATGCGAGATCGTGTCGTAATGGATTAAGTGCTCGCATTAGCACAATAACCCACATCATGTGCATTAAAATCATTCGGAAAATTGCTCCCATGACACCATTCATACTGATACTGTGTTTAATGGGACTACTCTATTCTACTATTGTAATTTTGAACGATATTGTGATTACGCGTATAGCGATAATGTATGTGCGGTATGTGCGTAATATCAATATCATTATTGGTTTAAATTACGATTTGATCGTTTTTTGTTTCAACAAAAATGAACTCGAATAATTTTTCTTTTAGTAATCATTTGGCAGAAGCAAGAACATAACAATTAACGAACACAATGCAGCTAATCATCAATCCGCATTACAATTTTTCTGAAGAACTAGGTACGTAAGTTATATAATAGTACATTATGATACTATGTGTCTAATGATTAATGCACACGCGTTTCATACGACGTTTTTCAACACACTTGCGAGGAAAAAAACAGACTTGTATTGTTAAATATTAACTTTTATGGAACATGGCGCACTAGTTTTGTTATTCCGCGCGCCGTGCTAGCCAGCACTAGCGATGCACGCGCAGGTGTAAATAAAAGCACTGACTCTCATTTTAAATATATTAGTATATGGCACTGACAAAATCTCTAAACAGCCTACAGAAAAAATATAATAAACACAAAATAATATTTAGACTGATCGTAGTATTGTCGGATGTCAAATTGTAGTTTAGTTAGTGTGGAATTAGAAAGTACTACTGGCATAGAGAAATATACATTAGTTCAGTGAGAATCCGCAATAATAGAACGCCAGTCAGGGTCTTTTCCGTTTGGTTTCGGAAGGTACAGACGCCAGCACATCAAACTACTACAATCTGTCAGATTTCTTTAATAGATTTTCAACTTTATCGTTAAAGTTCAAAGTTGATTGGAATTTTTTTACAGTTTCGGGTAGTTTGATGTGCTGGCGTCTGTACCACGGACAATTTAAGGTGGATAATCAAAATTTTCTTACGGTTTTTGTAATTTGCAGGTCAGTATCAGGTTGTATCTTGATCAAATATGATTCGCGACTATAATATACAGGGTTATTCGTAAAACATTAACAACCTCATAAGAGGTCATTGTACTCATCATTATGAACATCTTTTACTATGGTACCAAACCGGAAATCGCGAAAAAAAATATCAGCTGTTCCTTACATTTATGTTCGTATAACTCGTCAAAATGTAGGGAACAGCTGATTTTTTTTTTAAATAGTCTGTATTGTCCTTGGTCCCACAATGAACTAATATTTATAGGGACCACGAACAATTTATGGTGAATGCACAGTGGTAGACCGCGAAATTAAATTTTTTAAAGAATTTTTGCAATTTTCAGGTCAGTGTCTGTGTCCAATAACCCGTACATGTATTTACAGAATTATAGTCATTAGAATAGAATCTTTAAGTTAGGTTTTTTTCCCTAAGAACTTTTCCATAAGAAAGATGTATTAATGATTCGAATGATTATAATTCTGTAAAGACGTACCTGTTAGAGTCGCAAATCATATTTTGATCAAGATACAACCTGACACTGACCTGAAAATTGCAAAAATTCTTAAAAAAATTTAATTTCGCGGTCTACCACTGTGCATTCACCATAAATTGTCCGTGGTCCCTATAAATATTAGTTCATTGTGGGACCAAGGACAATACAGACTATTTAAAAAAAAGTGAATTGATGAGATTAAAAAGCGCGCATCTCCAACTAGTAAATAGTTATCTGTGGAAATAAAGCACTAGTGGATTAAAATAAAGAAAAAGCACGCGTTTTTAATACACTGTATTATGGACCTAAAAGCGGTTCAATAAGAGCCACTTTACGAGCAAGTGTGTTGAAAACTATAATAACCTCACTATCACACTAATATTATAAAGGCGCAAGTTTGTGAGTGTGTTTGTTACTTTCTTCACGCACAAACGTCTGAACGGATTTAGATGAAATTTGGCACCAGATATTTTATAACCAGGATTAACACATATGATACTTTTTATCCTGATATTCCCATGGGATCGAGACTTATGCAGGTGAAACCGCGGTGCACAGCTAGTCTTGAATAACTACATCGCTTCAGGAGACAGGACTGGAGAGAAAAGCTCTTTAGTTTATCAAGATGATGGATACCCGTTGTATTACTTTGGACTCAAATTCTAGGTCAACTATTCTACCCCATTGCTTAAAGTCTGTTTCGTTCTAACTATCTATCTCTTAAATCAATTACCTTCGCTTTATGCGCATCTATCAATATAATTTAACTAACCATCGATCGTTGAATGGGCTATTATTTAAATACTTTCCAATAATCTACTATTCTGATCTGCACAAAAAGTTAATAAATGCGCTCGTCATGTCAGTCTCCGAGTGAATTGTAGTTGATATGTTCCTCTTTTACTTTTCTATTTACCTACTTCTTAAGTTTTGACTTGCATACGGACTTAAATGAATAAAGCAACAAAATATTAAATTATTACAAGTTCTCATCATGTAGATAATTGTTTTCTTTTGCCGGGGAGCGCACTCATTACACGGCAGCAGAGACAAGATGTTATTTTCTTATCTGCAGCCTACGGCGCTGTACGTCATTAGGAGTCGAGTAATTGAATCTTACACAAATAAAAATAGATCAAAACATGGTATGTGCAGTGTAATTTAAGATTTTCATCGCGCAGATAATGAGCGAGCCAATGATTAACTTTCACTGCTGTACCAACTTCAGCGCTGGCCTTAAATCCTCCTTTGGGCAACCGCAGGAAGTGAGATTAAAAACGGCGCCTGTGCATTCATATTTGTTTTTATTTGCAGTAAAGCTATTAAGTGATAACTATGCGTTAAAAGACGCTACCATTTGCATGTTTTTATTGCATCCAATTTTGTACGTGCATATTGTGGAAGACCTCGATTTTAATAATAGATTTGTTATTGATTCGAAATTTTGATCGAAAAACGAAAGTTCTTTACAATTTGTTGTTTGATGTCTGATGGTAGTTGTTTGAAATGTAATAATTTCAGTGATGTATTATTTGATCTATCGTAATCTTAAGTTATTACAATGCCTACGCAGCGGTAGGTTTATCTGTCCATCTGCAAAGATAGCCGCGATTACGGCCACCCGTTTGTAATTTAAGAAACAGTAATATCTATCAATAGTTTAATACCTATCATTTTATGTAGTGCATGCGGGTACTCGGGCTTTATATTTTTTGCAAGGTGGTTTTTGCATCATAAAAGTAAAATTGTATCAAAATATTCGGTATCTTATTCACCGCATTATTTCATAGGTCGCACGTTTTAAAAAGACTTCTTTAGAAAAATTTAACTCGTGAGTAACGTCGTCGATTATATGCTCAGTGTTATTGCTTCAATTTACTTTTATGTATGTACAAATATGATCTTAAACTTGACACGTTGCTCTGTGTGGGAAAATGTAAAACTAGTGAAAATTCGTTGAAAATATGTTATGGGTTCCAGAGACACTTTATGTACACAGTAGTGGTACGCGTCAACGGCAGGGGCAACTGCAGCCGTCAACTCCCGTCGACGGCAGCTGCCCACGCGTTGACGGCGAGCGTCGACGGGTGTCGCTCGTGTGCACACTTAGTGTTATCCCTAAAAACTACAAGTATATGCAACTGTGGTTCCTGGGTTCAATTTCCTGGTCGGGCAAAGTTGTATTGAAACTTTCTATCTGGAATTACTCAGTAGCAGACCCGTGTTTGGATTTGTGCCTGGTCGATGGCAATAGGCTCGCTACCAATTCCTTAGGGATCTTAATATAACTGGCGAAATGTTGGTGTGAATTTCCCTTCGGGGAACAAGCGCCATACTATGTGTTACCTATGCTATTTATAATTTATTAATTAAAAGCCAACCGGCAACCGGCTTGGGTGTAATATAGATGTATGAACTGAGAAACCAAAGGAGTTAAGGATCGTTGCTGATGGCTTTCTGTAGTTTCGGCCTACAGCCTTGTGAAAAGGCGCGAGTTTATGTACTTTGTAATTTGGAAACCGTAACTTTCAGAAATTGCTAGCTAAAAAAAACATCTGTATTAGTCAAACAAAATTTCGGTATGTTACTGTTAGGTTCTGTGTTATTTTGGTTCTTAGTATTGAACTGACTCACCCTGTTACCCGTACTAACTAGTATAAACTGTATTGCGATGGAAAAGTTTTCCTCGTTCTTCTGGCAGACTAGCAGACTTGTGACAAAATCATTATTTTAGAAAATTATTTTGTTCTTATACAAAGCAAAGTATAGCAGAAGTAAAATTAGGGTAAACATTAAAAACAGTGAACTAGATCTTTTGTAAATTTTGTGACTAAACTAAGGTAGCCGACATAGCCCGAAGAATTACCAAATTTAAGTGGCGGTGGGCAAGGCACATTGCTCGCAGAACAGATGGCCAATGGGACCAAAAGGTTCTGGAGTTGCGACCGCGTATCTGAAGACGTAACGTTGGAAGGCCTCGCACAAGGTAGACCGATGACCTGGTGAAGGCCGCAGGAATCCGCCGGATGCGCGAGGCACAGAGCCGGTCGAAGTGGCGGTGCTTATGGGGAGCCCTATGTCCAGCAGTGGCCGTTTTTCGGCTGAACTCATGATGATGTAGGTAAATGTTAGAGTTGACATTGCATATGCAATAAAAAAAAAATTGCTTTGCTTGTGGTTCTTAATGGATGCTTGTACTTTTTATTATTAAATGTTTATTACTATAAGCCCTGTGAATCAAATTACATGCAATATATAATGTACAACATGTATTGTTAATTCAAGTATTTTCGCAGTGTCCAACGAAACATGATAAATCGTTTGTTCATATAAAAATGTGGATTTGATTACAAATTTAATTACCTGAAGTTATAGCCTAGGTTAATAACTCATTTTTCTCACGAGAAACCTGCTTTAATAGATTCATTTTTATTTTTGTCGGAGAATTTCTATTACAAGCTCGGCATCAGTATTCTGTGTAGACAACAAAGGGCCTGGAGCGAAAATGCCATAAAAAACACGTTTAGTGTCCAGATTAGTGATTGGCCATGGCATTATTAATGCTCAGGTGCCCATCTCCTGATGTAATACCATATAGTTGCCTTCTACAGCACCCATGATACTAATGACCCAGAGTTAGCTTTATTTGCAATGGAGACTACGATTTTATATGGTTCTATTTGAATGAGTTCTTGAAGGACCAGTAGCTATAGTTAAATGCTCGTAATGTTGTAGTGGTTGTATTGGATTAGGACACATTCATCTTTATTATTAAAAATCTATCTTTAGAAACTATCATCGAATATTTCGGGACATCGCCAAGCGGTTGGTCGACTCCCCACGTGACCAGAGGCTGGCCTATTTTTTTAACCCAAAGAATCAGCATTGCCATCCAACGTGTTAATGCTGGCAGCCTTTTGGGCACTTATCTCATTGACAGCGATGACGATTTTTTTGATGCCCAATGAGCTATTCCCTTTTTTATTATATTTTAATATATATATATATATATTTTTTTTTTATTCATTGTACCTAGTACATAAAATATATATTTTAGTGTTAGCTTGTATATTGTAATTAAGGCTTTTTGGAAACCAAGTCCAAGTTAAATGTAACAACTTCAAAATAATGTGACTCGGAGATATTTCTACGGTAATAAAGTCTGTTATGCCTAAAATCTTTATCCATCTCCAGTAATATGATTACAAACGGCAGCTGGTACTGTTTTCGGGTAAAATAACTGATTTTCAGCAATACTTTTAAGATTTAGGACGTTTCTTTTGTTTTTATTACCTATATGAAAAACCAAGTTGAGTTGGACATATTTTACTGTATAATCAGCGAATAATTTTCGGGTAAAATAACTGATTTTCAGCAATACTTTTGCTTTAGGATTTAGGACGTTTCTTTTGTTTTTATTACCTATAAGAAAAACCAAGTTGAGTTGGACATATTTTACTGTATAATCAGCGAATAATTTTCCCACTTCTGGATCACAGGCCTCCTCTCAAGGGAGAGGAGGCCTCCTCTCAAAGGAGAGAGGGAGTGGGGCGTAATCCATCATATCGGCCCAGTGCGGATGGATGGAACATATCTTCAATATTTTTGTTCTAGAACGTGTCGGCTTCTTCACGATGTTTTCCTTCACCGTTTTGATGGAATGCCTGCGAACTTACGACCTACAATTATAATTATTCCAATGTAAAACAAATGCCTTATATAAAAATTAAGCTTTTCTCAAATCGATTTATTACGACACTAAGGGCTGATTTTTCCATCGACAGATAACTTTTGTTCGTGTAATAAAATTGACGTTTGACAGTTTTTGTATGAAATAACTGTCAAAATTTCAAAATTATTCCTCGACTAAGTTATCAGATGATTGAAAAATCAGCCCTAAATAGGCTAAATAGGATAGGCTATAATAATCAATAAAGTTATAAGACAATATCATCATCTGCCTAGCCTTTTTCCCAACTATGTTGGGGTCGGCTTCCAGTCTAACCGGATGCAGCTGAATACCAGTATTTTACATGAAGCGACTGCCTATCTGACCTCCACAACCCAGTTACTGGGTAATACGATACCCCTGGTAAGACTGATTGTCAGACTTTCGGGCTTCTGACTACCCGTAACGACTGTCAAAGATCCACGAATGACAGCCGGGACCAACGGCTTAACGTGCTTTCCGAGGCACGGAGGGGTCACGGTATGTAAAGATGGTCACCCATCCACAGACCAACCGCGGCAAGCGTAGCTTAACCTGATCGATCGACCTGTGCGGCTGTATATTATTTAGCCACAGGTCGTATAAGACAATATCAGAGATGGAATTTGAAATATTAAGGTTGATTCGTGCAAATTACTAGTGAACCTGCATGAGATTTTGGGAGCCCAGTGATATCGGTGCCAACTCACGAGTTGAATCGTGATCTTGTTGTGATTGGGTCTTGAATTCGAACGCAGGTATACATATAGGCAGTTTACTTTGTGTATTTAATTTCATTATCACTGCTCTCAAAACGGTAAAGGAAAACATCGTGAGGGAACCGACATGTCCTAGAACCAAAAAACTCGAAGACATGTGACATCCGTCAACCCTCACGGGCCCGCCTTATGGCCTACTCCCTCACACAGAGGGGAGGCCTGTGTCCCAGTGTGGGAATATTTTAGGCTGATTATGTTTAGGTATGCTGCATGAGATTATCGTCGTGAAAAGTTTTTAGTCTGGTTTTTGTGTGTTTGAGTAACATCCAACATCTAAACATTAAACTATACAATTTAGTTACATTTCATATTTTTTAACCTTTTAAGCGCTTGGCTAAATATCAATTGCCGTGCCCCTAGCGCGCGGCTACAAATCTATAAAATAATACCTACAATAAATAAGGAGGAGCAATCGTTGAATAGAACGAAAAAATCAAGCATGTTCTCTGTAGCAGAAATACGACTGACCGGTAACACGGAATTATGAAGCGATCAAAAGGTTAAATAGATATTTACATTGAAAATCGAGAGGTTATCTCGAGAGGATAAGTAATAACAGTCACACGGGTCTATTGATCAGGTTAAGCTACGCTTGCCACGGTTGGTCCGTGGATGGGTGACATCTTTACGTATCAAGACCTCTTCGTGCCTCGGAAAGCACGTTATGCCGTTGGTCCCGGCTGTCATTCGATTTTTGACAGTAGTTACTGGTCGTAACTGGTCGTAAAATACTGGTATTCAGCAGCATCCGGTTAGACTGGAAGCCGACCCCAACGTAGTTGGGAAAAGGCTAGGCAGATGATGATAGGTTTTCTTGCCCTTTCTCTCGTTTTTCTTCCTGAAGCTTTTAATTCGAGTCTTGACACAATTTACTTTTGTGTTTTTTCTTATTTCTACTTGTTCGTTTTATTTTCTTACAATTTATTTTATTTGTTACATTAAATTTAATTGTTTTTTCATTAAAAAAACCCTCAACAACAGAGGCGATTTCAGGATCAGTTTCTGAGTTACAAGAATAAAGATGAAGTGAAAACACACTGAAACCTAAAGAATGTTTTCACAAGGAAATCATCCAGATAGATTGGCACCGATGCCACACCCTGATGCCATTTAGAGTTCCGTTGTCCTGTTGTCTCGTTTGGGTGCGGGTACCTAGGTTCGAGCGCCAACGCTGGCAAATTGCAGTGTTAAGCTCGGGGCGCTTTATTGAAAATTCGATCTATCTGTTACATTGGGAAGGGTTGTGATTAGAGTTCGAATGTGTCTCTTGCGTGCGCGCAGAACGATCTATAGTCGAGTGGCACGTCCGTCGGCGGGAGTCCGTTATCCGGCGTCAGGTTACGGCCACGTCTATATAAGACCGTGGCGTCTTCTTCACCATTTCATTCCGTTTGAGACGCTTGGTCGACTGCGTGACTGTGTTGTCTCACGCGCCCCGTCTCCGGTCCGCAACCGCGCCGGTCTCTTTAGTTCTCATTCATTAGCCGGTGCGTCCGTTCAGGTCGAGTGATCGCATAGTTCCCGGACACAGTTCAGTTTTGTGAACACTTGAACATTAATCACGTGACTCAGTTGAAGAAAGTGAAGCGTGCTGTACTCAGGTATTTTATTTCTGACATTTATTTCATTTTAGTTAGTAAGAGAAAATAAGTAAGTTGTATGACAAATAACTTGCAATGACGGAATCAGAAGTGGAAAAGTGGACTGGACATGTTGTCATTTGTTCAATCGTAAACGGTAAGTAAAGGAGAGCAAAATTAAACTGAATAACTTACGTTAAGTTATAGATACTGTGCTAACGTAAAAAAGACATTCTTATATTTTTTTGTTTTAAGGTTACGTATAATTACGAATAGTTGTTTAACGACCATCATAAATTATTTGAACTCACTTTCACATGGGCGTGCAAAAGGATAGTTTTCGTGACGTCTATTTGTATCGCTTGAAAACCGGCATCATTCGTCTAATATCCAAAAACCTTTAAAATCTCTGCCATGGCTACACGCGAGATTAGTAATTACAAACAAGTTAAAGAAAAAGGGAATTAAAAAAGTAATAAGCTAACGCTCTAAATATGACAGCTAAAACACTCGCTCAAGGTAATTAAGAGCCCAGCGCACGCGCAATCAGAGCCGTCAAAGTGAACTGTTTGTTTCTTTTTTTCTAAATTTTATAGCCGAAAGATTAGGAAAAAAAGCTTGGTGAGAGCTTGTAAAGCTGCTTAACAATATCGATAAAATCCATAAAACATAATTGTTATGTCGAGAACATCGACCGTAACATGGAAGGCAGATCATAAAATACAAAAACCCACTCCTTCCGCAATTTATTACACGATAGAAAAGCATTACATTACTCAACTAATAGGGCCATAAAAAAACTCATATCAAACCTAAATAAGTCATAGTTGAGATAGTTCTAACCAAATGACTGTTGTCCGGGTTGTTTTTATAAAAGAAAATGCACGCGGAAGTGCAACAGGTCCTCAACTCAACATCAAATCGACCATACCTTATTTCGACATTTCACGCACAACCACGGCAAAGCACCGAGCGAGTCCAGCAATATTGTGAAATAATACCGGCAAGGTATTCGTAATAACTAAATTACATACGGGCTGTCATCTATCATTTTATTCGCACGGTCCTGCTGACTCGACGACGTAACCCCATTGCACTAGGTAAACGCACGTTATTGGTACGAAGATGATAAAATGATTACCGTCATTACTGGAGAATTACGAGTAGGAGACGTCGGCTTCGGTCCCTTGCACCATTATGTGCACTTGCGTGAGATACCGGCCCCGCCTCAATCCACCATTGTTTTACTATTTTTTGCTAAGAACAAAATGGACTTCGGATTGGATTTCGCCTCTGACATACAGGATAAAAAGTAAAAGTCGTAAAGTAAAAGTTAATCTCAAATCTTCATCAGTTATCTGCAGAAAAAAAAGTTGGTTTAATAAAATAATGGAACACACTATTTTAATAATCTAACTTTTTGTCATAGCAAAGGTAAAAAGAATAAAGACACGACGGTGAAGTAAAAACTGGTAAAAGTGATGAAAAACTGGAAAAACTTATACTTAGTTGCAAAAACTTAAAGTTGGTATCTGACGGCCAAATTATCTTTTGTGGATGACGAGCATTCTGATCCAAACCGGGATCATTAATCAAGTGAAACGTTAGCTTGTGACACTAGAAGTTATTGACTTGAAAATAAGAAGAGGTACATATTGCGAACTATATGCAAAAGATCCAAACTCAGAAGTCATTTTTGCAAAATAGCCTTAAGTTTATGAACGCTATCGATATAAAATAAAATACTTCTTAAAAAACTTACCTGAAGCTATGAAGCTTTCTACGCTATGAAGAAAAAGTGGAGCTGAAATACCTTCTGAAAATAATAATATATTTTAACAATCCTAAAAAGAATATAAAATCACTAGAACTTTGCAAGTAACTAAACATAGATTAAATGTAAAAACCTACATACATTCGTAGTTTCTGTAGTTATTTTGATACAACAATTAGAAGTAATGGACGCTAGAGATTCAATTAACTTCAGTAAAGCTTCAAGGACGTTTCCTTGACTCCGGAAGCACTTAGCCGAAGCGTTAACACTTAATTAAAACAAAAAAGTCCTGGCACTTTATGTACATTTCAAAATTATAGGTAAATCATTTGGGAACAACAAAAAACTAAGTTGCAACTACATCTGCTTGTTCTAAGACTTGTTCATAAACAGGTTACACCTCGTCTGGCACAGGATGCTCGTTATTAAAATTTAATAACACCGTCTGGGTGTATGGCGATAATGAAAAATATGACTTACCCACCTTTTTAGTTTTAGCGATAAAGTGGAATTAGATGCTTACAAAAAAGCCTACCTCTTAGGTATAGTGTTCTTGACCCCTGACATTGACTTTGCTCATCGCAATGGACGCACCGTTCGCATTAAATCAGGGACTCGGAGCCTTCGACACACCACTTAATGCTGATGGCTGTGTTTTATTTGTCGTGGTCGCAAAGTTTACTCGGTGACTAACATAGGTGGTCTGGTCATTATGCAAATGTCTGCTATACGAATAGAACAGAACTTGATGAGTTAGACAGTAGAATAAATAAAGAAAATTGCAGAGATGTTTATCGCCAGGGAGGTTCTGTAAAGTCATTAAAAAAAAAAAACAAATTGCGCGTATTAGAATCAGAATTCAGAAGTCAATCTGGTTATTAGAAGACTTAAGAGGCTTAACTTGACAGGTCGAATATAATAAAGCGTACTGTTAACAAAAACTCGTAAGCGAGCAACGGCCCGAGCTCATAGTGACGTAGATATGAATATGCTCGCAAAAAACGCGAGTATGATAACCGCATGCGTGGGCACAACCAGTTGGTCGGTTTTTTGCGAGCAAGTGCAAGCGGCCTTGACCGGGTGCGCCCGCGACGCCCAAAACGCCGATCGGCCCACTTAAGACCATACATTATGCTCATTACATATTAAATATAACTAAAATTATACCAATTTGTTGGTTTAGCTTAATAGTGTTTTAAGTATAGTGATTGAGAGCGTAGGCGTGAAAATGAGTATCCAATTGAAATTGTAGCGTTTTTTAGGCAAGTTTTCGCTGTCGAATTATTTAGGTATTCAAAGAAAGTTTCTCTTTCATATATCTTTTTAGTGTAGTGTTTCATAGGTATATCCATTAATATTAATTCAAACATTGTTTACATTCAAAAGTAGATCAAATAATTCATTTTTCACACTTGAATGACTTCTATAGATTCATTCATTTTATCCTATTGAAAACTCCTGACCGTATGGAGTCACCATTGGTTTGGCAAGGTCTATGTCCGTTGTTTTTTCCGTACCAATTACTTGTCTTCTCACAAGATTAATCACTCGGTTGTTTTGTTTATATCATTGTTGATTGATCGATCAACTTTAATGGTCAATGGTCAATGAGTTTAGTGGTTTTGGATATACTCATACATGTATGCAAAATATCCATAAAGTTGAACTGTATTACTGTGCAAAGTTGAGTTGTATAAAAAAAAAGAAATCGTTTTCCACACGTTTGAATCCAAAGCTTGATAAAAATGCGTCTGTTAACATATTATCATCATTTTCTTGCCCTTATCCCAATTTATTTAGGATATTATAAGGGCAAGAGTTCTATACTTCTCTATTAGTCACCATCTCAGTAGTCAGTCCCTTTCTATTCATATTATCTTACACAGTCCATCATTAGTTTCTTTGGTCTTCCCCTGGGCCTAATAGCCATCCACATTCTTACTCAAAACTTTCCTCACGGCTATTTCCTCATTCTTTCGCATCACATGCCGCGTACCGTCCTTCGCATACCTACCTGAAAACCGATTTCCTTACAACTTTTCAGTCTCCGGTACCACTTTAAGACTTTCTATTATATACTCATTTCTTATTCTATTTATTAGCGTAACATTCCAAAAAAGCTTTCTGAATAGTCTGTGATTCTTATGAAAAAGTAAATACCTAAGAGAATTCAAAATGAAAAAATCCAGAAAAAGCAATGTAACGTGTAATACGGTAAGTTCTTACTGTTTTACGCAGTTCTGTGACAAATGGTTCCAAACGGTAAAAGAAGTAATGCTTAAAATTCTCCACATAAAACCATACATGAGAAGCGTGGGTTAAGTGTCACCGTTACTCATAAACTGCAAAGCGATTCTGATGCTGTTAGATACGATGGTAAAAGCAAAGTATAATGTCTGTTCAATAAATCGATGGCGGTTGGTATAAAGCATGATACGTGCATAATCTCCAGACGTACCTGCGCAGAGGTCAGCCATTTCCCCCCCAAGGGAGTAATGTCGCTGTTTGTATGTACAAGTTTATTGTCAAGGTAGGCTATTGGTGTCACATGCGATTTCTAAATTGGCGTTCCGAGCTGATGTAAGGTGTAAATTATAGGCATTACTTATTATGCATGTTAGGTAGCGACGCTTCGTGGAACAACGGCTCATATTTGCATGATGGCGACGGCAGAACAAAAAGCATGCATTATAAGGAAAGGGTTTTGAAATACATGCGCATATATCGCTTCTGTTCTTGAAGAAAGTTTTGTAGTTTCAGTTTTTACTTGGAACATCTTGAATGTTCAACACGTAGTTGTAGCGGTTATTCAGGTGTCAATTTCGCCTGGAACTCAACTTGAACATGGATTCCGTGGATGTAATTGCGTCGGCATGCACCGCGCAGGCGTACATAAGGCCCACTATACTTTCCCCCGACCTAGTGCCCTCCTGCCGCCCAGCCGACCCACAATCTTACAATTCCGTAATGTTTCACATTTTATTTGAGATTTGCTGTGGCTCATTACACGTCACTTTTACAGTTACATATAATAACAGCAGTATTCTACGATTGTCCAGTATGACGCACATAACTGCGGTAATTGATAATAAAGTAACATTGTGTGATCGCGTATGTCACGATTCTGTAAAAGGATTGAGAGAAACTAAAAAAATATTAAGACTCATGATCTGTCTGATCTAAGCAAAAATGCAAGATTGATTGATAGGCACTTTATACGTAGAGAGTAACAATCCATCATTCATCAATCAGTATCAGGACGGTTTTGACTTTTGTGGTAAAATGTTGCGAATATTTCATGGATGAGTCAAAAAGATTTATTGTTTAATAAGTAAAAAAAAACACGCGGTTCGTCAATCTGTGCGCGGTGTTCGTGCAGAACATCGGCTCACGACACCTCACGTGCGCGCATCCGCGCCGAATGTTCTCTAACACCCGTGTAATTCAATCGCGCCTTATGATCGCATATGAAAAAGAAAATTATTCCTACCACTCAAAAAAACCTCGTAGGTAATCGCCGTTCGTGATTGCTGAGAGCCTGTAACTTTGTCTGCAGCAATTTATTTATCCGTTTCCACAAAAGTACCGAGCATTATCTTGCTACCATAAAATGAGAAATAAATGCTAAAAATATTTTTATTGAAATTGCAATGTTACGCCAAATTGCACTGTAATTTAAAGTCATAGGTAGTCTATTTGATTTGAATTTTTAAATTGAGAATAATTGTTTTAGAATTACAGGCTACGTCTAATACCTTCGACATATTGTATGGAAAGGCAGGTGGAGAAAATCGAGTTGATTAAATGTCGAGAGTTTCTTTTAGTTAACCACGCCGCAATCTACTTTATTTTTATAAATAATAAAAAAAAAAACAGAATAGGGCAGACGGGCGATCTCTCATTTGATTAAATGTATATGGTGTCTAATGATAAACGCATCTGTAAGCGTACCGGTACCAGTAAGTCCGATTAAAAAACTTGAAACGAGATTACTTTGATAATGATGACGTATGCATGGTGGAGTTTATTTCTGTGGCTTGCTATCAACACGTGTGGCAAGAGCGACACGGGGACATTATCGTATGCATCTCATTCCATGCGCGGCCACCACGGAACAGTTAGACGAAATTTTTCACATTCCACACTATTCGTTTGTCGAATGACACGACTGTTTAGCAAGCGTGGGTGTGTTGTTTTAAATGGAACATCAGGTACCTAGTACGAATTTTATGTTTTAGGTTGAATCGTGAATTAAAATGATACCTTCAGTGGATTCACGTACTTAATTCCTTCCGCATACCTATAGCTCGAAGTACTCGAAACACGGTCTAGTTCAACTAATGCAGTCAGTTCATTTATGTAAGTAGTTCGCTGCGTTCCGAACTCAATAAACTGTCCTGAATGGATAATGCTATGAGCGTTGGCAGTACTGAGAAATGTAATGAGGAAAGTCGTTGTCGATTTATTCACCTACGGCTAACTTTAACAAAGCGCATTTTTGCTGTAGACGGACGGGTTTGTTAATCAAAAGCAATTTAAGTATTCAGACTTTTCTGTTCACTTTCGACTGGAGAAGGTCCATTTGAGAAGCTGCACGGTTAAAAATTTTATACTTATGTACCGCTGGTATCTCCAAACATGACTGATGTGTCGTATTTTTAAAAGGTATAATGGATTAGGCTATGAGACGTCCCGGGCGGTAATATGCGCGTGCGTCGCAGGCACACGTCGCGCTGAACTGCGACCCACTAAACTGATGAATAAGCGAGAAAGTGCACACGCCGCGAATATGCGTTTATGCCCGGTTGCTTGAACTAATAAATTTTATTAACCTATTCGATTTCGTGACCTCAATGTATTTATTGCTGCACGAGAGATAGGAGATTAATCGGTGTTTGATATCAAGAGAAATGCTAATGGCACAGTTGACGGGTGATACATAAAGCTTGATTTGTGTTGGGTGGATTATATGGCTTGTGTATTTTCTCTGCTAAGTGGGGTAGTGTGACGGTCACACGGTGGCCAGCTGCCGGTGGCGGTTAGTGGTGCGTGTCATCTTGGGAAACATGCCGGCGGCGCCGCCCGGCGGAGTCCAGTGCGGTGGCGGCCTGCTTCCACGACGGCACACGACAACAGCCGGCGCTCGACCGTGACCACTGGTCACTCGTTACTCACCAACACATGACTAGAACAAATTGCTACTGCATATTTTCAAGAAACGTAGCGTTCACTGGTCTAGTGGACAAGCGCGATGGTCTTGGGTTTGATCCCCGGGAAGAAGTGTGGTGTTTTTTTATCTAGGAATTCATAGTTACAATCTAAGGGGAATTTTGCTTACAAAGGGGCCGATATGCTCAACTCTACCATTTGTGATCTTTTATCATCATCAACAAACATCAGAAGATCCATTCCCGTAGGTAATTGAAAACTTTCAAAATCTAGTCGCTATCTCATCTCAGCGACAAACAAATGTCAAAATCTTGTCAAAATGTAGGGAAATTAGAGGTATTTTTGACAGATTGAGACTGAGATCAGACTGAGAACGTTTTTAAAATTACGATTACTTCAGAGTATTTATATATTTAAACTTTTGAAAATAATAATAATAATATTTATTGAGGAAACATTTGAGTACAAAATAACTTATATACTACAGCAATACATAGAACAGAGACATAGGCTTGTTAGAGTGGAGAGCAGGGCAAGACCCAGTCCCGTGCTAGGAATTAACCTGTATTACAGGAACTAGACAATGGGAATTTAGGTACCTCTAAATTCCTTACATTTTACTGAGACTGATCTCAGTCTCAATCTGTTAAAAATACCTCTAAATTCCCTACATTTTCACAAGTTTAAATATATAAATGTATTCCCAGCAAACGCAATTTATGACCTAGGAATGTAGAAAAAGAGAATTGAATTCCTTAATCACTTGAAGAGATATAATAAAGCTGTATTATTATTTCTATATATGCAGTGAGAAATCCCATAAATCCTAAAGATAACGTAAATTCCGAAGCTTGCTCGAGTTTCAACACCGATATAAATTATTGTACTGCGCTATCAGTTCGTAAATATCACACTAAATAACGAATTACCTCTAAATAGAGATGTTGAATGGTAATATCGAGCTCCCTTAACGAGATCATTATGACCATTTTATAATAAAGTAGTCAAGCTAAGGTATAAACGTGTATTGTTATCTAGCTTCAGATCATGACCGATCTAGTCTTTTCTTAGCCGTGTTGGGGTGCAAGTGTAATTAGATCCATGTGGATATTAATATCAGATACCTGTTGTGTGACCTCTTGTAGAAAATACTTGGATCGTTAAGCTAGTCCCCTGCATGCTAGTAATTTTAAACTATTGGGTCCACATTTCCCTATGATGTTTTCTATAAGCATAATTTAATGCACATGGGCACTAGAAAAGCTATTTCCATTGGTATACAGGGTTATTGGTAAAACATTAACAACCTCTTATGAGGTCATTGTACTCATCATTATGAACAACTTTTACTATGGGACCAAACCAGAAATCACGAAAAAAAAATCAGCTGTTCCCTACATTTTGACGAGTTATACGAACATAAATGTAGGAACAGCTGATTTTTTTTCGCGATTTTAGGTTTGGTCCAATAGTAAAAGTTGTTCATAATGATGAGTACAATGACCCTTTGAGAGGTTGTTAATGTTTTACCAATAACCCTGTATATCTAATAGGTATTAAGCGTAGAGAAAATTCCAAAACTTTGATGCCTTAGTAGTGATATCTGTAGGTCTTCAACTCCGAACGGACTAACAATGTTAGTAGTAAAGACTCTTCTTGGAAACCTCTTTCCAGTGGTACATATTTAATTGGTAGAGAAAATTTCTAAACTTTGGAGTCCATTGTAGACACATTCATAGAACAGAGCATGTTTCTAAAACTCAATGTGAAATTAGCAGGTACTTGCCAAGTTTGGAGCTAGCAACCTTGTGGTTAAGAAGCGGGTCTTTAACCACCGGCCTACTACGACTCCGAGTGATAGCTTAATGTGTAATAGCTGCATGTTCACTCAACCAAAACATATTTGCGGTAAATTCTATTTTACCCTTAGGTAAATTAAAGCAATTTCTACCACGAGTCGTCATCTGCCTAGCCTTTTCATAACGATGTTGAGGTCGGCGTCCAGTCAAACTGGATGCAGATGTATATCAGTTTTTACAAGGAGCGACTGCCTATCTGACCTCCATAACCCAGTTACTGGGTAAGATACCCCTTGGTGAGACTGGTTGTCAGACTTTCGGGCTTCTGATGACCCGTAATAACTACCAAAGATCTACGAATGACAGCCGGGATCAACCGCTAACCGTGCTTTCCGAGGCACGGAGGGGTCGTCATCTGTAAGGATGGTCACCCATCGACGGATCAACCGCGGCAAGCGTAGCTTAACCTGATCGATCGACCCGTGCAGCTGTTATTACTTAGCAACAAGCCCCAATTTCTACCACGAGTACCTACCTAAAATTTCCAGCAATTATCTTCCAAATCCGCCCACAAAATGAATGCCCAAAACATTTATTCAACGAAACAGTAGTCGTTATGCCCGTCACATTAGATTATGATAATTAAGTGACAACGCACGGAAGGCGGCACGAAGCATTGTGTCGGATTATGGGCATTTATAATATCATTATCACTTACTGGCATCATGACTGGCTTGTTGGTTTACCGGTTGCAATCGCGACTTCTGAGTAAAAGTAAAAGGTAAAGGTGGTTTCGATCCCTAACCCTAAGTAGTACAAATTGTTACTGGATTCTCAGTAGCAGCCATGAGTCTGACTGGACATTTTAATGTTTAAAGGCAATAGGCTCCTAAACTCGGCTCACGTGGAGGATCACGCTCCACTACCACTCACAACGAGGAGGTCTGAATCCCCGGCAGTGGGGAAATTAAGGTATACGGCAATAAGCTAACAACCCATTAAATGAGACCTTAACATCACTACAGAAATATTATCTAGGTGAACTATACAATTATACCCAATTATGCCTTAGTTTTTCCCGTGATTCCCCTTCATTGAATACCGGCACGATGTTACGTTATGGTGATGTTAAGTTATGATTATAACATCATAATCAGCTGATGACGCAACAGATCATAGCCGTGTTGATTCTGTTTGTGATGCAAATGAAGTGGAACGCTCCAGTGACTCCGGTCGGTTGGGTCTGTGATCGACCGGCGCGTAGATGTGATACGATCGTAGATAACTTTGATTGTTTTGATTCGTATCGAATGTAAAGAGTCTCGATGTTGGTTTATTGACTTTTAATAGGAATGTCCTCTGACTTATGGTAGACTGAAATTTATGGCATAAAAAAAATTTTGCAAAATGGACCAGTTCTTGACCTGGATCTTGCCTGGTAGAAAGCGATGGATGTCTATGATGGAAGAAGCAAACCCAAAAGATGCCCATTCAATCTTGCTTTGAAAGGGGATGGGCTATACGTGGAAGGGAACACAACACAGTTAAATGTGCTTAGTTAAACTCAGAGCTAAAAATAATGCTCGTTTCGCATAGAACAGAATAGAAACTCTCTTTAATACTCTTTATTATTAGTAGGAACATCATATAACGCAACTGTGAGGGAATTCGACTTAAAAAAAAGTCTAAGCAACTGAACTGGATGCTGATTCGGGTTTATTACTTACAGGTTCAATAAATACCAGAAGAGAAAATTCAGATATTGTTTTTTAAAAGGCTGAATAATTCAAAAGGGATTTTTATCAGGTTGCCTTTTATAGTAATTTTATTACATGCGTAACCTGCTCGAGTAACTTAGAGCCCCGCGTACGATGGCGGACGCATAATTTCCCGCAGGGTTGAATGATCGCGAGAACGTGTACAGGCGGAAATAACGATATAAATCGATAGAGTTATTGCATGTTTGGGACAACTAAATAGATATACAGCTCTCGTAAAATATGAAGTAAAATGCATCTCTCGGAGTAAAGGAAAATAAATCAAAGTGCACATCACAAGGGATAGAATCGTTAAGTTCCTTCCTCGTAATCTCAGTAGGCATGCGGTCGTATTCGAAGCCGCATTTATTATTTTTTATTACATAATAATTGTGAGTACGTCGTCGTTCTAGTCGGTCGGTGACTGCCGCCCCCGCGCCCCGCAGTTCCCAATACCTCTCCCCCGCACGCCTCCGATCGGGATCGCCTCGCCGCTCCCGCTTCTGGTTCGCTGAGAAAACAATGCGATAACATTATCCACGCTGTCAACGATCAAATAAGTCACGGCGCCTCACGATTGTTTGATAATTTTTACAACGGACATTATAACTCTATGATAAATTCAGACACGACACTTTCTACCTTCTAATAGGAGGAAATCGCAGTAAGTAAAATGATATGATCAAAAGAAAGTTCTATTACTGATGATGAACCAAAAGAGAAAATGTGTCGATTAGTATCGCATTAGTTGAATCTAGTTAATATACTTTATAAGGGTTTCTAAAGATGACACTATTAAACTTGACACCATTATTCAAAGCTAATTTATAAAAGTACGGCCGTAGACGGCGTGCTACGAAATCTAAAATCACTACGATCTCGCGTCAATACAAAAGACATCAACGCATTCAGTTTACTATGAACATTTAAAAAATCATTTTCCTGTGAATCTACATTACTATGTCTATTTAGATTAATCTCATATTTCATAGAAACAATATAAATTACTTTCCCAGCGATTTAAAAAGCTATTATTGGAAAAGAACACCCATTTTAATCAAAATACAATAAGTAAAGGTCAATTGGAGAACCGTTATTTTAGAAGTATAATAAAAAAAGTCGGTTAAATGGTAAAGTACCACTTTTTATAATGACATAACTAACCGATTGCATTGCGATACAGACAGAAAAGAAAATAATTGTATTAACCTACAAGAAAACACTTGTTATATCGGTACTCGTTGGCCTCTAATTTGTAATTATAGGCGTAAAATTTGGTATAATGGCGTATCGGACTGTGTCGGTCGT
Organism: Mesoligia furuncula; assembly: GCA_916614155.1. Classification (NCBI taxonomy): domain Eukaryota; kingdom Metazoa; phylum Arthropoda; class Insecta; order Lepidoptera; family Noctuidae; genus Mesoligia; species Mesoligia furuncula. Next base: position 12,901,404 of record OU744793.1, on the reverse strand, counting down.
CATTTGTTTGCGAAAAGAATGTTAACGGGTCTGCTCAGCTTCCATATCGGAGGTACGGTCAACCGCAGTAAGTAGTAACACTTGAACAACGAAAACCGCCCTGGCTGCTAAGAAATAAAGGCCCTGTCAATGTTAGATTATTGACATGTACGTCCTGTTGACAGTACGTCCTAGGCGACAAGACGCGGTGCGGCGGCGGAGATGCGAGATAGCGCCACAAAGAGTGACCAAGCGATGTGATCGTATTACATTATACTGATACAAAGATAGTGCGGACAGTCGGTAACCGTCCGCGTTCCTACATACATTTATGCAATACGTTCCTCGGATGAACTGGACAGACGACCGATGACATGTAGATAAATGTTATGACACTTGCTCGCTTTTTATTGCTTCTTTCCTTTTGAATGTTCCGCCATGTACTGACTTACTGTTACTATTTATGATTAACTATGTAGTTATGTACATGAGGCGTTAGAAATGACATAGCTAAGTACTTGTTAGATTTCAAGCATTACCGCAGAACTACACTAACGAAACTTTATCGCGTAAATCGTATCGTATTGTAAAATATATTTTTCAATCAGGATATTTATAGTTGCCTATAACCCGGAGATTACAATAAATCAATATTTTACAAATAAATTAACAAATCTATTCGTTCCTATGTCAAGAACAACTAACTAACTATGTCAAGAATTAGTTAATGGAGAAAATGCCTACTAATAAAACAGACTATGTTTTTATAACATAAATAAAATCACGTAAGTCACAAATGGTAAGATAAAGCAGTGACATTAGCATACTGAGAGCGACGTAACTGTTCATAATGTCATATAAATGTGGTTTATTCACAGATTCTATCGCAACCACATCGATACAGTTATGTTTTTCCATTTGCGCGTTCTATTATAATACATTCCGTAATCGAGCAATCTTCTTCACACCTGTGTTGCAATGTACTTTTATTCTTTTGCATACAATGTGTTGATAGATTTCAAGATTAAAAAGCCTCTTCATGTACATAACTTAGCGTCTCTTGGCGGATGAGTTGTATTAGCATAGCTGCAAGTTATGAAGCTATTGTTTACCATATTATCTTTGCCATTAACTTCCCTTGATACGGCCGACTATGTGGGTGTTGAGAGGCAATGGAATGGGCTAAAATTAGAAGCGCAATTAGCATTGTTCTTCAATTACTAAGGATCATTTGCTGCGGTAATGAACGGGAGAGTATTCTATAGATTATCTTTACAGTCAGTTACCTATGACGACGATGGAACTCCGCACAGCAGCTCTGTATTGCACTTCTAATTAACAATTCTCGGAATACCTTAAAATTAACGACCTAAGTTCAAGATTACTATATTCCCAGCATACAGTAATAGGTAAAATAAAAAAGTAAAATGCAATAGAGCTCTCAAGATAGAACAATGACCATAACTTAGTAGGCAACCTCTTACCATAGCTAATTATCTTTAACTAATGTTGCTTTATTATTCAGTTTAAATGATGTGTAATTGTACGGTATTTACGTACATTTACACCGGTTTATGGGCGAATTTCCCATGGATTAGCGTCGCAATGATGAGCTTGCAGTGTCTTCTATGTGCGGGAACAAGTAAATACAGTTAGCGGATAGAATCGCTTGCCTTCTTATTGCCAGAAAACAAAAAAAGTTTATGAAATAACAGTTGTTTTTGAGATAACCTAGGGTTGACAATTCGTCAACGGCATTAATTGGAGCTATTTTGGGATTGAAAATGAAGTGCCGTTTTGCAATCTTAGCTCTTGTTCTTAGTTCTTGTTTTATTTGTCGTACTGAAATCAAGTTAAAGACAAAATCAATCTGAAAGAACGTAAGCGCAACGTAAAGTGGAATAATATTAAGAAGCCTGTCGGGTCAGCGGGATTGTCCGAAAGGGTTACCGCTGGCCCGGAACATCAAGGGCTAAGGAAGGAACACGGGTGGGTTTTAGTCAGTGTAAGAGTCTGACACTTCCTTCCGCTCCACCCAGAGGGGGAAGGGTCATTTGATGATTTCCCACCAAAAAAGGGCAAGTCCAAACAGTCTACTTATTGTATCCAAGCTAGTCTGCGTATTGTATGCGACTACTTATATTTTTATAAGATTTCCTTATATAAAGATTTCCAATAAGACAACTTTGGCAGCAGAAAAATTTCGACAGATTGTTTCATACGCTTTCACGATTTGGATGAAAATTTGACACATGGATAGACTATGACCTAGAGAAGGACATAGGTTTCTTTTCATCCTGTATCACAGATGAAGTCGCGGGCAACAACTAGTAGGTACGTAACAATGTCAAATGTTAATATCAGAAATTAATATGTGAACGAATGGTCTTCATCAAACATTACCTTCGTTACTAAACTTTAGTATGGCACTCATATAATAATAATTTCAGTGTGATATCTGCACATAAATCACCCAGATCAGCAGGTGTATAAAATGAGATATTTCTGCATATATGTATTTTTATCTAAAACCTACTCGCATGAATCTTGTATTTTAATAATCATGAATAAAGCACCTATTTTATTTACGATTTCATATTAATTTACATTTTATTTTCTACATGGCACAGTTTCTCTTTGATTTCACTAAAAGGCACATAGCAATAAAGCTGCGAATCATACGTTTTATGAACATAATGTAAATATAAATATTTACTGTATTATCCCAAGAAAAAGTTAAGAAAGGCCATAATATTTTCTTTATAAAACTACCTCTTCAAACTAATCGAACTACTCTCCACGTTAACAATATAATCTCATTAAAAGATTATGACATTATATTTATAAACATTATATATTACAGCATTCAATGGCAAAAACATGAGTGCAAGCCACAAGTAAAATAAAATGGCGTCATAACTTATGCAATGCCCTATGTTGTATGTGCTATATAAGGCGGGCCCGGTTTCGTCTAGCAATTATACATGATGCGTAATTGACGTAACGTAGACCGGTCGCCGGCGGCTTATTAATAGCGCTGGTTGTGTGTCATAAAAATTTAGAATTATACTACACACCGAGATATTTACGTGGCAGTGTGACGATCTATGAGCATATGTGGGCTGGATGTGTAATATATGTTCCGAATGAAGGATGTTTCAGAGGTTATCTTGCTGAATAGTTTATTGGTATTTGAAAAATTTATAGACTGTGTGAGTTTTCTTTATGTTAGGAAAAGGACTTAAATTTTATTTATTTTCACTTCAAGACACAAACATCAGTCTAGCCCTGGCACTTGTTTGTGAAATGCTGCTCCTTTAGTTCCTGTATCACAAGAGACCAAGACCAGACCAGACCAGACCTCTCAATTTTCAGGGTATATGATAAAGATGCGCGATAGAGAAAAATGAGATACGTTATAATTATAGCATGCATTAAAAGGTAGCTTGACAAATATACAAGAAAAAAAAGTGTTAACAATAAAAGAGTTGTACTAAGACATTAAGGTATTTTGACATGGAATTATAGCCCCAATTTTTATCAAAAGAACTTATTTCATGATATAATTTTGAATAACTCTGTGTTTGACCATTTAAAACAAACACTTGGGTAGTATTTATTAGGATTAAGTACACAGAGATGTGCTCATTACGTAAGTATATGTGTTTGTCACGTTTTGTGGACATTTCGTTCGTCGTCCCATTCCGAGTGAACTAAACGGTTTCTGCGACGTTAACTGGCTGTTTTCCGATTATTTGGCACCAAACCCGTTATTTTCCGTCTAGGTACAACTACTCAAATCTAGTGATCTAGTGTACTAGATCAATTAACAGACCGTTGCATCCTGTGTCTAACTCGATAAAAATAACTGATAAAGCTTCCAAGAATTTTGAACCATTAAATTGAATTATAGTGTGTCATCTGTCATTAATTTTAAGTTATACCAATTCCGATCAAGCAATTTTGAGAGCCGTGTAATTTGACCTGTCTGGTAACTCAGCTATTGATATTTCCGATCCACGATCGAAATTCGATGTACCTCTTGTTTCCAGTGATTTTGCTTCCCACATAAACTGCAAGCAAAAATAAAAAAAGTGCATCTATTTCCATAAAACACACGCTTACTGCACATTTATGCATATTGAATATTTTGCAAAAAAAAAAACGGAAGTCATACAATTATTAAACGGTCCGAATATTACGTTCAAATGGAGGATATTACTTAAATGATTTTCTGCAGCATCCTCCGAGATTACTATTATTTTTTACAACCACTCGTTCGTAGTAAACTATTTTTCTAATAACGCCAAGCTATCCGCGCGTCGCGTCTATATGCGTATTGATGGGAACATTTTTTCCATGTTTGCTTAGCCTGTTTGCTTCTGCTATGTTCGTCTTGAATGTTTTCTCAAAGGTTATTAACCTAGTTTCGTTCATGTACATCTGTGGAAGATCTGTTACGAGTATGTCAGTATTACTTTGTCAGCATACAAACTTGTGTTTTACTTGCGAATTCTCGAGATGAAATAGAATGTGAATTCTCTTAAACGATTCTTCATGTTGCGCAATCGTCTTTATCTTTTTAACTCCATTCAATTCAGACAATGTAGATAACAACCGAGCGTTTTGTACTACTCCGTGTTAAGGTAGTTTATGGGGGACTAGAATAGAGCCGGGAGAGCCTGGAGGGCCGCGGGAGCCTTCGAAAGAGCGGGCGGAATGCGCGCACAAGGTCATTGCGCCCTGCGCGGTCATGCGCTTGCGCCCCTGCCCGCTCCGCGTGCCCCTCCGCCCCGCACCCCGCATCTCATCCGCACCCACCACCACATTGTCTAGTGCGATCAGCTGCGGATAAAGGGGAACCAACTGGACCGACAATCGATAGAAACCATTTCAATGCGAATTTATTTTTCCATTTTGCGGCCGCGAAGCACAGCACGAACGCCCCCAGCGATGTGCTTCGTTCTAACGCTCTTTTCTAAGCTCCTACAGAGAAAAAGACTACTTCGTGCCGTGTCGTGGTTTATTTACGATGCTTACATTGGCTAGCATTTATCCTTGGCCGTATCTATTGTCCTAAGGCTGCTAAGAAATTGCTGTAAGCCTATTAACTGGACGATACCGGGCTATCTATGAAAAGTAATACTTGCGGGAACATTAGATTAAAGCATGATATCAACGAGTTATATGTTTATCAAATGCAGTCATTAAAGGCACAATTTGTAGTCTTCAAATAAATAACTATAAAATATTAACATAAACAGACAACATTCGAGCTACTTTCACTCCTGACCGGTATTATTTCCTTTAAAGTGTGAATTAAAAGCCTATCTGGTGGCAAGATGAAACGATAAAATCTACATTTCAAACTTTATAACATAAAAGTGAAAGAATTATACAAAAAAAAATCCCGTTACCGACAAGTTGAATAACTTCTTTGTAATATTTGGGTATGCAAATCAAGATCGTTCAACAAATTAAGATTAGTTAAACATTTTGTGGGAGCATATTAAAATTTAGATAAATAATAATAAATTATTAAACCAGTTTCCGATGGCACAAGCTGTGGTTAATATATTTTTTAATGTGCGGAATAGGAAATGTTGCAGTTTCACTTTGTGCAAGATTAATGGGGTGTTAAAATCCGCGTGCCAGATCGCGGGCCGCGGGCAGTCGAAGCGGATGTCACATCATTACTCACAAGCAGGCGCCATCCATGCCTGCGTCCACGCAGGATTGCGCCACCTCTCTAGTCGCCACAGTATAAATAACTCTTTTATTCCGCGACCGCTACCCGCTTCTTAACATGAATATTAATGCGTGTGCACGACTTTACGGACCATTTGTTTGATTATATCGTTTACACATGATTCGTAATCACTGACAGCTCAATTTGGGATTTGGAACGTAGAAAGTGTTCGTGTTGATTTTGCACCAATTAGACGTCAAATATCGTGAGGCAAAATAAATATTGCACAGCTTTGACTATGTCTACATACGTTTTCTGTGTATGTAACGGTAGTTACTCTTAATATGGTTATGCGAATATAGAGCTAGGCCTTGCATATTAATGAGATGTTTGTTTATAACGTGGTTGTCACATGGACGACCGGCTGGACTTGATAGTAGTGGGTCACGCAATCCGATTTTTAACATAAATACTCATTTGTTACAGGATTTGTGTCCTAACTCGGAGGAAACTAATCCTATACTACACAGAAGAGCTATAGACGTTTTGTTAACGTATTTTTTAGTTTTACTAAAGCTTATCTGTTTGATGTGACAGCTGTAGACACAAATCTCAATTACTCATGATTAGAGAGTAGTGTTGACACGGTGGTACACATGGTAGCGACAATGGGCGGCCCGTGAGACGCCTGTGAACTCCGCCCGACTGTTTTTGCCACATGAAGTGTTCGACTCGTTCTGAACGAGACAAGAATGCATATTTCCTAGGAACTTATAATCTGGCCATCGTAATAAGAACTGCCCTGACTCCTTGCCCACGTCCCTGTACAATGAATAAGGGGACAGTAAATTACATATCGCGGCCATTGTTAGGCTGGACGTTTAGAGCGTGCGCGGCGTGGGCGGCGAAACACGGCTCCCATTGATCGCATGATTTATCGATATTGAATTTGCACAGGTGATTCCTTTGTTATTGTGATTGAAAGAAAATAAAATGGACATCGACAGATGTAAGATATAATTTAGTTCGAAAAGCATTCGAGTGAAAGCGAGAGGTAGCAAATAAACTATTCTGAAAAAGAACGGTTTTGAATTTCAATTACATTCGTCTACAAGATACAATTGGTACGTGGGATATCTTTCACCGGATGAGAGTTTTGTTTTCTTACGACTATTTGTGGCAGTGTAGTTAAAAGTAGGCAACTCTTAGATAGGCATATGTATGTTTAGAGATGTTAGAAACATGTATAAACCGCAGAGTAGAAGTCGACATCTAATAGGGTTCCTCTGTATGCAAATAAGTGGCTATTGAGTTGTAACACGCTAACTTCTGTAAGCATGAGTGACAGGCAGCGCTTTGCTACACGCAGTTGGCCCGAGGTCGGTGAAATTCTGCACTTAACGATCGATTCCTTTAAAGTGTTTCCATGAAATGGTCCGGTAATATCATATAATGGGCAATATCATAATTGACACACACAATGTCTGTAAACACGCCGCATTTGTGATAATGCGGTCGATATCACCGCTCGGTACAGTTAGCGGAGGTGGAGCCACCATTTAAATGACTGTCTATTAGCTTCATTGTAAGTCGGTGTCGTATTAACGTGCTTTGACATTTCTCAGGAGTAGTCAACTATATCGTGTGGGAAAGCTGGTCTATTTATTTCCTCGTAAGGAACTTCAGTATGATGTTAGAACGCGGATAAGACAATTAAGTAAGAGCGGTAATCAAGTTTCTTTCAGCTGATCTAATAAGTAAAGGTTCACGTGCGCGTACGCTGAGGGTCTGCGGTGAAGTTTGCATGGATTCCAGTCATTACTCTCCGCTACCCTGTTAGCTATTGCGGCGGAAGGCTGTAGCTTTGAATGCCAGTAAGCGTTGTCGGAACATAAATTTACATTTCGTTACGGTCGTTTTGTCAATACAATTCTCTCCACAGCAACAAATAAAAGATGTTTTTGGTGTTGCTTCTCTGGCTAGCTTATGTTTGAAAACTTTTACTTAGCTCTCAAACTTTCTAATTCGAAATAAATTGAGGAGAATGTTTTATTATTGATAGCGATAATTGTTGTGTATCCGAATGTTTAGTCTTACGAGAGATGATTGCCGTGTGAATGCGTACCTACTATTATGATTTAGATAAGATCGTTTGCTTGCGCATGCGATGCCATTAAATCGATTGGCATATTTCGCATCGTGATCATTAATGTTGGAATCTGATCTTGATATCATGTGCTTGTAATAATTGGATTTGCTAAGTAAATAAAGAATGCAATTAGAATTACAAGTATCGTATTAAACATTTGCACAATCACGAATTTTCCCATTGATAGGGAACTAAAAGTAGGTAGTAGCTTTGTTATCTATGGTCTTAAGTCTAAGATACTTCCTGCTACCTCACTCCGCGTACTTTAGCTCTCAAGTTTAAGCGCGCGGTAACTTAAGGGTCCACTACCATCCCTAGCCTAGCACACAGTACACAACTTATAAGTACTTACTTAATAACTATTTCCATTCCTTTAAGATATAAGTAACCACAGCTACTCGGTATATATTTTATCGGTAAACATGACATATCAGAAATGTAATTTCCTTCATAAAATTAATTACAAGCAAAACCTTTTTCTCTAACCCATATGTTCGCCGATAAACGCGAATGTTTATGAAACCGCACGGCCACCGCGCGGGCTCTTTTCTCTGTGGGTCCGTCGAACGAAGCTTTTCACCGCACATCGCGATCTTTTTGACATCAGCCTGCATACGTTGTAGTTTCACGACCAGACCGGCCAGTCGCGGCGCCTCTTAACGACATCGTGCATTTATTACTGCTTGCCTTAAAAGCTCAGTTTTAAGCTCAAGATAAGCTCCGAGTAAAAGTTAATTAAAATTATATTACAGCTCGAAAGTATGTTGCGATCGATTATATTAAATGTAAGAGATTTTTATCTTCAATCAATTAATGACACTCGATAAGTTTATTTAAAAGGCAGATTGATGTTCATTACAGTATTTGTATATGTTTTGATCGTAAAGTGTTGAGCGCGATGATTGACAATCGATTAAGAATCTCTGACCCCGCATTACAATGTTAATGGTGCTTTTTTTACGCGCTTTTATTCCATTCAACACGATACAATTTATACAGACACTAAATTGTAAGATTTCTCTTTCTTTAGGAAGTAAAAAACACAATTTACAACATCATCATCATCACGCGTTTGGTTGTAAACGCGACTCAACCATTGTTTTTTTATTGATATTTAAAATCCATTCGAAATTCAACTTACTTTCGCACCAACCAGCAACATATTTTAAAGTTAATAATTCCTAATTAAAACCTCATTGTATGCAGATGAGGGCTATTGCTATTATCTTACCGCTGTCGCTTGCCGCGTGGTCCACAGATAGGACAGCGCGGGTTGTACAAGTCGTCGGGTCGACAGCGACACAGCGCGGGCGCATGCCGCCTGCTCGCTTAGATAAACACGCGATCCCTGGACACTTGTAGGGCTGCTCCTGATATTTGCTAGAACAGTGGTCTATGGATATAGGATTAGCTGTAATGGAACTGTTAGATAAGGAAAATGATGACGGAAAAATAGAGGAGAAAGTGATAAAAGGATTAAATTATGCTGACAGTTGATTATTCATAGAATGGACGGAGAGCATGATTAATGATTTTACTTGTATCGCATGCAAGATTAAAATATATATAAATGATGTTTTTGAGCACGGTCTTGGTTGAGAGTATCAAATGACTACATAGTTTACATATGTAATGAAAATGTTTCAGGATTAGTGTGGGCGCAAATCCTATAAAATTCCAGACATTTGCCAACCCTGCTCCGGCAGCTAGCTCGAATAAAAGGAATTCTCAAATTATGGAGGTGCGATGCAAACGAGCTAAATACAGAAAGCACGTTTAAGAAACACCAGCAACTGAACGCGCTATTTATTCGCAAATAGGTTTAGTATAGGTACACGTCCTGCCTCGATCCGGACCATTTGTTAGCCATGAAATATTTAATCGCCAGCAGAATAACTAGCTAAACAAGTTTGTTTCTATGAATACCATTATAATGGGTTATCTTGTTACTGGGCTACGAGTACAAATATTTGATGGTGAGAGAAGAATTATGGCTTTAGACACATCTTTACGACCGACATGCTTTAAAAGTTATGTGTTCAAAATATTTCTTTTAGTTGCTGTTTTATATTTTGTTGGTTTTATATCGCTCTTGATTAAAGAGATAACAGCCGCACTGGTCGATCGATCAGGTTAAGCTACACTTGCCGCGGTTGGTCTGTGGATGAGTGACCATCTTTACAAAACCGTGACCCCTCTGTGGCTCGGGTCCCGGCTGTCATTTGTGGAACTTTGACAGTCGTTACGGGTAGTCAGAAGCCCGAAAGTCTGACAACCAGTCTTACCTACACAACCCAGTTACTACCCAGTTACTGGGTACCCAATCAGATAGGCAGTCGCTCCATGTAAAATACTGGTATTCCGCTGCATCCGGTTAGATTGGAAGCCAACCCCAACGTAGTTGGGAAAAGGCTAGGCAGATGATGATTATAATATCTAATTAAACAGAATAATACACCGGTTGACCCAATGCCCACAATTGTCAAAAAGAAGATACGAAAAGGAAAAGAAAAGTAGCCCAATAATTCGACCTCAGAAGTCCTTAATTTCCTTTCCCGTAATTACCGACCGAAACATTTATACATGCGTGAAAGTACAGAAGTATAAGAATTTCACACGCATTCGAAAACAGATGGCCCAGTTGGTGCAGATAATTGGGTCAGGCGAGCAACCTGTCGGTGTGCTCACACGCATTGTCTCGCGTCTCGGCGCGCCGGCGCAGTACCGTTAGTGCTCGGTCAAGTTCGGCCTATTGTGACGTGACTGCTACTAGTGACATACGGATTTATACTGTCCGATTCGGTCCGCTCCGAAGTAATCGTACGCGACGACGTACGAGACAAAACAATTGTTCGGCCCAGTTTTCCGAGTTTTCTTCCGATAGACACGTAAGTAGTTATAAGAACTGCCTTCTTTATGATTTCAATTTAAAAAAACTGTTTTTTATGTCCCTAAAAAACTGCACGCAGAGGAATTTACTGTTTTCTAGAAAACTGAAATGAAATTCCCAAAAAACATTCAATTCGTATGCTTAACAAAAAACTTTTTTCGGATCTTGTTATCTTTGAAGCCGCGCGAGATTGGGCGCGATCATCACAATTCGGACCGCTAGAAAATAGTGTTTTTATTATAATAATAAGTGGTGATTGCAAGATATACACTTATTATTTACGTGAGCTTATCTGATGCTGAAAGTAGGCGGGTAGGCACGTGCGCCTCTGACCCCGCCGCCGAACATCAAAAGATCTTATTGCTAGACTTGTGTGACTGGCCTTTTTGTTCGTGCTTCACAAAGATTGGATTACCAGTGACCTCTGCGCGGACATACGAGATTGTGTCGGTAACAGTTCTGCGACCATTTATTTAACAGAAGTATACAAAGACACGACGCAGTACTTGAATATTGGCAATTACGGAACAAATGTATCTACGCCTTAATGGCTGTGAAACGTCGGTTATCTCGGTCAATTAAAGGAATATGTTGTTCCGTTCTCATAAAAGTGCCTAGTTTAATTTATTGGATGCTAAAGATGGGGTTAATAGAGGTTTATACGTTTATGCAACGTCAATATCCGGTTAACCGTACTAGACAACTTTATTTGTATGAGACTACGTAGACAACTATACAAGTATGTTATACCCCTCGAAATTTCGTTTTTCTTCATATTATTGTATTAATAATAATTCGCATTGACTTGCAGATATCTGCCCGCAATAGTTATGAGGTTAGTAGGTCCCCGAAATTTTAATATGTGCCCATATTCATGATATATAATTGAGTAACAGTTTATTTCTCACTCCGAATATGCGTATGCGCCATGACTCAGTATCTTACACTAAGCCACTGATTGTTCTCTACAACCACTTACTCAGTTTTGATGAGCACGCCTGCCTATTAGGAACATGATTTGACAATTGTGGGCATTGGGTCAACCGGTGTATTCTGTTTAATTAGATATTATAATCATCATCTGCCTAGCCTTTTCCCAACTATGTTGGGGTCGGCTTCCAGTCTAACCGGATGCAGCTGAATACCAGTATTTTACATGGAGCGACTGCCTATCTGACCTCCACAACCCAATGTCTGGGTAATACGATACCCCTTGGTAAGACTGGTTGTCGACTTTCGGGCTTCTGACGACCCGTAACGACTGTCAAAGATCCACAAATGACAGCCGGGACCAACGGTTTAACGTGCTTTCCGAGGCACGGAGGGGTCTAGGTATGCAAAGATGGTCATCCATCCACAGACCAACCGCGGATCGACATGTGCGGCTGTTATTATTTAGCCACGGACTCCACCAACAACACAAATATTTGATTTGAGCAGTTGATTAATGCCCTTCATCTAAATTAGTAGGAGTCAATGTGCCGTTTCACCAATTTATAAGGTGAAATCAAACTTTTATCAAATTAACGCAGATACTTACTTGCAATCTTTTACTTTTAAAAGTTACGCTTTAGCAATCATATTACATAGGTATGTATTTGAGTAAAAATAAACATACCTACCCATTGTTCAGGCCATTATATAATACACTTACAGTCGGACGATCTTAACTATCGTAATTTTCCTCAATTAAAACTAGATTATACATTTTCTGATGACTTCTTAAACATTTATTCCTCGCTTCAATCGTGAGAATCTGGCTCCAATGTCGTAATGAGCTTTACATTGATTCTACAAAATGTAAATCCAGTGTTAATAAGTGCAGAAATAACAGGAAATATAAACTGTAATTTCATTGTATAAGGCATCAATGAGAATGATTGTATGCTGTCGTATCGGAGATTGGCAGCTACTGATCAGAGCCCACGGTGTGGGAACACAATGCTATTGTATGTTTAATGAAAAATCCTTCCAGGCGAATCACGGTTCATTACTTTGTAATTAGGGTGCTGAAGCAAAAACTTGGACTTTTCTATCATTCGATTACGTACAACGATTACAGTACATAGCTCTCGACAATGGGTAAACTATTTGAGCTATTACATTGCCAGGTCAAAAAAAAGAAGGTTTTACGACACTGGGAACTTTATTTAACTATGTTCAAGAATGAGCACATGCCAGTAATACATATTAAGTTTATGGGTCGTTTAAAGTGTCTGAGATCAATAAAGTAAGAATAGATTTCTTGAGAGACGATATTGAACAGATATAAAAGCCTTCGAGATATTTACAGCCTCTGATGAATGCATATTTTCAAACCATTAAAACTATGCAGTTAACGACCAAGAATCATAAACTAATTATAATCAGGCAACAAAATCTTAAGTGCTAGTAGTTGGTTATTACATTCTGATCTTAAAAGTGACTTTGTAAAGCCTGAAGGCTCCCGCAGATAGGCAAGACGCGACAGCGCGATGCAATTCTAGTAGAACAATTAGGTACCTACTATGAAAACTTCATGGAAAATTTTCTCTCAAAATCGCGTCACACCATCGCGTCACGCCTGTCTGCGCGGGCCTAAATGTTGAAATATGGCAAATCAACTTCTACCTAAGACTAGGGGAGAGTAGCCCAAAACGGGTAAGCTAAGGTTGATGGTAAAAAAAAACAACTTATAGATACAAATAGAAAATTTATTTGTATATTTTGAAATGTTTAGTTATCAAGGACTATAAAATAAATGACATATTTAGTAGTTTTGTACATTAAGAATAAAAAAATAACAAGAATCTTTACCATTCGAATTACCCGTTTTGCCCGTAGGGGGGTAAAGCAGGTAGGGCTTTTGGGCAAAGCGGGTAGGGACTAAATTACATGAGCTTAACGTCAATCAATGACTAGAACTGTTTCATAACAATCATAACTCAGATGGAGCTCCACCAGGATCATCAGCTACTTGCAGTGACAATGCTTGGATCAATGGACCAGTATTCTTGGAATGGTTGCGGCACTTTGTAGACAACGTAATGAGTTGGCAACGTAAACAGATTGTCCATGTGAAATAGATACTCAACTAGCTCTAATTCTTGAGCTGCTGTAAAAACTGTTGTGAATCTTCCTAGTTTTTTTTTGACATCCTTTCTTTACATGTATCTGTAAAGTCGAAAGGTTGATGCCATATTTTTTTACTGCACCATTGGCGGAAGTTTTGAGAGCTTTTTCTATCGCAAGCTTCATAACTCCTTCATCCCACGATGCATTTGCAGTCTTTCTTTTGTATTTATTAACCATCTGCAAAAATAAAAGAACTAATAAGCAGTCAATGAAATTATACAGGGCAAATCGGGTATGGGCAAAACGGGCACCCGCTTTGCCCCTACCCTTTTTGCCCACAAGCATGTATTTTTTTCAATCGACTCATATCCTTAAAACCGTAATAATAAACGCCAACCTATTACACAAATAAAACGTCTACTTGTTGCAAAATCATAACACAAAACTAGTAAGAACATATTGTAAACCATTTTCGAGTATTCAAAAGTAATGTAACTCAATTTTTTTTAGTGGAAATAGCAAAAAACTTCTTTCTTATCTTACCGTGAACTAGTGTCCGCCAGAGAAGCGCGCCGGCTCCCTGTGATTGGAGAGTGGCAGGCGCCGCGCACTGCACGCACACATTCTTATTAGCAATAAAGGTGCGCAATTTAAAAAGCATACCCGTTTTAGGCGGGCTACCCGTTTTAGGCTTACCTCCCCTACTTGTCCATAAAGTGCAGTTCTGTGAACAGGTGTTTTCAGCGTAATTTTTCATACGTACAAGAAACAGCTTAGGAGCCTATTATCCGTTTAATTATAGAAATATCTCAGATACTACAAGACTGCAATTAAGAGTACTGTTCGTTGATCTGTCGCTCTAAACAGCGGGCAGATTACAGCGTTATTGTTCTAAGTGTTTCTAGTTAGCGTTCCGAAGCTCAGTGAGCGATGATAGAAATGTTGAGAAGTACGTGAAGATCGCGGAGCTGAGTTCACCGTTAAATTGGGCAATTTGTGCGCGCACAGCACGGTGGCTGAGCCCGCGCCGCTTGCTGGGGCGCCCCTCGTGATATAACTGTTACGTTCATTATGTGACAATATGGATCACGTGATCGCGTCACCTGTGCGTAATAATTGTTTGTAGTGCACGCTTAATGGCACCATGTTGTCTCATGCATGATCTTCGTAACCACCTCGTAAACCGAGTGCACTCCAGTGTTACGGGGCTAAGCGTCGAGTGGTAACTGTTCGTGTCGAGTGTTGTCGTAGGTGCGTCTTTTACTGCTTCCGTTGCTAATTAAATGCATCTTTCAATACAATGTCATGAGAAGACATTGATGTCCATTCTGCAATCAAAATGAATGATGGATAGCTTGAAAAACTGAGTTATAATTTAGTTACAAGGATAATAAAATAAACCAAACAAATCCGTCTCATAGTTAACGATCACCAAAAATCTTACACTTTCATACATCAACCGTTAAGAACACTATATTTACCAAACTGACTCACCACAGCATGAACTAAAAAGAAAAGCAAAAAACCAAGTCTGGCGCCTCCATTAACGCGCGTAATATAAACAAAACCGCCGAAACCTCACACCTACACAATACTGAACTATACTTAGATACTGTTTATGGTGCCGAGTGACCAAGATTGGAGCAATGTTCCGCTCTCGGGGCATCTCGGCTATACTCATAGTGTTATAGGTGAACTAACTGTAACGCAGGCTCCCTCCGTTGTTCCACCATATATGACCGCCATAAATGTCAACGTGTGCATTGTTTCACTTCTTTATGTTAAAGACTAAGGACCTTTGACTGACGTTATGCGATTTGAATGGGTTATGAAAAGGAGCTTTGTTGTTCAGTGCGGCTTTTCCACTATCTCACGAGAAATGTTCCTGGTTTTCGTACTTCTAAATCTGCATGCAAAATTTTGGTTTAACTTAGTGTCGTAAATTCCTCGAAGCATTAGTCACGCTCTGAGTACTGTTGGGTTTAGTTAGTGTTAATAATGAAGCAGAGTTTTATGACCTCGACTCCTCCAATGAATATTAGATTTTCGTACAGAAAGCTGAAGACTTCCTTGAAATTGTACAGATTAATTATGACCGGGCCGTATATAAGTACGGACGGAAAGGCTTTATTAACTTTCTCACTTTATTCCGTCAAGTGCTCTCAATATTTATGCATGTGTAAGGTCTCTCTGTATGTTAATTAAAAGGAATTTATGGTGATAATAAAACAGCAAGTGGGTCGTGAGTTTGTATTACCATGTTTAATACGGTATTTAAGAATAAACACTCATTAAGGTTTAATAACGTGCCGCCATTCGTCATGTTTACCAACATAATATGTCGCATTAAGCTCATTTTGAGTTTGAAAACATTAAAAAGATTGCTGGGAACGTTAATGCAGAGCAATGTGTGTAATACCCGTAATGCGTGTAAACGTTAGGCGCGCTTCTCATCTGCGCCGGAGTGTGCGGAATGCGTGCACTTTGTTGCTTCACGCTCACTGTACCAAGAGGACAAATTGTCTCAAATTGTCATTACCGCAGTACCGTTGAATTGTTTGTGGTTCGTTAAAGTTTAAAAATCAGTACCGCGAAGTCACCTCTTCCGGTGAATTTTGAGTATCACTCCACATAATGGTTTCGCTGTAAGAGTACTTAGACAAACGGTATCTAAGTGCAATTACTTGTACATATTGAACAGTGAGCGCCATTTACACTCGTGTGCCGTGTGCTGGTATTCACATTCATACAGCAAATAATAATATAATGGTGATGAGTTTTCATTTTTGACAGCTCAAATGTTTTTATTGGCTTGTTCCATATATGTTTTAAATGTTTTCATAAATCTTTTTAAGTATTCGCAATATGGGAACACGCAATCGATGACTGTCTCGTTCAATTAACTTTTAATCAACGTTTATCTGATTAACTTAACCAAACTGTTACACAACCGCATTTCAGAACCAAGTTCACGCATGTGTCGTTCGAGAAAACTTAATTAAAATAGCGGCACTTGTTAAAGTGCGATTTATATTAAGAATTTTATGACACTGCGCTCCGTGGGTTTCCGTTCCTTGATTGCTTCAATTGCAAACGTAAAAAGTACACGAGTGCTTTATAACTTTCAATTTAAATAATATTGAACACATTTAACCGAGCAGAGACATTGTGAATTGATTGAAAGCTATTTCATTCATTTACGATGTATAAGAAATTATTTTAACCGTCGCAGAGACTAGAGAGTACCTATACAACAATAGTTTGTACTTTCTCGTGTAGAAATGACCATTCATTGTACTTGATAAAAAGTCTAGTGAAAGCGATATTGCAATGCAAAAACGTAAATGAAAATTCGTGTCACTGACTTTCCTGTTAGCTTTCATGGGTCCATGCAGTGCTGATCTTGACCTGCATTCGGCGCATCGACAATCACAAAGCGCGAGCTAAACAATCAAACGTTCGGCGCGGGCGCAGGCGCAGCCATACAATAGTCTTTGTACCTACATAGACACACGCACACACACATAATAGATATGAGTCTATGAACGCCGAAAACTACATTACTTTTCTACTTTCATTTTTAATCAATCAGATTCAATTACATCCTGTCGGCAATAAATTTCACTATAATAAGTCTATTTGGTATCTGAAATGTAGGTGAAATATCAAATGTAATAGAGACGAAACGCACGTATTTAAAATGATATATCTGTTACCAGTTACTCGGTACATTATATTGCTAAATTAGTAAATTGTTGCTCATATGATTGCGCTTCCTTTATAAAGAACGAATGCCTACATCTGCCAATCTTTGGTATGTTATTACAGTTCTAATATTGACCAACTTTCGATTTTATTTACGTATTGTATTGATGTCAATATTATCTACTCATATGTTTAGAAAATATACAATAATAATAAAACACGACACAAATACTTTTACTTCGCGTCTCAGTCTTTTGTTAGTTTTATAAGAGCTACGCCGTAGCACTTTTTATGCAAACCGCGTAGCACTCGTAGAAAGCGGATTGTTTGAAAGCCTTGCTCCGGGATATAGATCCGACATGCAAGGGCATTAAGGGAATTATATGCCACAATATATTAAGACACTAACGAGAGATTCTATATAAATACAGTCACGGATTTTAAATGGAATGCACATAGAATGCAATTGCAGATATCATGCATGTTATTATGGTTTGCGCTGTATGAATGGTTTAGGTTTATTTTTCTTATTTGGTAAACAAGGCGTACTGAGATATCGATTTTGAGAAAATAAATTGGTATTATGCAGTTTAGGACGTCATTCATACCTTTGGTGTTTATTTCTTTATGCAAGACGTTCGTACCTAATTAGAGGTTTAGGCATGATTAAAGCTAATGCGATATATTCGTGACTTTTGTTGTACCATATTTGATTACCCAATAAGACATGCAAGGAGAAAAACTTTTTTACAAAAAAAAAAAAACAACCGACTTCCAAAAAACACTATAAAGTGAAAAATAACTTTAATTTCGGAAGTCGGTGTCTTTGGATTTGTAATTTAGTTTTTGCCACCGACTTCCGAAATTAAAGTTATTTTTCACTTTATAGTTTTTTGGAAGTCGTTTGTTTTTTTTTTTTTTGTAAAAAAGTTTTTATTTTTCACTTTTTAGTGGGATAGTTTGTAATTTATCTAAGTTACAATAGCCTAATGTCAACTGTTCATCACCTTTTACAAATTATTGCTTTACCCGATGCAGGGACGTTAATTGTTGAGGAGTTCCCCTAATAAGAACCGGGACAACTGGAGCTGATTGAGAAGTCACCATCAGCTCCATTTCATCATACGCATTGTAACGAGCATAAGTTGCTTAGCAACCATATTAAAGTAATCGAATCGCAACCCGTGAAATATTTGTCATTGAGTAGTTCCGATGGCCATCTGTGGTCTTTATCATCAGTTCCACTTTACCAAATGATGATTTCCGACAGCAAATGCTCAAGTTACTTTAAAAAAAGAATTTTTCAAATCGGTTCGTAAATGACAAAGTTATGCGCGAACAAAAACCGCAATGCAAAGTAAACACGTTAATGTAGAGAATGTAGATACATTTTCAGATTTTTGTTGATTTTTCAAAAACCGCTTGTCCGATTTCGATAAAATTTTCATGGGACCATTTGGGAAGAATGGTAACCCTTTCCAAGAATTTTTCAAATCGGTTGGTAAGCGACGGAGTTATGCGCGACAAACATAAAAAAAAAATACAAACATCCGAATTGAGAACCTCCTCCTTTTTTAGAAGTCGGTTAAAAAGCACATTATGTAAAAAAAATAATGTAATATAATATTTTATAATGCAAAATAAAATAAAATAAATAAATGTATAGCTTGTTCATAGATTTCTATTGTTGTAAATTATTTTCTTCTAATAATTTTCGTTTGTTTCAGGTGGTTCTATCGGCATGAAGGGTGACGGGCTGCGCTTAGCGCGGCTGGCGGTACTGTTATTGCAGGCCACATTTGTAATAAGTAAGTATTTTGATATTTTTATTCTTATTATAGTGTTTTTGAAAGATGACTAGCTGTGGATTGAACTAAACTATTGTGATCACACGATTATATGTGTAAACTATACAAATCTGCTGAATTAATTTTGGGATCATATTTAAAAGTTTCAAGCAAGCAAGCGTAGCTTAACCTGATCGGTCTGATCGATCAGGTTAAGCTTCGCTTGTCGCGGTTGGTCCATGGATGGGTGACCAACTTTTCATAACAAGACCCCTCCGTGCCTCGGTAAGCACGTTAAGCCGGTGGTCCCGGCTGTCATTCGTTCTTTGACAGTCGTTACGGGTCGCTAGAAGTCCGAAAGTCTGACAACCAGTCTTACCAAGGGGTATCGTATTACCCAGTCACTGGGTTGTGGAGGTCAGATAGGCAGTCGCTCCATGTAAAACACTGGTACTCAGCTGCCGACCCCAACATAGTTGGGAAAAAGCTAGGCAGATGTTGATTTAAAAGTTTCAAATCTTACGACTTATCTGTATGCTCCTAAATAATCAACGTAGAGGGCATTAACTATATTATGAGAAAAACATCATATTGCTTCTGTCACAGTATTTAACAATAATGTGTTTTGAGAACCAGGAGAAACAGCAGAAAATGTATCCATGTACTGAATATTAACCGTGCTTGTTTCAGGTCGAACCGCATTTGAAAAACTAACGGATGTGGACTTCGCAGGCACAGCGTACTACACAGTACGCAACCTGTCCCTCTACGAGTGCCAGGGCTGGTGTCGCGAGGAACCTGACTGCCAGGCAGCCTCATTCAGGTACACACATCATACCTTATTAATTACCGCACCATGTTTCCTAGTCCCAACCAAATATGGGCAAAATACGATCACCCGTACATGGACGCTTGTTAAAATCGCAGCGGTATCGCCTTTATCTACCCATTAATATTAATTACATATCAATTACTACCGACAATATAATGTCAATAAAATCAATCTGTGAATCTGACCCAGTAAAGAGAATTTCGCATTTAACGACGGCAAACGACATGACTCGTCAGTCCGTGATCACGAAACAAATAAAAATCAATGTGTCTGCGCTATCTTAGATCTGGATACTCCTGACCCGAATGTTCTACTGATATGGATAAAGATCTGATTGACGTAAAGATTCACTAATCCAGCGGTGATTCTGATTCTGTGGGGTGGAGAAATCTGGTGGAAGTGTACCGTGTCGACCTCCGCGATCGCTTCAACGCACGACGCATGCCAATGACTGTATTGAAAAGTTAGTTGCTGCAGAAAGTAATCCGAAAACAGATTGTAGCTTACTTTCTGATGTTGTTTATGTTTTGTTTGGCCTGGCCAGCTGCTCCAAATAGGTAGTGTTGGAGGTACAGAGTAGTATATAAAATCTCAAGTTGTCAATCTCATCTCTAACTTTTTCCTTTTGAATGCCAAAAACGAAAGGTAGGGCACGACACACATACAGAAGTGGCTACGTGCATAATCAGAATCCTAAATCTGCGCGGTTACAGTTAAACTATAACTCCTGGATTCGTGAGGTCGGCGTCAGTTCACGTAATTTACATGATGTAGTGAGTTCACGGCGAGTGGGGATGTGTGTCAGTCTGCCACACGTCCTGGCCCGGCCCGGCGACACGCTGCCGACTAGTAACAATGTGTCTCGGGCATAGCCACAAACCGTGTAAAAGCGGAAACCGACCTCGCCGCGTTCCAAATTGGATAACAGTAAAAGTGATCGCATACGTCTTCAATGGGTATTACTGCCAGCAACACAAGCACGCCCGATAGTTTTCATGACTATTGGCGGTTTTGAACACATTATATTAATATATTGTTATTGTCTGCCTGTTCTGATTCACACTCTGTGGCAATCGCCTGGCCTAGGATTTGGAGCAAACACCATAAGTACATTTGTATGCATTCCATTCTCTCTCATAATGTATAGGCAATGAAGCACTTATGGAGCAATTTCTAGTCAGGTATGCGCATTATTCTAGTTGAAGAAAAGACGATTCAATAGTTGACAGTATAGGAAAGTGTTGGAAAAATGATTTATTGTCTATTTTTCCCGCGACACGCGTTGTCGCCATCGTGTCGCCGCGCGTTCATTATCATAGCTGTTTGCTTGCACTGAACTGCAAAAACTCTAATTGTATTAGACTGTATTGAAACACGTAACTGTATTAAAACGCTAGTTAGATTCCTCGAAATCAATTTGAACGGGATCGATCGAAAATCAATTCGGTATTCAATTAAACGAGACGGAACTTTCCCGCGCTTCTAATCTACCATTGTAAGTTAGTGTGTACCTACGTATCTTGCATCAATCCGTCCAAAGAAATAGCGATCCAGCGATCTGACAAAAGAATGGGACGAATGCGATTTTAACAATCGGTAACTGTTTACCGCAGTGCGGTGGTGCCACTGACTCTGCTCGGAAACGTTTTACGGTATTCGGGAGCGAACCGCTCGGTGAGCGACCATTCTGTCTAACCGAAACTCTAACTTGAAGTGAAATCATGGATTAAATATCTGAAATTATCAGGTCACGACCTCCACTATCTGATGTTGTCAAGTTTTGATAAAATCTTTAAGAGTTCGTTGTGACGAATATTTCAAATGTTTTGGTATACCTACTGGAAAGCTTTCTCTGTAGCTTTTGGGGCTGTGCTTAACTTGGATGATTAATTGTTTGTTGATGCGTCTACATTAGGTACCATTTATAAAAAGTAAAAGCAGATATTGATGTGATTTCTCTATATGTATGCATTTGGTATTTGGGTTCCCCAAAAGAAACTTGAATGACATTGACTATCAACCTTAACTTAATTGAATCCATTAATTAGCTGTCTGCTGTAGAGATATAATCAAGTACAACTACTTGTTACCCAGTTTACACGGTAGTATCAATTGATCTCCGTTAAAATATAACGGCAGTGAAAGATCATAGAGTTCAAAAAGATTTGTCGAAGCAGCCTGTTTACAAACAGCACATTAGTTATCCGAGATAACCCGTCATTAATTTATCCATCACAACATTTGAAGGCCGTAGTGCTGCATAGCAAAGAAATGCATCGATATGTTTCGCGGGATGCCTCACAGTTTCTACGAGTCGCGCCTGCGCTGATCGGCGCGTGATTGATGCGCTGGGTGCCCGGGCGCCAGCACCGACTAACGGACTACAGACTGCACCGATCTGATGATCGGTCTGATCCGACCAATTTGTGTAATAAACGTAAATACTACTTGATACTAGTGCGCCCATAATAACCTCGACGGTGTAATGATGTTAGGACGTTTGTAATCTCTATAAATACGTTGTAATATGCGCAATTTGTAGTCGCTGCGGTTTGGATTATACGCCAATGTAATTGATAGTACAGTTTGTACCACCTTTGCTATTTCGCTTTGCTGTATTTATTTTATCATATCGATATAAAGATGGGAGAAAACCGTGTGATTTTATCGAACTTGATGAGGCACCCTTGGATTTTTTTTAGATTTTTCAGTTAAGCGAATGTTCCTTTGAATTGAAATAAATAGTCAATTTGACTCGCATTGTAATTAAACGAATGCGATCTGCGTTGCTGTTCCATCTCATAAGTCTATACAACCTGCTGACACGTAGATAATCGACCGTCTCCGTCGCTCGCGGCAAGCACTAGCTACTAGCTATCGATATCGATAAAACCGAGTGAATGCAGCTCTAAAATTAAATAATCACTGTGACATGATGCACATTAGTCTTTGCTTCTAAAAATAACGCTCATACTTCTCTCTGCCATTACTTCAGTCGGCTTGATTGACGTCCTTGTAAGCCCTTGGCACAAATGTGTAACTCGTTATTACGTTAGGCAACGAACTCAGAGAGCAGGGAGACTTAGAACCTGTTTGCTGATCTTCGTTATTGGTAGGAAAATATTCTGAAAATATGGTCGATGTAAATTCAGTAAGTTTACTTTTTGAAACCTTAATATTTTTTTTAAAATAACGACCAAGATATACTTACCTTTTGACTGCCACACGTAAAAAATCAAAAAGGTGCCCTCGGGGTCAAAGTCTGTCATGTAGTCGAACCGTGGCTGTGTTGGGCATATTTTGGTTTGTCATCTATAAATGACTGTGGCGGTCAAAAGGTTAATTAAATAATATGACTGACGTTAATTGGGACAGAACTAAAATGAAAAATGTAGAAGAGATACGATCTGTCACTAATTATGCGCAACTGCAATCTTTAAATCAATAACCACCTACTTTCACATAAGTTTACATCTGCATATCTCATGTTGATATCACGTGTAATTTTGCACGCAGCTTAGGAAAAGCGTAAGCGATACAATATGCATACTAATGCACACGTAACGTACACCAAGCAAAGTATTGTATCGTCTGAAGTGCAACTTTACCCTGATTTCCCGTGCGATACTCAATGATTAATTGTCAAACCTGCGCACACACTCATACATATTCACAGACGTAAGCACACCTGCACTTTACTCTGATGAATTCTAAATCAGTTCACAGTTCTGAAGGCCAGTCTATCCGCTGTTTAATTACTGCTTTAGCAGTCCGCCCGAAGATTTATTACGTCTGTTTTGAAACCGAAGCGAAATGCAATGTCATTAGTTAAAGGGCTCTATCGACGCATTAATCATAACGTTTTTTATATGAATTCTTTGTTTACAGGTAGGCACTTGAAGGTGCTTTAACAGTAAAGTAAAGCGCAGCAATTTGTCAGAGTCGAGCTTTCAAATGCCTATTATTATAATGTTTTCGGCTGTGGATTGAATGATTAGGATTAGGAATTGTGTTTGGATAAAAATCAAAGGCGCGAACAGATGATCGAGTAATTTGTTTGTTCTTGCATCAATGATACTTGAATATAAAGCGAAAGTTCAGTAAAATAAAGAAAAAGAAAGAAAAATTGTTTACCCTGCACACACAAAACGAACATATAAAAAAGACATAAATACACACATACAGCCAAACGCTTCGTATTCAACAAATAAAAGTTTAAAGTTTGTGAATTTTATTCATTACTTTTATTCATTGCTTTTACTTCTTAGTAGAGTCACAGATAATATAATTCTAATAGAGTTAATCGTATGTGCAACAAATGTCTAATGAGATTCTACATTTTTAGCCATCAACTGAACGGTGATTTTTAATAACGCTCAGCTAACTCGATAACCAGATAGCTATGCAAGATGAGTCTGGATACCTCGGGATTAATCTAAGAAATTAGAGCTATTTTGTAACGGCCCATCATAGCGTGTAGGTGCACGCGCATTAATAAAGCGAGTAATCTCGTAAACTAGCTCGGGTTATTATAGCACGAAATATTGCGTGGAACGGTAAGTTCCGTTATTCTGCAAGGAAGTGTAACGTTGAGTTTTGGTGTCACTTTTATTGGTACTGTTGCGCGTAATAAACTAAATTGTGCTCAACGCCCTCTCCTTGTAAACATTTCTGTAAAATAATGTTTCTGCGTTTAACTTAACTCACACACTGATTAATTATTTGTTAAAATGTTAAGAAAAATCTTTTACAATTACAATATTTGAAAATATGAGCACCATGTATCTATCAACATAATTAATTTATCTGCCATTGTTTAATTTTTAATAGTTAGTATCTATTGTACTATAGAAATTTTATTCCAGGTGCAGACGCCAGCACATAAACCTGCCCGAAACTGTCAAATTTTCCCGCTCAACTTTGAATCTTATGCTTTAGCGATAAAGTTGAAAATCTATTAAATACATTTGACAGATTGTAGTAGCTTGATGTGCTGGCGTCTGTACATGGTCTTCACATATAATTATATTATTAATGTATACAAAATATTGTCCAATATTTTAAGAGAGTTGCTATAGAGTTTCTTGACCATTCTTCTCCATACGAAACTGCCTTTTGGAAGGGTCAACTAGAATCAATTCAATTTTTTTGCAAATGTGCTTTTAATGGCCTAAATGAAATAAACGATTGGACTTTGAATGGAATGTATTATAGGTATTTCTGCCTACATATTATGTATATAATTAATTACATTCTCAGTCATAAATTAAAATAACTTAATAGTAGGTAATAATCATTAGTCTATTTGGCTATATCCCACATATTATTATGTTTCGAAATCATCACGACATCGGTATTAGAGAGGTTTCTCATTGTTAGCGGGAAACGGAAATGTATAGAACTCTAAATTCAGCACGACATCTAATAAATTGTGTCTACGTTAATTATAGTTATTAAGAAATGTTTTATTAAAGTTGGATACACGGTGAAGCTTCTATTCGCATATTAACGAGATTTTGAATCGATTAAATTGGAATGTGTAGATTGTCCCTAATCTAGCACAGCCATTTATAATCTCATATTAAATACTGAATTTATAATACAATATTGCTTTACCTACTAGAGTTTCTACTTCGACGCCCCTTTGAGATAATTAACAATCAATATCAAATAAATAATTAAACATAATTATACTGGAGGCCTGTCAAATCAACAACCAAGTTATCTTAGGAGATTTAGTTCTAATTAGGATATCATAAGAAAAATACATATTTAATACTTAGGTACCTACCTAGTTATTTTTATGCACGATTAGGCCATGCAGCACGTCATAATTTTATTAAAAGATAGGTACAATTATTTTCTCATATCTAGACACTTCTAAGCCAGTAGCTACTTCTTTAAGAAAATTAATTGGATTCCGTAGATAATATAAATAATTACCGACTAGACACGTAATGCAGATTCTAACATGACGCATCTGCGATTGAGATAATATAGAAGCTCCATTTAAACTCATTAAAGGAGTTTCTCACATCTAATTTTAGAACAGAAACTCTTCCTTTTTTTGAAGTCGGTTAAAAAGTGGTTTGACGGTTGACGTGCGGTCTGGTGCGAGTATTTTTACTACAATGCGTATGGATATCATTAGCCTGGGGAGGGTACCTATTATTAGTGTTAAAGTACCCTTTCTACTCGCATTATACAACTCGAGTGTGAGTGATTGTGTGAGTCGAAAAATGATACTCCCTGTCCTCGACGAGATCCTTCCTATCTTATGCTATATCCTAAACTACTCTATATCCTATGGTGCCTTTCCATCGATGTGGAAAGAGGCCAAAGTCATTCCTTTACCCAAAAAATCCAATCCTACTTCCTTTTCAGAATACCGTCCTATATCCATCCTGCCTTTCCTCTCCAAAGTCCTAGAACGCCTTGTCCACAATCAGCTTAGTACTTTTCTTTGTAAGAATAGTCTACTGAATCCTTTCCAATCCGGTTTTCGTCCTGGTCACAGCACCACTACATCCTTAGTTAACGTCACTGATGACATACGGTTAGGCATGGAAGGAGGAAATCTGACAGTTCTTTGCTTACTAGATTTTAGTAATGCATTCAATACTGTTGATTTCGATGTCCTGCTTGGCATGCTTCGCTCGCTTAACATATCTCCAACGGCGATTGACTGGTTTCGTAGTTACCTGTATGGCCGCCGGCAACGTATATGCATAGAAGAGTCTTGCTCTTCGTGGTGCTATACTTCTGCTGGTGTACCTCAGGGTGGCGTTTTATCTCCTTTACTTTTCACAATATTTATAAACTCCATTACCAAAAAACTTCTTTCTTCCTACCACCTTTATGCAGACGATTTGCAAATTTATAAGGAAGCTGACTTCTCGAATTTGGCTGATGCCGTTCATATCATCAACAAGGATTTGGTGTCAATCTGTGAGTGGAGTGAGGCGCATGGGTTGCAGGTTAACCCATCGAAGACTCAAGTCATTGTTGTTGGCAGCTCAAGGATGATCCCCAAGATTAACTGGTCGCAACTTCCCCAGGTTCAATTTAACGGAACTGCTATTCCTTTCAGCGAAAAGGTTAAGAACCTTGGGGTTTGGATCGACAAAAATCTTTCTTGGGGTCCTCAGTTACAGGAGGTAAGTCGCAAAATTTTTGCATCTGGTAAGTCACTGAGACGATTGCGGAACTTTCTTCCAACTGCCACTAAAACTGCGCTTGCACAATCCCTTTTACTTCCCATCCTTGACTACGCTGATGTCAGTTATCCAGATCTTACTGAGGCACAACTAGATAAACTTGAGCGACTTCAAAACTTTTGCATAAGATTTATATTTGGCCTGCGCAAATATGATCACATTTCAGAATTTCGTACAAAGCTCAAGTGGCTTCCCATACGTCTTCGCCGGAATTCTCATATCTTGTTTCAGCTCTACAGTATTTTGTTTAATCCTAAAATCCCTACTTATCTTAAAGAACGTTTCAAGTTCCTTCATGACACACATAATAGATATCTGAGGTCATCGGAAAACCTGAGACTAGAGATGCCGATGCATTCCACCAGTTTCTACGACAAATCTTTTACAGTTCAAGCAGTACGGTTATGGAATGACTTGCCCGTGTCGGTAAGGCGTGCTCAATCTTTGTCCACTTTTAAAATTATGGTTAAAAAGCACTTCCTATCTCCTTAAACATCATCATTATATTTCCTTTGCTCATGTTTCATGTTTATTATTATATGTATATATTTATATGTATTAGTATAATATACTTTATGTATATAAATGGTACACCACAGACTACCTACAGTATTTGTCTGTCCTTTCCCTTTTTAATCCATCCAAAGGTTGTCTTTAAAAGATCGCTTTTAGCGATAAGACCGCCCATTGTGTCACCCTTTGTACAGTTTCTAGATTTACATGTCTGTAATTTATATGGTGTACATAATAAAGAGTATTCTATTCTATTCTATTCTATTCTCGAGTACTAAAATAAAAGTACTATAAAACTGGATGCGATGTTTTACTGTTTTTTATTGAGTATTTGCATCCTAAAGAAGATTAATCTGAGATGTAGAGAGCTATCGTCGTCTTAACGTAACGAAGTCTGATAAAAAGAGTCTATGAGTGAGGCTGCTGGGTTTCCTTTTCATTCAACGCAAATCTCTCTTTAATACGTAATTATGTCAGGTACAATATAATATGCGAATATGAACGTATAAAAATATCGCAGGAATGAAAATTTTATGATTTTCTTGAGAACACCTTTCTACACCAAAATGTTTGGTAAATACAAAGCGGTCCCGCTATCGTTACCTGTCTGTACATTCTGCTCTCCGCTGGCCGCCTGACACTTCCTGGTGCAATGGTCTATCTAGACGTCCAACTAAAAAATCTATCCGCCTAGGTACGTGCCGTCCGACGATTGCCGCTTTTTACCGTTCACACAAAAAATCCTTTAACTTTAAGTAATTAAAATAAAATGCGTCAATTACTAGAGAGTCGTTGGCAAACCCGATTTATTTTATTATGTAAATTGTTACTAAATAAATAACGGTATAAATAAATACCCACCGTGACGTTCGCATATCATAGACACTATTAATAGACATTTTATCAATATTTACTCTATGGTCAGTTAACACGTTCACGCTAAAACAATAATATTATCTATTTATGACAATTGTTCAGAAAGTAGTATTCATGTTTTTTTTATTCCCACGTTGTGCCGAAACGGTTGAATGGATTTCGATGAATGAGATATGAAACGATTCGTCATGACACTCGCAAACGACACTATATCAGAGTATTTTACAAAGAACGACTTTAGATACAGTTATCAGAATAATTCGATTCATATCTTTATCAATAAGTATCAATCGTTCGAATTCGAAAAGGTACAGCGCTCAATTCGTACCGTAAAAGTCATTCCAATAACGAGGTTGATGCATGAAGAATATATTCATGATGTGATTGCCGAAAATGTGGTTACCGAACGTACTTCACATTTATAAAAAAGCCGATGGATATTTAGTTACAGCTTGGTGTACAACGGTTTCTTTATGCCATTCGTATCCTGCAGAGATAGGCGAAAGAACGTAGCTAATGAAATAATTTGGGCCGTTTTATTCCGTGGGTTTAAATGACTCTCTGTTATTGAAAAACGACCGTATCGCTATGTTGGCGAGATTAACTGCAAACGGCAGGAATAAAACAACAGTTAGTGCCGCTTACAATGGGAATGTATTAAAGAAAACGGTTAAGATAAATTATAATTAGACGCTTATAAGCCGTTTTGCGAAACTTTACTGTGTTATGACGTATGTTTTCAATTGATATCTATAATACGTTTTTAGATGTACCGTTTGGTAAATGTTTTCGTAGCTAATCCCATGAAATTTCTACTCCTTTTTTGTAAATGATTCACGACATGTCATTAGCGCACGTGTTTAATTCAAACGTTTGTTACAGCTTTGTGCTGAACCCGCTGACACCGGTGCAAGAGACGCGATGCCTGCTGCAGAACGACACACAGGCCAACAACCCTATGGCCACTCCACAGGTATGTACTGTACCTACTCATCGACGATTAAATGTTAAATTCTGCTATAGATACGCCAATATGGCCCATTCAGCAAAGATACGACTGACAAGAACTAGCGAGTAGAATTGGTTCTAATGGAATCTCCTATTTCTCGAATTAATTGAAGTACTTGTCCAAACAACGCTTAAAGTGCTTCTCATTGTAAGCCTACGTTTACAGGTAGTCTTATTTACAATCTTCATAATCTCAAGACATGCTTTGTCTGGACCGTACGGTGTAATAGATAACAGTTTACGTATTTAATAGCCAAATAAATTTATCTCGGTTATCTACGGCATTCCCTCAGTACTGCCAATTAGCCGACCGATGCAGAGATTGGATTAACAATTCAGATTAAATCGGTCAACGAGTCCCAGGGAAGTTAACTGGCCGGCCACACTACTTTGTAGGTAACTGTTCAGCTAAACGCTAGACAGTTTAATCGCTTTCAGGCCTAATGAACGGTGCCGCTAATAAATATACGATGTGTAACGATGCGGCTCGCACCGGCTGCTCTCCGTTTATTTTGAATGAATGAAATTAAAGTGAAAATATGTGCTTCTAAACACGGCTGCAAACAAATGAGTACTGTTTATTTGAGTTTTATTAGAAGCGATTCATTTGTGCGCGAACCAGTCGTATTTCAATTCATAATGGGCACATTTTATCTGAATGCATTATCGATAATGATAGGCTGAGGTGCGACGCGAGATTAATGTTCTTTGTTGGTGCAGCGCTCGGTGAACACGTACTACATGGTGAAGCTGCAAGTCCGCACGGAGAGCGTGTGCCTGCGGCCCTGGGCCTTCGAGCGAGTGCCCGGCAAGGCGCTCCGCGGCCTCGACAACTCTGTCATCTACACCTCCACTAAAGAAGCCTGTCTCGCCGCGTGTCTTAACGAGGTAGCGTATATTTTCTATTTATTCTAAACCAGCTTTTCCTATCTTACAATCGTGTTCAACGTTGCTGCTGTTTTCAAATTGTAACGGATATGCAAGCTTTCTGATATCGTCTGCTGTATGACAGTTCGAATTCGCTTAAGAAATAAAAAATACAGATAATGCAGTTTTGAATAATCTAAATTCTGGGCACTAGGATTTTGAAGACGCGTCATAGAGACATAGATTATTCTGTATCCGTTAGATGTCTTTTAGGGCGTGTCGCATTGCTCGGTTATCTATGAGGCTTTAAGAAAACATCGCCTCCACGCTGCAATTTAGTGTTTATCTATTCAATTTATATTTATGGTTTCGCCCTACTTGTAGTGGCACTCAAGATACCGGAGAAATGATAGGGGTTCCTTTAATATGCTTAGTCTGGACAGCAAAGTTTTTGAAAATCTTTATACAATGTAATGTAGTAATTCAACATTGTATTATAATTTTAAACAAGCTGTTATTATATAAATTGATACAATAAGGATGTATCTACGTAAACATGAGCCTGGGATCCGTACATTGTAATCTTTTCATTTACGGATAACCGGATAAGTGATATTCAACAGTTATTACAATTTACATAGTGGATCCTAGTTGATGTATTTCCTTTTAACTGCACATTAAATATGATTATGGAGCACTGCAATTGGTTAGTGGGTTTGATTGGTCTGGTAAGCAGTTTACTGGAAGATTGTTAAATTATGGCCTGATTAATTATTCTTCGAATATGTAGAGCTGCAATTCAATCATAAATTATTACAGAAGAATTAAATGGTTACTGACCGTCTTACGCATGTAATCATATCTACCTATCTAAAGTAGACTTGTTTTATCTAGAAAAAGTTCCCGTGTCGCTCTGCGGAGTATGAGTACGGCAGCATGCGGTGTTCGCTCAGCGACTCAGATCGCCGCACAGCGCAACACTTTGTGCAGCTCGTGGACACGCCCGGCACCGACTATTTCGAGGTAAAACACATTACACACCACACAACACTCATTTGTTTTACACAAAGTACTTAAAGCTAGCAGCAAGTTCCCACTTTGTTACTAAATAAATTACATTTGACGCCCGTACTAAGCCCTCCCAAAATTGGGGGAGGCCTATGTCCAGCAGTGGACGTCTATCGGCTGAAACGACGACGACGACTAAGCTTTAAACAGAATCAGTCAGTATTTAAATAATATGCTGCAATATTTGAGCTCAATGGAACGTCCAGATTATTAAAGCAATTTAACCTGACGTCATAAAATAAGATTCTCATTCCTCACAGTTTCTCATATTTTACAATACACGATACAAGAAAACAGTCGAGCTAGTAGTTACTTACCCAGCTAGCTCATTTATTTCGTACCAGCTTTAAATGACTCGAAGTGGCGCTTCGGCCCGGCTTCAGAGAAAGCAATCACAATAGTAATGCGGTCCGTTTGAACGCTCGTGAAAATAAACATGTATTCAGTTAACGTTATTACCATTGTTGTGTGTTATTTGACGTGATTTGGTCGGTGTGTGGTCGTGCAGAACCTGTGCCTGAAGGCGTCGCAGGCGTGCAAAGGCCAGCGAGTGTTCACGGCGCCGCGCGTCGGCGTCGCAGAGGACAAGGTGGCCCAGTACGCCGGCCTGCACTACTACACCGACAAGGAGCTACAGGTAACGAGAACTACCCTCCCAATTAAAACTCTATGTCATTAGTAACTAGATTCACTTTTACGCCAAGTCACATTAATTGTGACGTTGCAATTAATACTCCGAGGCCCTATTTGTAACATGATATGTAAGATGAATAAAGGCGCGCTGCTGACAGCCACCTATTAACGTTTGAGTCGGATAAGCGGATAAATATGGATTGTGTTTTATTGTACCTTTATTGGTTTCTGCGATGTTATCTTGAGATGGCTTTATGATTTCTATCCCGGCTCTCTTTATACAAAATGCAGAATCTCCACTATTAAAGTTAGTCGCTAATAAATTTAACTTGTCGCCTAAATAGGTTTCGACCTCAAGTCCGTCCTTTTCCGCGTCCCACTGGTTTAACGAGAAGTGGCAGAGGTTAAATCGTGTGCACTTGTATATAATCAAGAAGGAAGACGTTGCAATTAACTTAACTTTAGTATGCAATAGTTATAAAGTTACGACAGTGATATATCGCTTCATGTTATGGATAAAAATGATTATATGAGTGGAGCACAGACACCAGCTTTCAGATTAGAGATTTATAAAACGATCCAAGTTAGGAGATAGTGGTCATTACGTCGTTTATTATTTCCATTGGATCATGTATTGATAATAGTCAAACTGTTTTATTGTCAACATTATGAATTTTCTTTCGCCTTTATAATCTACAGGTGTTAAATAAATCTACAACTAATTGCGTAGGTGCTACAACGAATAAACGATCATGAATCACTCATCGATGTTATCTTTAATACGGCCATCTATTTTGTATTCGATCAGGTGACATCCGAAGCAGCTTGCCGTCTCGCATGCGAAATAGAATCCGAGTTCCTGTGCCGTTCGTACCTGTACATGGGCCCCCCTCACTCGGCCGCGTACAACTGCAGGCTGTACCACCTGGATCACCACACTTTGCCTGACGGTCCCTCGGCCTACCTGAATGCAGAGAGGCCATTGATAGATGACGGAGAACCCATCGGGAAATACTTCGAAAACTTCTGTGAGAGTGAGTACCTTTTTCGTTTTTTGGTACTGGCAGAGATCGGTTTCTCTTGTTTTTCTTTACTGAAGTATGGTGCTTAAAGAAATGAATGTAGGGTGCTGCCGTATTATTGTAATTGTATAGATAGAGCGTAATATTTTACCAGTATCGTTAACTTTCTTATGGTCCTATTTTCAAGAAGGCAAATGGAAATACATAAATCTTTAGCATGTATTTTGCAACACTAACCCACTTTGAAGGCTGGGCCGAAGCTTAACGATAACAACGTTGTTTTATTTAAAGTCGCTCCTAGCTGCGCAAGCGCCGAGATACATCAGGTACACGCCGGAGTAAATTGTAGCCATCTAAAAACTGAATAAACCACTTCGACGGCTCAAAAAACCGTAGAACACGGTGACATTAATGTTCTATTTATATTTTTAGCTTATTATTATGGTCGGTTGCTCATTGATAATGGGAAAATAATACTAGGTTTAAATTAAAATCTTGTAATGACTTCATATGGGCAATGCATAATAACATGATCGCGGCGCTCTATCTGGTCTGCGCCTCAATCATCTTAAAATATGGAGTAATAATGAATGTTACATCTCACATACATTTTTGTAGCCAACAATTTTATATTAATTTAAAATTATATACTTGGTATTGTTCAGTTGCTGAAGTAGTGTACGCCAGCACATCAAGCTACCCGAAACTGTGAAATTTTCCAAATCAACTTTGAACCTTATGCTTTAGCAATAACGTTGAAAATCTGTTAAAGAAATTTGACAGATTGTAGTGATGTGCTGGCGTCTGTACCTAATTGAAAAATTTGTCTGACAGTTTGGGTATTTTTGTCTGACAGTTTGGGTAGTCAGAAGCCCGAAAGTCTGACAACCAGTCTTACCAAGGGGTATCGTATTTCCCAGTAACTGGGTTGTGGACGTCAGATAGGCAGTCGCTCCATGTAAAACACTGGTATTCAGCTGCATCCGGTTAGACTGGTAGCCGACCCCAACATAGTTGGGAAAAGGCTAGGCAGATGATGATGATGAGTTTGGGTATTTTATAGCGCATCCATACTAGTATTACAAACTAGCAGCACCCTGCGGTTTCACCCGCATAAGTGTCGATCCCGTGATAAAATCGGGTTAAAAACTATCCTATGTCCTTTCCCGGAACTCAAACTGTCTCTATACCAAATTTCATCTAAATCGGTTCAGCAGTTTAAGCGTGAAGAGGTAACAGACGGACAGACACACTTTCGCATTTATAATATTACTAGCAGCGCTCCGCGGTTTCACCCGCGTAAGTTTCGATCCCGTGGGAATATCGGGATAAAAACTATCCTAGTGTCCTCTTCCGGGACTCAAACTGTCTCTATACCAAATTTCATCTAAATCCGTTCTGCGGTTTAAGCGTGAAGAGGTAACAGACGGACAGACAGACATGCATTTTCGCATTTATAATATTAGTATGGATAGTCATCATCATCATCTGCCTAGCCTTTTCCCAACTATGTTGGGGTCGGCTTCCAGTCTAACCGGATGCAGCTGAATACCAATATTTTACATGGAGCGTCTGCCTATCTGACCTCCACAACCCAGTTACTGGGTAATGCGAAAGTGTCTGACTGTTACCTCGCGATAGAAACTTATGCGGGTGAAACCGCGGGGTACAGCTAGTCTTTTATAAACTAGGCTTTTATATTTAATACAGAAAACATGTTTTTGTGGTTAATTTCCATCAGTAATGCAGTAAGCATTACCAAAAGTATATACTATTTTCGTTACATGTCACCGGCCAAAGTTTCATAAAGAATGCAATTTACGTAGAATGTGGAACTGTGCGCCGATGCATATACTTACCTTGACGGGAACACATAGAATATG
Source organism: Mesoligia furuncula (assembly GCA_916614155.1). Lineage (NCBI taxonomy): Eukaryota > Metazoa > Arthropoda > Insecta > Lepidoptera > Noctuidae > Mesoligia > Mesoligia furuncula. Next base: position 12,866,232 of record OU744793.1, on the reverse strand, counting down.
TTATTTACAGCCACTACGGCGAATATAGCTTATTATTTGGTCGTACATTTAGCGGAAGCCAGCCATCTAGAACTGAATTACGGAAGAGATCGCGGCCCGTGTGTTTTGCCATCGTATTTATTGTTAGAACTTTCTGTTGATAGCGCCATATTTTCTGTGGGAGGAGCTCAGTCACCGCTATGACGGAGAGCTCTCGATACTATCGAACATCGTTATATTTTACTCAACATCTCAAAGCTTATCTATGTATTTACATAAACTACCTACTTAGTTTAGATCGCGAACACGATACAGATAGCTTCAAAGGCGCAAGTTTAATATTATTAAAGTAACTTCGTTACAAGATGTAATGCATCATGTTAATATTCGCGGGAATGTAAATCATAGAACGGCAGTTTGTATAAATGGAATATGTCTTAGATAAGAAAGTGGAGTGCGAATGTCGGCCTTGCTAATGACACCTTGCAATAATCGCCCACAATTAAGTGAGCCTAGTTGTTGGTAGTGCTGGTACACTGGTGGGCCATACGTGCATTCACCCTCGCGGGCAGCGACTCGGTCAAATGTAAATAGCACACTTTACCACTTCGTTACATGGTTGCGTTACTCAACGAACGCGCGATACGAGCTTCTGCATTATTTAAACACTCAACACACTACTAACAGTACATAGTCTTCATGGAATCTGACTCCATTGTGCTGTCAAAGTATCATCATAAAATATAAAACTGTGATGTATGTTGACGTTAATATGCTATTAATTTCGCAAATAGGATATGATTAATATTTCTCACGCGTTACCTTCGTGTAGTCCATACAAGCATACGTTAAGTACGTGAAAGCAATTTGTATGTCACTATATTTTTCCTAGAAGGAATAAACTAGATAAACTGTCCCTGTATATGGTTACCAGTGCTGTTTGTGACCAAGTATTTCGCGATAATGATGTGAGAAACTATCGTAAGTAGTCAGCAAAGTGATTGGCGTACCTAAACGTTAACGTCATTAACTAAATAATTACTTCATTCCATTAATTTGGCATTTTTTCTCTCTTAACTAAAGTTAACGGCAACGGTTAACAATTACCATTAACTTCATTCGCATAAAAGCCAAAGTAGAGGTTTTTAAATTGAAAACGTTTTGAGATATGTCTTCGTTTCCTAGTTCTATTTTAGAACTTTAATTTATATTTTACGTGTGCAGCGAGCATGCTATCATTTGTTGAGTAATTTTAAGCAAAAACGATCTTATAAATATATAGGAGAAGCTATCAGTTACAATTAGCGTCTGACTGGCCGAATAACGTAAATCATGTTAATTTACGAGCGAGCTTTTTATTCTGAAAGTCCAGGAAGCGGAAGACACGCGCAAAATGACGTATTAGGTTTGTGTTGAGTAAATGTTGCAATTAAGTTACTCTAGCGCTAATATACATCTTGATATATGGTTTCATTGTATGTGTACTTTTTAAATGAAAAAGTGAAGTCTATATTTCGGATAATAAAGTAAAAGAAATAGTGTCAACGTCTTGACAATATTACCAAGTGTAGCATAGTAATACAAAATGGCCAGTAGGCCGATAAAACGCGTATGCATACCTACAGCTCAATAATAACATACTGCAAGGCATGCGAACGGTTTTTGTAAAGAACGTAATCAGCACAACGTGCAACGTCCGATACAGTTACGCGTCCGCCGGTATTATCGCGCTTTCGTAGAAAGCTGGAAATTATCAGCGATTTTTGTCTTATTTTTATGTCGTTTTACCACAAATTGGATAAAAAAGAATTACTTTCCACCAAAAGCCTGTAATTTCTTTTTTATTTTCGAGATCTGTTATTGTTTGGGAAATGTAGTGCGACATTAGTAGCGGTGATTTTCGGTGACCGACTTAGTGCTTCGAGATTGTTACTCGGATTTGGCATAAAATAAGAGATTTGTGTTTTATGACTCTTTAAAACATAACGCGTTTAATCGAGATCGACAATAGAGGAATCAAAACTCGTTTTGCACTTTCACAATCGGCGTGTGGTCCGTTTGTAACGGCTCGAGTTTCCGTCGAAGGAAAACTGCCCGATCAGTTTAGCCCCTAATAACTCTGAGGAGTTTTTATTCAGAATATATGCTATTACTGGGGCTCGTTAGTGGGCAACGGGATACGTATTTGCTAACGTCATGATCATGTTTTACGACGACGCGCCAGATTGATGCTGCATACTATCTACTAGATAACGACGTTGCTTCATTAATATAACTCATTTGGTTAGATAACTAAGGTTTCTACCTTTAAGATGTACCACTAGGCGAGGTGATAAGCTTTAGTGACGGCTTAATCGTACAAGGGACTATTTATCAATATTTTTTTAAACAATAAAGCGATGCAAATCTCTATAATGACACCATAAGGGTACGCTAAAGCAACGGAAGTTAATTGTGGAATGATGAGTAACTTCTCACCTACGGTAGTCGTGAGAAATGATTACAAACACAATACAGATTGTTTTTGCCATTTTATCTGATTAAACATTGAAACAGAATGGTGTGAGCGAACGTCGTGAATTAACCCGCAACCGTACTGCAGTACTGCGAAGTATTTAACTGTTAGAGATTGTATTAGCATTAAAAGAAAAGTAGGTAATCCAAAGCGCGAGCATCCTCTCATAAACCCTGCATTGATCGGCACATCAATACCAACTCCATTGACATCTACAGATTTATACTGTTAAACAAGTTTAGATAAATGTGCTGATGCATTTTTTATGAGGGAAACGTAACTGCATTTCCTAAAAGCGTTAGTCTGTAGCTCTCGACAAGTTAAGAGCATGAATCTTGCAATACTCCCCAGTCTGCGCTCCTAACAAGACGTAAACATAGGCGAATCCATATCTCACGCCACGCCGCATGCTGCAGGGTCAGGGTCAAAAGCGTTCGATGTACTTTAATCGAGTTGACTCGCCTCGATCGAACCGATACAATCGATTTGCAACTACGAGTAAGGGAGATGATGCTGGCTGTTAAGAGAAAATAATGCTCTGCCATGTTGTTATAAGGAATAGATCGTGACTACATAGCTTGTAACTTTCGGATGAAGACACTGAAGACAGTAGACGGGTAATTACTTTTATTGACGTACTTTATTAAACTCATCGCGGCGGCTGTTGTTAAAAGTGTTTGGGCGATACCTTTACTTGGTAACTAATAGTTAACTGCAAGTACCTTGTTAGGGATAATTCCAAGGCATAGCTGCTGTTCCGCTACAAGAGAGCGGGATGCTTGCTACTCGATTACGTAAAACCGTGTTATGGCATTAAGATTGGCATCAGCTGCCGGCTTATCATTGTATAGGGCAAAACACACATAATATAATCAGCAACTCGAGGTATTTTCCCGCACTGATACCGTTACATGAAACTCGATCCCTTGCATTTCCTCCTCTGTAATAGACTTAACATAATTACACAGATCCGAGGTTATCTGATGATCGAAATAAGGAACTGTAATAATACCGAGGAAATTACGGGAAACTACATATTATAAATACGTTTCTGAGAGGCTTATTCCCGATCAAAGCTGTCAGAAATTTTATGATGCGCCGGCTACGTAGAAAATAAAAACGTTTAAAGTCTATTGTCGTTACATCACGATACCTATCAATAAACTGACTCACTGCAATAAAAACGCCTCGCGTCGGATGCACGCAGCTTCACTAATATATTCGATAAAAGTGATATTCATTACAGAATTGATCAAGCGGAACCTTGTTCGACGGTATCTATTTAGCATTGTAATTGGTGTATTGATGGTGAATAGCCGCACCGTCGATGATACGTTAGCATAATTTCGTTAGTTATGTTTACAATGACAGAATGTGCCGAGTCATGATAACAGTCGCTGCATTTTGGTGCAAAAAGTAACAAAGAGAGTGGTATTGTATGCGGGAGCGGAGGCGGCGCAGGCGGCGGCGTTCGTGCGTGCTCTCATAACGGTGGTCATACACAAATTGAATAGGATTTTTTGTGGCGCCCGTGAACTCGGCTCCGGTTCGTGCAGCCCTAAATCTGAGATAATGGACGTGACGGATATAGAACACGGGAAATATTGCTCTACTACGAACCAGCAGAAAACCTCCGAGAACTTTAATTAAATTATATTGCATCTGAAATTGTAATGTTTCATTTTACGAAATTACATAAATTAGTGCGTTAACCATTAAGAAAATCAAGACCATAGGTCGTATAACGAGGAAATGGCACAACCACTAGAAAGCCAAGCCACACACCGAGATTTTAATGGCTAATGGAATTGTCAATTAGTTCGAGGTGCAAGGTATACCCATTGTAGGTATACCTATCATTATGTAGAAATTCACTCGAATTTCCATTTGTGTAAGTGCATAGATAGGATCCGGGCTTGTTAAAATTGTTTCTGTATTTTTCTTCTCCGCGGACTTTTTTACAGCCATTCATCGTTTGGATAACTTTGATCAGTCAAAGTAAATACTTATTAAAATGTCGGTTATTAATTTGAAGCGAGTCGTTTATAACAGCAGTAGTACAGGTATAACGGCCTTGGGCGGCCTTGCCCGCGCGCGGATACATGCGGCTGTGCAGGTCAGCGCCCGCGCACCGCATGCTTCTAATCGAATACTTAATTGAATTTATGCAACGATTTAGACAAATTGAAAATGCGGCGTTACTGTCAAAAATGCTCGTTCATGGAAATTTACTAACTTTTAAACGTTCAATAAATAGTTCTAGCTTTGAAATCTTGCTTGCTGGTTTAATCCGGTGAATGCCGTTTAGAAAATTGGCACTGTAGTACTGAAGATGAATGTAGCCAGTTAATAAATACATGAATATGTAAGTACATTATTTTGATGTACCTACATGCGCACTTTCTATCGATTTACTTATCTATTAAGTTCGGCAGATTGTCTTGCCAACAGGTGAAGTTATGAGTAAATAAATGGGTAAACAAGTTTATTACTGGCATCGACAATCTAGTGGCAAGATAACGGCATTGCTTCTCAGTAACAAGATTGCATACGGAACCCTGTCTTGATATCCAGTGGGACCGTTATATCCTTAAGCGGACACTTCCGAACACGCGACCGCTTCAGACTGCGTCAATACCACACTTTTTCTACCCTTGGCTATGATATTGTATGGCGTTTTTACATTAATGAACTGACGCTTCTATAGGTATAAATATTTACGGGGCTTTGAAGGGAAATCAAATGTATTTTGCTAGAAATTTCTAAAGACCTAAACGAGAAAATAATTGAATGCACTTTGTTACTTCTGATTTGTTATCAGCTTCCACAAGGTGTTCAGAGATTGCTATCAAAGTTGTTTTGTTCTTATAAAACGACTAAGTCTCTCATTGAACGCGGCCACGTCTAATCTCAACCTAATCTAGCGACAAGCTGTGAACAAATTTTGCCACAAACGAAAAAAGGAAAACGACTTCGGATCTCATCTTTTTTTAAAAGACCAAGTTCCTATAAAAAACGAGGCGAAGCCTACTTATAATGAAATGTAGGTAACTCGGAGAAATTGTTAATATTCGGTAATTTCTTTGAAGATATAGCCTGTACACAATTGAAGCTTTGCAATCCGGTACGTACCTACCTATTATTCTTTAGGCACTTTCGATAATTTCAAATAATCCGCCGAAGTAGTCAGACAAGAAACACCGACGACCTCATCTAGTTTTTTTATTATTAAATACTAGCTAATGCTTTTCAATGCCTTTTCTTTTTTTAGGGTTCCGTACCCAAAGGGTAAAAACGGAACCCTATTACTAAGACTTCGCTGTCTGTCCGTCTGTCTGTTACCAGGCTGTATCTCAAGAACCGCGATAGCTAGACTGTTGAAATTTTCACAAAGTATGTATTTCCGTTGCCGCTATAACAACAAATACTAAAAACAAAATAAAATAAATATTTAAGGGGGGCTCCTATACAAAAAACGGGATTTTTTGCCCTTTTTTGCTCGATATCAAAAATGGCAACAGGTAGGCACTTGAAATATTCACAAAATACTCAGTTATATTTTAACTTTAATAATAAATAATAAAATTAAAATAAAATAAATATTTAAGGGGGGCTCTCCCATACAACAAACATGTTTTTTTTTTTTCGGCGTTTTTGCCTTGTGGTACGGAACCCTTCGTGTGCGAGTCCGACTCGCACTTGGCCAGTTTTTTTTGTTTTGTTAGGAACCTTCCCCGGCTCAAACACGACAACTTACCAAAGTTGGATCACAATCGGTCGAGCTATTTTCGAGTTTTTGCGAGACTTACAAACGGTAATTGATTTTTATACAACGTTATTTTTAGTATAAGTATGCGAAACCTGAATAATATAGTTTGTTGAGAATAAATAACTGAATGGATTCCAATAATTTTTACCCCATGTTATATTTTGTCCGAAATATATTTAAAAAAGGTTAAAAGTTGGACACCAAGCGACACTAAGTAGGTTATCCAATCTCCGCGCCGAACGGTTAGGTACCTAGGTACTATTATCAATGAGCGCAAGACGGCCCGAGCAGCGCGGGTGAGCATGTTTTTGTACGGACATACAGGTAACTTAACAAGATTATAATTTTGTGATTTTTCATGATACAGTTTTGAAATTTTGTACTTACATATATTCTTTATATAAAAATAATAGACACGTGTTTCGGGTTTCGCATATACTAACAATAATGTTGTATATAAGATAGATTATTGACGCGTAAAAGTGTTTGTTTAAACAGAAATAAACACCATTTAAGCTGACAAAGTTCGGTCAAAGTGATCGGATTGAATCACACGAGAATCGAGATCCAATATGGTCGGCAAAAGAGACTTGATGATTTCTTTGATGTTCTCAGCCAACTACAAAGATTACCCTATGCTAGTAAGATTTTAATATTCCATATTCGTAGATAATCGCATACTTAACACGTAAGCTTGCATCAACTCATTGTTTAAGCTGAACATTAGTTAAGGCGAGCGTGGGAAGTTGTTGATAAGTTTTTTTACAAGTCGTTGAAGCGTTGCAAATATGCTGGCGGTTGTTGCAGCAGTGTCATCGACTCCGGCGACTCGGAAACAGGCACGATCCGAGGAATGGTCAGATTATAAATAAAAACTTGATATTTTTTGTAGCTTATGAACTTACCATTAGGAATGCCTAAAGGATATCTCACTCGCGAAGATAATCAATGATTTACGCAGCACTAAATCAAAATGACAAAAGCAAATAAGTAACTTTATATTTTTAAGCCGCGACAGGTCTGCTCGATTGTCTCGTCGCATCTCATAAATCATCTTCATGTGTTCAAAACAGGAATATTGTAGGCCCACCTATATTCATAGACTCTATGGGGTGTCATTAACGTAATGATGGCTTTGGCATCAACATGTAAATTATGATAGACAGTTGAAATCAAGTTCTGCTGAATATGATCACCTCCATAAAATACAGACAGTTGGCATTTTATTCAAGAACTTACATTTTAGCAAGTTCTTCGCAGTACTAAGGTATTTAGCTTAATATGTGTTAGCGAGACATATAATAATATGAAATCAATTTATAGTGTTTCCATGTGCCATTATCGGCTAGAACGACTTTCATTTCAATCACATTTTGCTTCGACTGCAATTTCTTAGAAGATTGTTATCTTAACTGCATGATTATTTATGGCTCTATCTTGCTTTTGTAAAGGCTTTTTTCTACAGAATACCTATAAGATTCTTTCTATGCCATAATATGATATATTTCGCCGTTAGTTTCAATATTGGATTCTAGAGCTAAGTATCATTTCCGATTTCAGTGCTATGGCATACCATAGCACTGAATTGTGCAAGTTTTCAGCCTTATTTAACATATTAAATAAGACTGAAAACTTGCAGAATTTCTGTTTCCCCAAGTTCTGCTCCACAATATTTTCATTCACTTTTCCGAACATCTATTGTCCATAACGCCATAAACGGCCAATGGCTTGGCGTTTGGCGACGGATAAGCCGTGGGCGAATAAGATTCTCCTTTGTCCAACACTTAGCGGTCAACGGCCCAAATCTTGTTTACGTCACCTTATTATTGGCCGGGCAGCGGTCGTGAATGTATCCAGACATTGGCACTGGCTAACGAATCGATTCGGAACGGTTAAGACGCCGAGAGCCATTGCGATTTCTATACTGTTGTCTTGTGTTCCTGAAACCAATTTGAGGTGCCTTCCGCTTCTGCTGAAACTGTGAATGGAAAGCACGTTTATTGTTTCTTGAACACTGTTTCAGAGAAATCTCTTGTCTAATAGGTACCTATATAGTCAGGAGTATATTTCTCAAGTATTCATAGTAATATGCTGGAACACTTAAACGATGAGCAGTTTTACACAAGCGATCGAATAGCTCGATAACTACCATTGCTAATCTAAATGAAAATAAGTTCATAATTTACGAGCCGTACAACTGCACACTGTAACATCATTCATATTAACGACGACGTATTAAAAGCGAACAAAAGATTTTAGGTTATGAGAACTTTCAACTGCCCGTCTTAACTGATTGCGTGCGAAAACCCAGAATAGCTCCGCTAACAGGGAGTGCGTTCGGCGTACCTAGGGGACGGTAATTGCACCAACTAGGTACCTACGATGCACGGGTAGGTTGCATTTAGAATCACCGCGTACGCCGCAGTACCTTGTAGCAATCTTGATTCGATTATTATAATACACGCAGCGCACGTACGGTTGCCTCTGCCTAATCAGGGGTTCGCCATGCGTACAGACGTACCTACACCCGGGATTCATGCATTTATTAGGCTTTATTAACCAACGACTCTGTAATTTCCTGCATTCTTGGTTTTCTGTTTAGTCGTAGAATTATCTTCATGTGTCTAACCTCTTGCTCTTTATTGCAGAGCCGCCTAGCAACTCGAATCCTCCCGGGGAGCTCCCGGTAACGATTGAGCACCAGCAAGACCCGAACATGACAAGCAACTTAACGAGGAACGATGCCAACTGCGACAAAACTGGAACTTGCTACGATGGTAAGTCTCGATATAATATTTGTATTGTTTTACAAATGTTTTAAAAGTGAGGTGTTCTACATTAACTTCATTGTTTCAGTATCAGTGCTTTGCAAGGATACGAGGATTGCAGTCCAAGTGCGTACAAACAAGCCGTTTAACGGACGTATCTATGCTTTGGGACGTTCGGAGACCTGCAACATCGATGTCGTCAACAGCGACCTGTTCCGACTCGACCTCACCATGGCCGGCCAGGACTGCAACACTCAGAGTGTCGTAAGTATGCTTGCCTTGTTATCTAAGTGTATTGAAACTGCTTCAGCTGAGGGTCTGTCTGAATTCTCAAGAATGATTTCTTTTTTAGACCGGAGTGTATTCAAACACGGTTGTCCTGCAACACCACAGCGTAGTGATGACGAAAGCGGACAAGATCTACAAAGTCAAGTGCACATACGACATGAGTTCGAAGAACATCACATTTGGAATGGTACCAATCAGGTTAGTAGGACGTTCACATTGTATCGCTATAATTTATCGTGAGCTGGTTTTTGAATACAATTCATTCATGAAGTAGGCAAGGTATCGCAAAAATGCAAAGTTCGAGAATTTACCGTATAATTTATTCGTGCGCGTCAAGAGACAAGTTACGTGATATGTTACAGTAATATGAAAAACGGGAGCTATTTCGACATGCCTTCATGCCAAGACGATTTGAAATTCCATCGACCTAATATCGTTTGCTGCATTGTAAACACGTAACAATTAGATTCACATCAGCAAGATACGGCTGTTGGACGTGATGAGCAATTTAACACGAACATCTGTTCATACATATTCTTAATGAATTTAGAAAAGCCTGATAGCATCTCGATCTCCGTGAATAGGGCAGCATTATGGCACTGTTGAATACATGATGATACCCGTGCGTTATGGCTGTTGCAGTTCAAAGCCATAAACAATTTTAAAACGCATATTAAAGTAGAAAAAGTAGGTACTTACCTACTCGGTTTACGTGATTTGTGTAGCAACAAGGTTTTTAATATTTGATTTGTATGGCAGAGACCCGGAGATGATTTCCATCACTGCCGCGCCGGAGGCACCGCCTCCACGCATCCGCATCTTGGACGCGCGCCAACGCGAGGTGGAGACCGTCCGCATTGGAGACAGGCTTACCTTCCGCATCGAGATCCCAGAAGACAGTAAGCATACCAATATTATAGACATTACCTACATGGGTAGTTTTAGGAAATTCTATGCGGTTTCTAACGTTGTTTTTTTTATTCTTTCAGCTCCTTATGGCATCTTCGCCCGCAGCTGTGTCGCTATGGCAAAGGATTCTAAGAGCACCTTCCCGATCATTGATGATGAAGGGTTTGTTGATTTTTTATACTCTTGCAGACATTATTGTATTTTTGAGGAGGCTTTTGTAACCAGTCTTTATTCTTTAGATGTCCCTTGGACCCGTCGATCTTCCCTGCCTTCACCCCAGACGGTAATGCGCTCCAGTCCGTGTACGAGGCCTTCAGGTTCACCGAATCTTACGGAGTCATCTTCCAATGTAACGTCAAGTACTGTCTCGGACCTTGTGAGCCGGTGAGTAACACATGAATCAACGGTTTCGATGGAATGGGTGTTCGCATTTTTCATTTCATATGACTATTAACAACGGTTAATTCAGTTAGTCACGCTAAAATTACGCAAATGACACGTCGTTTAACATTTAAACGTTTCTAGGCGGTGTGCGAATGGGGTCGCGATTCTTTGGAGTCTTGGGGCAGAAAGAAGCGTTCGTTGCCCCACAACGAGACCAATGAAGCGCACAGCCAAGAGGAGGATATGAACATCTCGCAGGAGATCCTGGTGCTTGACTTCGGTGATGAACGACAGAGCACAGACTTTCTACGCTCCGAGAAGCCCGGTGGTGTGGCGTCTGAAGCCAACTATGGAGGTAATTATGCTATGGGATTCGCGTCTGTCCGTGTTACAAGGATTTTCATCTAGCTTTCTTATTTTTCGTTTACGTATCTATCATGTAAATATTAATCCGATGCATTTTTTCTCCAGAAAAAACAGTGACGATCGTGGAGCCGTGCCCCAGCAAGGCGTCTGTGCTGCTGCTGGGAGTGGCGTGTGCCCTGCTGGTGCTGCTGTACATCGCGACCATCTTCTGCTACTACATGCGCAAATGGCTGGCACCGCCCAAGCACATGTCGTAGACACACATTACATTAGAGGCTATGTTCAAGTTGGTCTCGACAATGGTAGGGGACAGTATCGTTCCAATGCTTGTCTTGTATTGACGAACATGTGATACAAATGACTGACGAACACAACTGTAAACAACGTTTTCTCAGACACTATCCGTCCATTTAGTTTTAGTTCCGTGAATATTTTCGTGGTGTATAGATTCGGGAAATGATTTTGACGCCTAATGTTTGGTATGATTGTTGTAACCACCGCGTGATTTGCATTTAATTTAGGAATAATTTATTGCATTTAGAAGCATTTATTAATTTTAAGTAGGTGTATGAGTAGATAAAATCACCTTATAAAATCTTACTTTTGTTCCCTTAATACTGCAGTTTAAAGGGTAATTATTGCATTTAATTAGATAATTTTAACAGTATAAGACAATGCATTTATTACAATGTTTAAGTTAGATGACCAGTTTTTGTACAATTTTTGAGTACTCATCATATCAGTAGTTACAAAATAATGTTTGGAATAATCCCTGAAAAATGATTAAGGTTGCTATTCATCATAATTTAATTTTAGGGGATTATTCTGACCCTACTACATTGGTAATTTTAGATTATAGGGCAATTCATTATTGATAAGAGTAGTAGTCACAATTATTTGCATTTTTTGTAACACTATGTTAATCATATTATTTCATATTATTACTACAGTTTGAGGTAAACATTTTATTTTATGAAAACAAAACTAAAACTATTTGTAAATATACTGTTACCTTATTGACTTTGTGCTAAAATGCTTAGAATGACTTTTGGAACTTTCAGTTGGGTTTTGAAGAAATATGTAATGCACACTTTGTACAACTATGTATGGGTACAAACTGACAAAATTGTGTTTCTCTTAACCCAACTTGAGATTTCTCTTTATTTATTTAAAATAATTTTTAATTTATCTATTTATTTTACTTTTCATTTAAATAAGAAATGAAATAAACTGTACAAATTTACCTTTTTTTTATTAGATTACCATTTTGCTACCCAAAACAGCTTTTTAATAAATAATAACAATGTCACTAGATCAATTTTTCTTAAAAAATTCTAACAAATTCAGATATCTAACAATTTCAAACAAAAAGAATATTAATAATCTTGACATATTATTTCATGAAACAACATTTTGAACCAGTAAATTATTGTAAACAGTGTTCAAAATCTCTTGTTGAGATTGTACATCAATTTCCTCAGATTTGCAATCAAAGACTTTGTTAAAGCATTTGAGAAATATTGGTGTAATTTTCTCAACAGTGCATTGCATTCCTGATTCTTTGGTTAGTGAGGTGACACCCTTATCTTCTATGCCACAAGGGTCAATATTTTCAAACCATGAGAGATCATTGTCACAGTTCAGAGAGATTCCATGAGTAGTCACATACCTGGAAGCATGGATGCCTATGGCTGCTATTTTATTATCATCCACCCACACTCCTGTGTATGGCGATCTGTTGCCTTTTATTCCTGCAAGATGAAAATAAAATCAAGTAGGTCCTATGTACTTAAGTTTCTAAAGATCATGTTGGAACAGCATATCTTATTTAAGGAGTTTATCAAGTAAATAGGATGTTTAGAAGTCTCAAATCATTTGCAAAATTAAGGTGATACTTAATATACTTAGTTGGTTTCTTACAAAAAATACAGGTATAAAGACATTCCTGTTTATACCTCCATAGACAAGCAGTTAAGACAGAATTAAGGTGATAATATACTTCGTTGCTGTTTCTTACAAAAGATACAGGTATAAAGACTTTCCTGTTTATACCTCCATAGACAAGCAGTTAAGACAGTAAAAATCTACTAAATAAAATTAAAGGTTCCTCACCTAACTCATCACAGACATTGAGAACAGTCTCCTCCAAGCTTTGGACATACCATTTGACACTTGTTTTGAAATGCTTCAAGTTTAAAATAGGGTATGCAACTAGTTGGCCGGGGCCATGAAATGTGATGAGTCCACCTCGGTTAGTCTTTTTAAATTCTGCTCCAAGAGCACATAGTCTTGTGACTTCCTGGGGTGATGTATCATCCCTGATACCTTGAAAAATAAGCAATGTTTAGTACTTAAGATCAACTTCATAATAGTTTTCAGATTTTGTGTGAGTTATTCTAAAAGAAAGAGGTCTCAGGTCTTTCGAAATCCACCGTTTGAGGTTCACAGGTGAGTTGAACTTGTTACCATTATAATCAAATAATAGAAAAAGCATTTGTCTAAGGTTTCTATTTTGAAACTGAAAAAGAACACATGCGCCGACCCCAAATAAATTAGGAATTACTCTTAAGAGTAGGGCGAAGATTATGACCTATTTTAAAGCTGACTTTTTAGGTTATGTTGTGAATAGTGGTCGACTTACCAACAGTGAATACCGGTTTGTGTTCTACTATCAGCAGAGTGTCGAAGTTATTATCTTGATTCTTCATTATACCATCCAAGTGCTTCCGAGCCAGAGCCATTTGAATTTTAAGCGCCGTGTCGTAACTCATCAAACCTAATTTCCATACTTTTACCATGATGAATGAGATATGGAATCCTTATTGTAATTTATAATTGGCTATTTCAATATTTCTCAGAGCTTTTTAAAATTTTCTCTATATTTACCAAAAACAAAAACAAATCACGGGTTTGTGGAGTTTGACATTGACAGTGACATTATTGCACAGAACATTATTACCACAGAGTACTTTTTGATAGACTGAAAATTATTACTATTATTAGTTATAATCTCAGACTAAGGAAAAAAGAAGTTATAATTCAAGAGAGAGAGTAGTTTTTTCCTTGCTCAAGAGCATTATTGTGACATTGACTGTTGGATTGACATTCATTCGTTAAAAACAAAAATTATAGAGGTCAGTGGCTCAAAGACATTAAAGTATTTATCTTAAATCTCTTTGTCTGTGCTAAAATACCAATCAATCCAATGCAAATCCAATCCCAATCTCTTTGATTGTACCTACGTAGTGCAGCGAAAAAAAAGAAAAACACGGACTGTCTTCGCCATTTTATAATTCCTTTTATGATTCTCCAAAGTGGCCTTTTTAGGCCCCCTGGTCCTTTGTGCAGCCATCTGGTAACGCAATGAAGAAAGTGTGAAAACAGATGGCAGGAACTTGATTAGTTGGCGTTACCTTGATACTGGAGTGTACTAATAGATGGCGTTAAATGAGTTGGTAGAATAAGTTTGGCTATTAGACAATAGATAGCGCTGTGATAAAATATTTAGGACACTTACATACATATAAATAGGCGGTAGAATGCGTATACCTACAACATCTTTCAGTGGGTTCAGTTTTCGGTGTTCCCTGCCTGTAGGGCGGTGTTTGGCTCGTTACGTAAAACCAGCTGGTAATATAAACATTGTATGCTAGTCAGCCTACACTAGTTTGAGACACATATTAGAATTGTAAATGACTGGTAATTGAGTGCATTGTTGTTATTGCAGACGAACCTGCTCCAGTTATCTTATAATCCCTAGGGTTTAGTGAAACATAACTCTTATGCTACCGGTGTCACAGTTTTATGTCGTGTTTAGACAAGGTGTTAGTGAAATCAGAGATGTGGTGCTCTCTCAAGCGATGACAACAGGGGTAAGCACTTTTGAAATAAACGTAGTTAGGTACCTACCTAATTTTAATTTGTCCATTTTCGCGCGAGAAATCTTATCCTACCTAAGTATATGGTACCTACTTAGGTACTTAGTTTTGGCGGCAATGCATGTACCAACTAAACATGGTTGGTTATGGCTTGGTTAAGGCATGGTCGACTCCAACCACAAGGGAATATTTATGCAGCTTTTTCCTAGTGGTTTTAGGTACCTATAAGTTAGCATAGTTTCTAGAAATCTATAGATATCTAATATAAAGTTGGATTTTCGCGGTATTCTGCGACAGATACGTAAGTGTACACAAAATAGTAAGAAGAATTATAAAAATATCAATGTAACTATAGTCTGGATTACACACTGCACATAATATAAGATGTTCGTTACCCAAGTTTTGCTGGTTGGCGAATATTACCAATTCAAAAGGATCGTACTCGAAGGAGCAAGGAGAATTTAAATAAATTATTTTTATGATCTTTTTTATGTCGGTCGGTAAAAGACAGGATTAAATTAAATTTTGAATGAGTGTTAGAAACTCTTTCTTCGATAGTCGGATTTCCGGAATCGATTAATCATTTTTAGCTATTTAATTTGATCAATCATAGACATTCATTATGTTTAAATATTATCTGTATTTAAATTTAATAACAATATTTAAATACTGTTTACATTAATAATAAAATAAAGTGTTATCGCACGCACTACTTCCGGTTGCACCACCACGTTTTATTATAAATGTCAAACTAGACTGTTTCCGGTAAAAATATAAATCGTGGTGGGAAGTAGTGCGCACGATCGTTAGTCAGTCGACGTCGAACAGTTGAAGTGTACAGAAGTGTAAAGTGATTTTGTAGAAAACTTAATAAAAATTGTGAGTGATATCCTGACAAATTGTTTTAATTTCCTGGACTTTTATAGTTCAGAAGTTGGATATAATCGGGATCGCGATCAATAATCGCCCTCGGTGAAGGACTGAACGCCCATAAAAGGTACGCACAATGTTACAACTAAATTAGGTATACGTATCTAAAATTATTCAATTGGCTAGTTTTATTCTGTTTCCTCTAGACAATGGAAATGCTTTTTTTTTTTACTTTACAATGGCTCATAAGAAGAACATTTGATCGCTGGTGAATGAGTGATTAATAGCATTCTAGCTGAACTGGTGATATATTTAATGATATTTTTTTTTCTCTTCTCTTTTGTGTAATATTTAAAGATAATTAAAATATTATAAAAATTGGTAGGATTATTTTAGGTAAATATTAAATTAAAGAACATTAACTTTTTGTAATTTATTTGTTTTAGCGATCATGACTCGCAAAAGAAAGTCTCAACAACTGACAAGGGAGTCATACGACTCTTCACCAAGTGGCTCTGAGTCTGTTGTACGGAGACGTCGTAAAACTCGCCGCAACCGTGACGAGTCGAGTGAATCGAGAACTAGCGAGTCCAGAGATCACAATGCACCTCGCAGCAGTCGTCGTTCAAGGCGTCGTGGCGCGACGCGTGATACAACGCGTGAAGCTACGCGTCATGCATCGCGTGATGCAGCGCGTAATGCTACGCGTGATGGGACGCGTGAAGCGTCGCGATCACGTGATGCATCGCGGTCGCATGATGCGTCACGGGTGCGTGATGCGTCGCGATCGCGCCATGCTTCGGGGATGCGCGATGCGATGCAAACTGCGACGCGTGATGCGTCGCGTGATGGGACGTGTGATGCGTCGCGGGTGCGTGATGCGTCACGGGTGCGTGATGCGTCACGGGTGCGTGATGCGTCGCGATCGCGCCATGCTTCGTGGATGCGTGGTGCGACGCAAGCTACGACGCGTGATGCGTCGCGTGATGGGATGCGTGATGCGTCGCGATCGCGTGATGCGTCGCGGGCACGTGATGCGTCGCGATCGCGCCATGCTTCGTGGATGCGTGGTGCGACGCAAGCTACGACGCGTGATGCGTCGCGTGATGGGATGCGCGATGCGTCGCGATCGCGTGATGCGTCGCGGGCACGTGATGCGTCGCGATCGCGTGATGCGTCACGAGTGCGTGATGCGTCGCGATCGCGCCATGCTTCGCGGATGCGTGATGCTACGCGAGCTGTGACGCGTGAGGCGTCATGTGATGGGGCGCGTGAAGGGACGCATGGCGCGTCGCGGTCGCGTGATGCGCCGCGAGTGCGTGATGCGGCGCGTGATGGGGCGCATGGCGCGTCGCCGTCGCGTGATGCTTCGCGGATGCGTGATACGCCGCGCTTGTGCGATGTGTCGCCAGGCCGGGAGGTGGCTCATGGTCGCGACGCATCGTTCAATCGTGACATGCCGCGAAGACAGAGTCAAGATATAGCGAGACCATCGCATTCGGACACTACGCCAGCAGCAGTTGTGAGTCCTTTTGATTCTTTAAAAGACGTAGATACTAATACTAACATTTTAGTTTCGGTTTTTAAAGAGTTCATGCAGACCATGAAAGCAGACGGGGGTAGTGAACGTTTTCCGGTTTTGAATGTGATACCAGAATTTGATCCGAGTAAACGAACTCAAACAATAGAAACATGGATAAGTAAAGTTAACGAATGTGCTCAGATTTATAATTGGACCGAAAGGCAGACTGTCCACTATGCCCTTCCTAAATTAGCGGGATTGGCTCAGAAATGGTATCAGGGCCTACCTAGCCTTCTGTTTTCTTGGGCTGAATGGCAGAGCAAATTAAAATTGGCATTTCCAAGTGACCAGAACTATGGTCAGCTGTTAACGGAAATGCTTGCTTGTAGGGCTGATTTTGGCGAGTCTTTAGAAGAATATTTTTACCAAAAGGTTGTTTTATTGAATCGCTGTAATATACATGGTAAAAATGCAATAGATTGTATCTTGTTTGGAATTGAGGACAGGTCTGTCAGAACAAGTGCAGAAGCCACACAGTTCACGGAACCTGATAAATTATTAGTTTATCTCAGAAATATAAGAATTACAAAGAAGTTTAACAAGCCAAATTCATCCCTGCGGGCAGGCAACGCTGATAGCAAACAATCTAAGACAATAAAAGGAGCTCAAAATGATCATGATAATAGGAACAATAGGAATTATAGGCTTACAAAATGCTATAATTGTGGTGAAGAGGGGCACCCATATTTCAAATGCAAACTACCAATCAAGCGTTGTGATAAATGTCGTCAAGTAGGGCATTTAGCTGACAGTTGTCCAGGTACCAAAGAATCTACTAATAATAAAACAGTTTTAAGAATTTCAAAAGAACCGGATAGTGACTCCAAATATTTTAAAACCGCGATCGTGAATGGTCTGAATTCCGATTGCTTCATAGACTTCGGCAGTCAATGTTCTATGCTGCAAGAATCTGTGGCTAAGAAATTGGTTAATTCGTGGTCGGCATCAGAACTACCTGTATTGAGAGGCTTTGGGGACAGCGTTGTCAATTGCTTAGGTAAATGCAGTGTTGAGATAAAAGTAGATTCAGCCACTGCTACGGTAGAAACTCTTATCGTTCCTGATAAATTATTACAAGTTCCTTTATTACTAGGACAGACATTCACGGAACAAGAACATATTGTGGTTCTTAAAACTAATAACCAGCTTAAGATAACCACGAATTTAACTAAAAATGTATTGGTTTACGTTGATAACTCACTTATCATACATGGGTATACCCCAGTCAGTATTTATACTAAACCAAGATATTCAGGCGACTTATTTGTTGAACTTAGTTTTTGTCAGGATGCTCATAAACAATATGAGGTTATTCAAAGTGTAGTACAAGTAAGTAACGGACAGGGAACAATTGTTGTTAAGGGCCTAAACTCTGGGTTTGAATTGCTGAAAGACACTTTACTGCTCCGGGCCCTTCCTTTAAGGGAAGTACAGACACTAAATATTGGCAGAATAGAACACTGTCCAGATAATACAGTAACACCCCAAATTGAAGCTTGTATGATACAGGTGGATGACAATATTGGATCTGATCATAGAACCAAATTAACTGAGTTGCTAAATGAGTTTAGGGACTGTTTCGCCTTTTCGGTTAAAGAATTAGGGTGTATAAGTGGTACAGAAATGAACATAAACCTTAGTGATACCACGCCTGTGGTGTACCGACCTTATCGATTATCCCATTCAGAAAGGCACGTAGTTCGCGAAATGATAAAAGACTTGACTGACTCGGGAATAATTAGACAGTCATCATCAAATTATGCATCCCCAATCGTATTAGTACGCAAAAAGACCGGTGACTATCGTCTTTGCATTGACTTTAGGGCACTAAATAAAAAGACCGTCAAAGAGCACTATCCTCTACCCCGTATAGATGATCAGTTAGACAATCTGTCAGGTCATAAATATTTTACTTCTCTTGATCTCGCATCCGGTTAATATCAGATTCCAATGGCAGAATCGGCAAAGCATTTGACAGCTTTTGTGACCCCAGATGGTCATTATGAATTTAACCGCATGCCATTTGGGCTAGTTAATGCACCGTCAACATTTCAAAGAGCTGTTAATAGCGTTTTGGGGAACGCGAGATTCAAGGAGGCGTTTGCTTACATGGATGACGTAATTATACCATCCAGAACAATAGAAGAAGGGTTGCAAAGGCTACATGATATACTGAGCCTTTTCCGATCTTCCGGCATCACACTAAATTTATCAAAATGTAATTTTCTGAAACAATCCATAGATTATTTAGGTTTTGAAGTTAGTGAGTTCGGAGTAAAACCAGGCAAAAAGAAAACCGAAGCCGTGGACCAATTTCCCAGACCAACAGACCAACATAAGATTAGGCAGTTTGTGGGATTAGCGAGTTTCTTTCGAAAATTTATAAGAGGTTTTTCAATTATCGCGAAACCACTAACACACCTTTTGAAAAAGGACTCTAAATGGCGTTGGGGAGACGCAGAAGAATCTGCATTTTTAAACCTAAAAACAGAACTTGTTAAACGACCTATTCTTTCATTTTATAATCCCGAATTCGAAACACAGTTGCATACAGACGCGTCTAAAGTCGGGGTTGCTGGAATCCTGATGCAAAGGCCAAATAAAGAGGTTCCTTTTAGTGCTATAGCATTTTACAGTAGACAGACATCCCCTGAAGAAGCCAAATTCACATCTTATGACTTAGAAACGCTGGCTGTAGTAACGTCGCTTCAGAGATTTAGAGTTTATTTGTTAGGGATTAATTTCACTATTGTTACCGATTGCAATTCTCTCCGTGCAACCTTTGAAAAGAAGGATATATTGCCAAGAGTTGCAAGATGGTGGAGCATCATACAAGAATTCGATTTTCAAATAATTTATAAACCAGGCACAGGTATGGCTCATGTAGATGCTCTGAGTCGAAATCCCATTTCATCAGAAATAATAGAGCTACAAGTAAGACGAATTGATACAGATTGGGTAGCCACGGTACAACAAAACGATCCTGAGTTACAAAGAATTATTGCTATATTAAATGATAAAGAAAATGACAATATTATAGAAGTTAAAAATAATTTTGTTGTTAAAAAGGGACTATTATACAGGAAAACTGATAGTGGTGATCGTTGGGTTGTACCGAAAGGCGTTCGATGGCAAATTTTGAAGTCAAACCATGATGAAATTGGACATTTCGGTCTTGATAAAACGTTAGAAATCATTAAAAATAATTACTGGTTTGCTAAAATGAGACGATTCACTAAAAAGTATGTTCAGTCGTGCTTAGAATGTGCCTACTCTAAAATACCAACTGGGAAAAAGTCTGGCAAATTGCATCCCATTGAGAAGGTTGAACAACCATTCCATACTGTACATATTGATCATTTAGGTCCTTTTGTTAGAAGTAAGCACAAAAATGCATATTTGTTATTAATTATTGACGCTTTTACGAAGTTTGTGATAATTGTTCCCGTTAAAAGTACTAAATATGTCCATTCCATCAGAGCAATGAAAAACTATTTTCACACATTTAGTGTTCCAAAACGTGTTATTTCCGACAGAGGTACGTCATTCACTTCTATGAGTTTTCAAGATTACTTAAGTTCATTAGGTATTAAACATGTAATGAACGCTGTTGCGACTCCGCGGGCCAATGGCCAAGTCGAGCGATACAATCGAACTGTTTTATCAGCATTGACAGCTACTAATTATGGCAAATCCGAAAATAAATGGGATGAACATATTTCAGAAATTCAGTGGGGACTTAATAACACCCTAAACAAAGGTACCGGGAAAAGCCCTGCTCAGGCACTGTTTGGTCTTAATTTAGTGAGTACCTCAAATGCGTTATTACAGCTTAACGTTACAAACGACACAGAAAGTTCGGCCACTTCGCTAGAGGACACTAGAAAAGAAATTTCAGAACATATTAAAGAAAATCAAGACATACAAAAAGAACGTTTTGATAAAGCTAGGAAAGAAGTCAATTATAAGATAGGAGAACTTGTAAGGGTAGAAAGAGATGTTCCATCAATAGGAAAAAGCAGGAAATTAGTTCCTAAACTTAGAGGACCATATCGTATTACAGAAGTTCTTGATAACGACCGATACGTAATTGAAGATACACCACTATCTAAAAAGGGAAATAGAAAGTTCAGCGGTATCTTTTCAGTAGACAAAATTCACCCCTGGGTAGTTTTTAATAGATCGGACTCGGAGTCTGAGGTGCCGGAAAATGACAACACAGACTAATTTAAGATTGATTGGTATTGATGATATTATAGTAAAGTTAAGTCTAATACCTTATCTGAGAATATGTCTGAGGTCTCGGATAAAGAGATATTAAGGATATGTATGAGGCCTTGATATCTTAAGTTTATTATGTATGTGGTGTTTGTGGCTTATCTGAGAATATGTCTGAGGTCTCAGCTAAGACAGGTGTTAAGAATATGTTTGAGGTCTTAACATCTTAAGTTAAGTGGCTTATCTGGGAATATGTCTGAGGTCTCAGCTAAGACAGGTGTTAAGGATATGTCTGAGGCCTTAACATCTTAAATTAAGTGGCTTATCTGAGAATATGTCTGAGGTCTCAGTTAAGACAGATGTTAAGGATATGTTTGAGGCCTTAACATCTTAAGTTAAGTGGCTTATCTGAGAATATGTCTGAGGTCTCAGCTAAGACAGGTGTAAAGGATATGTCTGAGGCCTTAACACCTTAAGTTAAGTGGCTTATCTGAGAATAAGTTGATACTTATTCTCAGATAAGATAGGTGTAAGATAGGTAATATGTTGAGGCCTTAATATCGCAATTGTAATCTAATGTGTAGGTAGATTTAAGAAAATATACAAATAAGTTGAGTATATTTTACTGTTTTAATTACGTTTTTTTTTTTTTTTTTTTATGTTTTATAATTGTGTGTGTAATTAATTTTCCCGGGACGGGAAATGTATCAGGAAAGGCCGACTGTTAGAAACTCTTTCTTCGATAGTCGGATTTCCGGAATCGATTAATCATTTTTAGCTATTTAATTTGATCAATCATAGACATTCATTATGTTTAAATATTATCTGTATTTAAATTTAATAACAATATTTAAATACTGTTTACATTAATAATAAAATAAAGTGTTATCGCACGCACTACTTCCGGTTGCACCACCACGTTTTATTATAAATGTCAAACTAGACTGTTTCCGGTAAAAATATAAATCGTGGTGGGAAGTAGTGCGCACGATCGTTAGTCAGTCGACGTCGAACAGTTGAAGTGTACAGAAGTGTAAAGTGATTTTGTAGAAAACTTAATAAAAATTGTGAGTGATATCCTGACAAATTGTTTTAATTTCCTGGACTTTTATATGAGACTTAGCCCCTTCGCACATGGCGTCGTATCGTAAGCGTATCGTAGAACGCGCGAAGTACGAGAGCAATACGAGCAGGAACATGTTCAAACAAGTCCGCACACGAGGCGGTGTTGCAGCGTATCGTAAGAGGTGTTCACTGTCATTACGATAGTCGTAGCGTACTGGCGTAAAACGTAAGATAGTTCACGTGCAGCAACAAACAATACATAACATAATCAGCCTATAATGTTCCCACTGCTGGGACACAGGCCTCCTCTCGGTGAGAGGGAGTGGGCCGTAATCCACCACGCGGGCCCATTGCGGGTTGGTGGATAACAAACAATATTTTCTTGTAATTATTTGAGATGTATGGATGGATCCAATGAGCACGTCGCTTTCTACTTCTAACGAAATCAAATAACAAGAAATCCTCTTCGTCTGAAGAGAAGGTAAGGTCATCAATAAATTCCCCAAACACATCTGGTACGCTACGCCATGATTTCAACTGAGATATTACAAAACGATACGTCTACGCGGCGATTCGTTTGTAGAACACTCCGCGTCTCGTGCGCGTAGCGTAATTACGATACGCGCACGAGACAACTACGCCTACGACCCATGTGCG
Source organism: Mesoligia furuncula (assembly GCA_916614155.1). Classification (NCBI taxonomy): domain Eukaryota; kingdom Metazoa; phylum Arthropoda; class Insecta; order Lepidoptera; family Noctuidae; genus Mesoligia; species Mesoligia furuncula. The sequence goes on along the minus strand of OU744793.1, from coordinate 12,842,984 downwards.
AAAAGCCTTAGTGGGTTGGTAAGCATCTAGGTGTAGGCAGTAGGTAGGTAAGTAGATACCTACTTTTTATTATTTTCAATGCTAGTCTCACAGAGCATGTAACCTTTGCTAGTCTTAGAAACTTCAAGCATCTTTATGAATATGATGGAGATTATTGGCGATCCATAGAATGACCAGAGGACCACTTTTATTAGATTCAGTAGATTGCAATAAAATTGTTTTAGATGTTATAAAAGGGTTGTATAGAGAGTTACAAATCTTATGAATAAAGACTGGTCAAAGCTGCTACAGTCCTTATCTACCTGCCGCAGACCACAGCAGACTTCAACTCCTCCACCAAATTAGTAAGGACATAAAACACGTCATCAAAGATTTCTTTCATCGTCTGCAGTTTATAGTTGGGGGTCATTGACCGATCGTTGGCTACCGAGTGCACGGTTCAAAACCGCTAGTAAGGTAAACAAGTGTCTAAAGTTTAATTGGTGAAGCAGGAAGGCGGCGCGGGCGCGTCCTGTCGCTATTAATAGATCAATAGCTTCGACAGGGCTGATTGTGTAGGGGTGAGGTGCGTGTGCGCAATTTTATAAAAAATGGTGTCACGCGTCACTCGATGTTACGCAGGCATAATGTAAAATATTTTTATAATTATTTAGGACTAGCAGCGCCCTGCGGTTTCACCCGCATAAGTGTCGATCCCGTGGGAATATCGGGATAAAAACTATCCTATATCCTTCCCCGGGATGCAATCTAACTCTCTGCCAAATTTTATTGAAATCCTTTCAGTGGTTTAGGCGTGAAAAGGTAACATACAGACAGACGGAGTTAGTTTCCAATTTATAATATTAGTACCTACTTATGGATAGTTTACCTAGTATTGGTCTGGTCTAGGCATTCATATGAACATGTTTCTGACAATGAATTTGTTTTGGTTCTATAATTGTTTTTCTAATGCTTACTTTAGAAGTTTCGCTCCATCGAACCATATTCGCTCGTGTGGTGCACGGTCCGAACCAGCCGTACTTACCGATATCTATACATATAATAAATCTGTAGAAGGGTCAATTCTGTACATTGAAAATATTGAAAAAATAAATAGCGGGGGGTGTTGCTGGATCGATACCAAACCCAAATATGTGATTAAAAAAATTTTTGTCTGTCTGTCTGTATATGCAGGCATCACGTGAAAACTAACGGTTCGATTTCGATGAAACTTGGTATAATTATACCTTATTATCCTGGGCATAAAATGGGATACTTTTTATCCTGGAAAAATACGTAGAAAAAAAAATCTTACTAATTGAAGCTGAAATTTTAACCGGTTGTGGTGCCGGGGAAAGGGTTTTTATCCCTCGAATACCATTGATTCCCAACAATTTTCCGTTTCAATTTAAGAGAATACAGTTTCCTGTAGCTTTGTGTTACGCCATGACAATAAATAAGGCTCAAGGTCAGACCCTAGGAGTTGCTGGCGTAGATCTTACCGCGAGTTGTTTTTCACACGGGCAACTTTACGTAGCTCTTTCCCGTGTGAGCAGTCCAAGAAATCTTCATGTTCATATTCCGGACGAGCTCACTAACAATGTTGTGTATGCTGAAGCTCTCAATTAACTTTCTGTCGCATTGTCACGATCACTTTTTTATTATTGCAAACTTTTCGTCACTGTCAGTAATTTACTGCTACATGCTACTTATCAAGGTCGGAATTACTATGAAAAAAATACTACAGAACGCGAGCTCAACAGCAGTAGCTCAATAGAGGGATCTCCTTAATTATTATAGGCTTAGCCGTATTTGGGTCCAATAGATATTTATAAGATATCATTGTCAGAGTTACTCAAAATGGAGAAATAAACCATCCACGCGAAGACCGACATCCGCGCGGACGGAAGCTAGTTAATAATAATAATGTCCGGCGGACCGTGCATCACATGAGCGAATATGGTTCGGAGCGCACCATGTTCGTGGTTCGGCCCGAACCAAGTTCGATCGTCTGTTTATACTTTAACATTAGCCCTTCAAGGGACAGATTACTGGTAGTTTATGACTTAAGAGGCACGCGTAAGGTCATGTTTCTGACAATGAATTTTTTATGAAGCTATTTGAACATTAGAAAAAAACAAACATGTAAGTAGAAGTACCAATCTATTTTTTTAAAAGTGAGCAGTATTATACTTATACATTTACTCGCCACGTTGTTCGCAGGACACGATCTACGTCACACACGCCCCATGGTTGATAGGTTTTTAATTGCAATACCGTAGTGGTGACAACTGACAGGTGACGAACTAATCTAATGGAATCGATCACCATTGTTACTACCTTTATGTGTATGTGTAGTATTTTTTGAAGTGAAAACTTCTTTATTTTGAGATGGAAAAAACCATAGAACTCGCGACACTGTTACCGTAACCGACACCGCGCTACATTCGGATGTGTTCGGATGTACTCGGTTTTAATGTTTATCCGATATGTCAGTGAGCGATGGCAAAGTATTCAGTTGTGTTTTGTTTATAAGACGATTAAAAAAATGCACTCCCGGAGTGTCACTGTTTTTTTCCCCATTCCTTTCGTGCGTCTAATAATTTATTTACTAAAATTGATCGTACAAGTAGGTGCTTAAGTAAGTATCTGATAAAATGAAAGACAAAAACAATATATTCTTTAATATATTAAACAGTATAATAAACTCCTGTACCATTGTATGCACCCACATGCACTATGCGAGCGTTACATTGCGCGCAGCCGTAAACAGCGATTTTTTTTTTGACATCCGACGTTTCCCAGCAATAATTTTTGCTTAGTTTTATTAAATTTAAAGTACAGAACGGCTATAATAATATGATGTGTCTTTTTACACTCTGTATACAACTTCGTTCGCAGCTACCAAGTTTTCTCTTAGGCCGCTCGCCCACGTCCGATAATCGGTGACCGATTTTTTGTAGGAGAAAAATAGAACACACTAATAGCAATAGTGCAACGCACACGTCCTACAAAAAGTAGGTCAGAAATAAAATCGGCGCATCCCGACCGATCCGATTATCGGTGAAAAATTGAACGTTCGGAAATGTATGCGTTAACGCACACTACTCACCGACAGTCGGCCGCATGCACTTGCTAGGGAAGGACGCTGTGTTGAAGACAAATTGTCGGACGTGAACGTTGAGTCGGTCACAAAATCGGTCATAAGAATCTGAGGTAAAATCGGCCCGATTATCGGTGCTACAAAAAGTCTGACGTGGGCGGGCAACCTTATCAATAAAATCAAAAGAAAAACCAACATAAGCGTAAGGCTGCTCGCCCACGTCCGATAATCGGTGACCGATTTTTTGTAGGAGAAGAATAGAACACACTGATAGCAATAGTGCAACGCACACGTCCTACAAAAAGTAGGTCAGAAATAATGAAGTTAACTAAATCGGCCCGATTATCGGTCCTACAAAAAGTCTGACGTGGGCGGGCAGCCTAAGTATTTGTAAGTAAGTATCTAATTAGATTACAAATTCAAATCATTATCACATTCTAGCGCGTGCCCAATTTCCAAACTCCGAGACGTGGCGGTGAGGTCGTACATCCAGTACTTACGTAGGTAGGTAGGGGAGGTACATCTGCATTCCCTGGGTCCTGGCGATAAGTTCACACTTGACATTGGGCTGCTCTTTCCGGCATACCGTCTGCGGCATCGTCTGCATGCCGTCTGCTACGGGTTTGGACCTTTTTTATAAGAAATCGTTTATTGAAGTGGAAAGAGTCGGTTGCCAGTTTTTTATTGGAAAAGTACCATTATCGTCACAGAATAACTTTACGAGTCGATTTTCGGAAAATGTTGAAATATACAGAGTCAAATTAAATTAGCCAGCGAAACTCCGCGGACGGGATATATCGATATACAGGGTTATTGGTAAAACATTAACAACCTCTTAAGGGGTTATTGTAGGTACTCATCATTATGAACAACTTTTACTATGGGACCAAATCTGAAATCGCGAAAAAAAAAACAGCTGTTCCCTACATTTTGACGAGTTATAGGTACGAACATACATGTAGGGAACAGCAGATTTTTTTCGCGATATTAGGTTTGGTCCCATAGTAAAAGTTGTTCATAATGATGAGTACAATGACCTCTTAAGAGGTTGTTAATGTTTTACCAATAACCCTGTATAAATATGATAAAACAAGAAGAAATTAATTCCATTTCAAGTGTCACTTGAAACATCAGTTTAAAAAATCTTTTTTTTTTTTGTTTTGTGCAAACTTCATAGACGTGATAAGTTTTGATGTTCACACACGATAAAACAAAAGAAAAGAGATTTTCTTAACTCATAATTCAAGTAACAACATTAACAGCGATCGTTGACCCCCAAAAAAAGAAGTAGTTTCGCTAGCTAATTTAGTTTGACCTTGTATACCTAAATGGTTCCTTTTTTTATTTTTTTTTTTGAGGATTGGAAATCATCAAATGACTCCTCCCGCTCTGGGTGGAGCGGAAGGGAGTGTCAGACTCTTACTGACTAAAACCCACCCGTGTTCCTTCCTTAGCCCTTTATGTTCCGGGCCAGCGGTAACCCTTTCGGACAATCCCGCTGACCCGGCAGGCTTCGGCCCTAAGGGGCCCCTCCTCGATGCTGACATCTCTTTGAGGCGCGCGTGGAACACGTACGCGCCGTCCGGCACGGGCCTGGTCCTGATCGGGCGGTGAGCTACCCATTACTCTCCGCCCGCAGGCCCGCGCCTACGGTGGCCGGGAGTCGTCACGCGGCTCCCGACGCCCGGAGCGTCTCCCGCGGCGGCTGGGACGGGAGGCTCTCTCCCTGAGCCGTTCCGCCACCTCCTTCGCTAGCATGACTGCTTCACAGAAGGAGGTGACTGCCTCCCACTCCCTCTCGCCCCGGACCATGGCTTGCACCAGGGCCGGACGCGAGAGGTCGCCGTCGCTGCCAATCGCCTCTACGAGGACACGGCGGTGCTCCGCCCAAGCGGGGCAGACCTCCACCGTGTGCTCCACCGTGTCCTCTGGGCGATCCTGGCAATGGTGACACCCGGGCGTTTCCTCCCGCCTGATGATGTGCAGGAACCTCCCGAAACTTCCGTGTCCGGTGAGGACCTGCGTCAGGCGAAAGGTGAGGGCGCCGTGGCGCCTCTCTAGCCACTCCTCAAAGAGGGGTCTTATCGCCGCTATCGCGGCGTGCCCTACCTAAATGGTTCCTGAGATATTAATTAAAAGTCGCGTAGATATACCTACTATACGTACTGTACAGTCACGAGCACCAATATGTCAACACTTGGCAACTTTAAATTGCGATTTTTTCGTGAAATAAAAATTGCTACGTTGAAATACGACACTTTACATATACCTATGGGTTCGAAAATGCTACGTTCCTAATAATATAAAATTTAATTAAAAAATAAAGGAGAAAATCGCCTTTGCATAAAGCCAAGTTTATACATACTTTTGCTCGTGACGGTAAAGACCCTAGTTTTTGCAGACTATCTGGCAGGCGGTCTCGTGCCGCTGCGTAAACTTTTGTCCCTCCACGACAATGGTTGTGGGCGTAGTGGTAGAGTAGATTTTAAATGTACTATGAGCTTACAGAACCTTGCGTAACACACTGACAGTAGCAATGGATGTCATTTTGACAGTTCAACAACTTTCATTGCGGTATTAACGTTGTTGAGCAGACAAATTTTTCGAACATATGAAGCAATGGATTAGCAATATCCTTCAAAACGATTTAGATTGAGATTGATAGTGTGTTACCTAGGCAATTAGGGTGCTGTTTGAAGTTCAGGCGGTCCTTAGTAGGTATCACATCGTTTTGACAGTAGGATAGAATATTAAAATAGCTTCTCGGCTATTGAAATCAATCCAGTCCTACTTTAGCTACTTCAGTCATAATTTTTTAGTACCCAAAGGGTAAAAACGGTACCCTATTACTAAGACTTCGCTGTCTGTCCGTCCGCCTGTCTGTCACCAGGCTGTATCTCAAGATACAGATCTCAAGATCTGCGATAGCTAGACAGTTGAAATTTTCACAAATTATGTATTTCTGTTGCCGCTATAACAACAAATACTAAAAACAAAATAATATAAATATTTAAGGGGGGCTCCCAATACAAGAAACGTGTTTTTTCGGCGTTTCCTCCTTGTGGAACGGAACCTTTCGTGTGCGAGTCCGACTCGCACTTGGTCAGTTTTTATTACTTTAGTGACACTATTATTAAACTGTCCAAAATAGTATTTAGGCGTACGGTGTGCGGCATGTACAGGCGGGCTCGTTGCCATGGCGACGGCGCAGCGCAGTAGGCCTGCACGCGTGACGCGAATCTCAAACGTTCTGGATCGATGCCGACACACACTTTTTTCATATCACCTTCGGGATGCTGGCACACACGGTGTCTTATGGCACTCATGTGAATGTATGAGCATTTAAATAAAAAAAGAAGCGTTGAGGAATACAAAGTTTGCCCCAAGTTTTGAGTCATCTCCCTGTTGGAGCGTATTGTTGTCGATTGTCGGGTTTCAAATTCAAAGCATTTTATTTCACGATATAACCCTATAAATGCTTTACTCTTTCTTAAGGAGAAGACCCGGGTAAAAACTCCACGGTTACACTTTCAAATTAATTGGCTTTTACAATGTTATCAAATTACACTGTTAATAGGTAGGTAAGGGAGGACAGTGTCAGACGTTTATTTACGTCTTTAAGGAATAACAACTCGTAAGTCTGTTTTAATCAAAACAGAGTTCACATTGAATTGAAGCCCATGCTATGGATGGTACCTACACCACTAACTTCCGTGAATTTACAAGCTAAAAGTAAGTATTCGATAGATAGATGAATGGAAATGGATCTACTTAGTTGAATGCGCGGGAAATTATTATCGTAATACAATTAACCAAAATCTGTCATTCTGGTCTGGTAGACAGCAAGTAGTAGAATAATTAAAATTCAAATGTCAAGGTAGCTTTTAAGCGGGTCAGCGGGATTGTCCGGGTTACCGCTGGCCCGGAACATAAAGGGCTAAGGAAGGAACACGGGTGGGTCTAAGGAAGGAACACGGGTGGGTTTTAGTCAGTAAGAGTCTGACACTCCCTTCCGCTCCACCCAGAGCGGGAGGAGTCATTTGATGATTTCCCATCCGCAAAAAAAAGGGTAGCTTTTAAACCAATCTCAAAACTGTTTGTAATAGTGATAGGCCAGTGTCTTTGAACAAGGATGATTCACTAGCAATCCAATTATAATCTACAAAATGCAAAAAACCATAGAAATACGTGTGCATTGCGCTGCTTCTAAAGAAGCTAAGTAGACAGATGGCAGCAGTCGTTGAACAATTGACTTTCCGCGCTAGTGGGCCGCCGGGTTCGATTCACTTTTATAAATGTAGAGGAAGGAGGAGGAACACAAACGCAACGATTTACTCGTATATACCCAAATTATTTGTTAACCTATTTGTGAAAACTATTGTAATTGGCCATATTCGTGTTATTAACAAATGCACAATTGTACACGCCTAGCTGTACGTTTTACAAATTAAAAAAATATAAAATAAAATTCTCCTGTTTTCTCAAATATTCGTAAAAGGCTTAAGATTTGAAGTCAAACTTTGAAGATAGTCATTTAAGTTATTCAAGTCTAGACTTTAGCAGGAACCGCAAATTAAGCAGATTAGGAACATTCGCAATTCACAAATTGTAATATTATCTTGGGCTTATCTAAATATCTTAGCGAATATGAAATGAGCTCGGGCCCTGAAAGTTTGTTCAAATATTCTATTGAAGTTACGATAAGGCTTCAGGGGAGGTTCTTAGGTAGGTACTTATTATAAAAGATTTATCAGATTATTATCGTCAGAATTTTTATAGTTTTAAGTGGAATCACAAAAAACTTAGCGGCTATGTCAAGGTAAAACCCGTAAGTATAACGATATGGAGTGCCAATAGCAAAGATCAATTTTACCAAAAACAAATATTTGGATGCTAGTTACAAAAGTTTGCACCGGTGTTAATTCAGGGCTTTATTATTCTATAGATGTTACAACCACTGAGTACACCTCTTCTTCATTTTACGTGACATATGTAATTGACACATCTTCCAAAATATACACTATTTCCTTTTAAAATTCCTTCCTTTATTGACATAGTAGTGGGAGGTCCTTACAAAGTTGCTAAAACAATTCTAGTTCCAGTTAAACTTTCTAGACAAACTCAGGAAGCATTACCCACTGCTCTCAAACCCTGAAGCCACAAGAATCAAAATTAAACATTAATTGAAACTGTAAACTGGAAAATTCGTTAGCAAGATTCCATAAGCATTCTGTGGTGAAACTCTGGTGCTGCACTTTAGATAATCACGACTTTATAAATATGTGTCTGAACCAGATAGTGGTCTGCTCGGTCCATTAGATGGTTAACTAAAACGTTTGCTCGACGATAGTCAACCTTTTGCAAATGTTGGAGATAAAAAAATATAGCTCTATTGGACGATGGGACTTTACCTTGTCGGAGGTGGTTAAGAAAACTTTAAGTGCCGATACAGGCGCTTTTGGGCGTGAATAAGATTATTGTGTACTTACTTACAAATGGGCTTACTAATGTCAAAGATGATGTGCTATGTATTTCGATGTTGTAGGATCTATAGCATTTTTGGAACTAAAGTTCTAAACTGCAAAAATCCCACCATCAAATTATAGGTGAAAGTGAGCTTCGTTGAGTAAGTGAGCTATCAATAGTTTCAATCCCTATCATCAGATTGAATGTCAGTTCATTTTAAGCTCAATGTCACCTAAGTTATCAAGGTGAGATTTTTACAGAATAGACCGACAGGCCTCTCTCATATATCCAGAGAATTGTTTCGCCTTCTGAATCTAGTGTTGGGGCTTCCATACTCCTAAATGGGAAGTCCTATGTCCAGGATTGACAGCATATAGGATGTTATTTTAACAAAGCGTAAACACGTTTCCGTCACTAAGCATTGTATATATTCCTAATTTGGTAACATTACCTGCAGGTCCATCGTACCACCAAATTGATGCGACCCACTTGGAGAACAAAAGCCGGTGCGTACGGCGTGACGTCGCCATAATCCAACTTGGAATGACGCAGCATTTTTATTACTTACCCTTGTTAAGTTAATTTCGGCTCCGACGCGTACACACGCTTCCGCATAGCACGTCTCGCGTCTCTTGGGCTGAGATGTACCTAATTAAGTCATAAAAAGCGGCGTTTCCTCATCAGAAGTGTTATTTTGTGAGCGCGTCCGGGCGCGGGCTGTGAGTTATCGCCCCTATTCCCGCTTTTAATTATTCATGAGCTTCCCGGACAAGTTTCACCAACTTCAGACCAACAGCTGGCGTGCTTCTATTAAATAATTTGCACTCACTTCTTTAAGACTTTGCGTGTGCGGTTTTGCATATTAATTTTGGGTTATAGAGATGTAGATATCGGGTTGTTATCTTTACCTCTTCTTCGCGAGATTGAGTGAAGGTGAATTCAATACCAGAAAAGTTGCTCGCTGTTACTCACAAAAGTTGGTAGAGAATATTGGCCTAGGTACTTATAGGAATTAGGTACTTTCTACTACTTGGTTTAAAAGCCCAGTTACTAAGTAGTTATCTTCTAGGAACTTTCAACCTAGGAAACTAACATAATAACAACCCCTGAAACAGCTGAAGTCCCGAACCCGAGCTACCAAAATCGGGCCTAAAAATTAGGCAGTACGTTTATTATTTTCTTGCGTGGCAACGCCGACCGACCGAGCAGTGGCGCACTCATCGTTTGTTTGGTTATTTCTTTTATTATTAAAATTAAAATAATCTTGTGGAGCGCAATGTAACATGCTTATTTTCTGGATTTTCATTCCAAAATTTAAAAGAAATAACCAAACAAACGATGAGGGCGCCACTGCGTAGTCGGTGTCGTCTTAATGATTTCATCGCTACCTTTATTTAGGTCCACATCTCTTCATAGTTGAACTTTTGAAGGCAATGTTTATGTTTATAGTGGTCTGTTTATTTGTGGCACACAGAACTGTTGTTATATTGAACATGTTGTTACAGATGTCGCCGCAGTCGTGCGCGCGCCGCCGCCGGTGAGATGAGCACAGCGGCCACCAGCCGCAACTACTCCTATGATGAGACTATACAGGTATTTATTTAAATATAACCTTACGAATGCTTTTTGGATACTACTGATCGTGTACCCGATTAGACTAGAAGTTGACCCCAACATAGTTGGGAAAAGGCTAGACAAACGATGATGACTGATCGAGCCGGCAACAAATTTATCTGGGGGTAGGTGAGGAATAGAGTTAGTTAATATATAATCTCCTGAAAGGCATGTTTAATTTTGTAGAAAATACAAAATGAAACATGCCTTGCCAAATACTACAAAAAACCGGGCAAGAGCGAGTCGGACTCGCGCACCGAGGGTTCCGTAACATCCGGGTTTATGCATAAGGTTTATGTTTTTGAAATTAAATGTTTTTTTTTAAATTTTATATTTGAGTTGATTGAATAAATGGTAAATTGCGGTTTACGATTTATGACGTATTAAAAAAAAACTACTTACTAGATTTCGTTCAAACCAATTTTCGGTGGAAGTTTACATGGTAATGTACATCATATATATTTTTTTGTTTTATCATTCTCTTATTTTAGAAGTTACAGGGGGGGGGGGGACACACATTTTACCACTTTGGAAGTGTCTCTCGCGCAAACTATTCAGTTTAGAAAAAAATTATATTAGAAACCTCAATATCATTTTTGAAGACCTATCCATAGATACCCCACACGTATAGGTTTTATGAAAAAAAAAATTTTGTGTTTCAGTTCTAAGTATGGGGACCCCCAAAATTTATTGTTTTTTTTTTCTATTTTTATGTGAAAACTTAATGCGGTTCACAGAATACATCTACTTACCAAGTTTCAACAGTATAGGTCTTATAGTTTCGGAAAAAAGTAGCTGTGACATACGGACGGACAGACAGACAGACATGACGAATCTATAAGGGTTCCGTTTTTTGCCATCTAGCAACGGAACCCTAAAAATTGTATAAGGTTTACTTACCTGTACAATACTTTACATATTTTTACCTCGTAGCGTAAAATAGTCGTGGTTTTCAGGCCAGAGTTGTTTAGTCCCAACGTTAGCCACTCGGCTAGGGCTGGTCGCCTCTCTGGAGCGCGTTCCTTTTTTGCTGTTAGAGAAAATCTAGGTCGGGACAGACTAATCCGTTTGTAGGAAAACACTTTTTGTGTTGTGTGGCAATGAATGTGTATTACTCAAATTTTACTTTGTAGTAATATATTATGGTCTTTATTACCTGCTAAAAAGCCTATTTCATGGCCTGTATGACCTTCTCCGAATCTCTGTCATCTAATGTTACACGAACTCTGTTCTATTTTTTAGATTGCCATATCTTAAAGTGCTAAACAGCCCTCAGCTGTCATGGAAATATAACATTGTTTGCTTCTGCAAATCAGAAAAATACGACTGAAAACAATAAAAATAATCTGTAATAATATCTTATTGCACACTGCAGTCTATGCTATAAAACAGCCTAGACTCCGTGTAACAATGAAAACAATACAATAACAAATTCAACCTTCTAAATTCATGGGTGTTAACATTTCGCGTCGGTAGCACTTTCACCGACGCTCGTAGTTTTCAGCGCAGACTAATGCTTTGTACAACGGACTTTCGCTGCGATCGAAACACTGCTTACAGGCCAATGTGTACTATCATCACCGGTGATAAAGTTTATTTTGAGTTGCCAAAAATAAAGTGCTAAAATTGCAGGCCCTTCATGGTTGCCCGTAAACGTGGCTTAGATAAGTTTGCTACAATTTTGTGTCTTATTGCTAATGTTATAGCGTTAGAATTTGAATGCTGACGAAAGTATCAGGGGTATAAAAGAAGTTTTTCAGGACGGGTCATAACGACACATTAAGCAACACGGGCGCACTTACCTTTATTAATGCGGTACAGGGCTCAGCGCTTTATCCGGCTGCTCAATGCGCTGTGCGGGTCAATGGGTACTGCCGACACTTAACTAACTATTAGTGCCCTTTAAACGAATGTGTGCGACGCCCTTTACGTGAGAAAAGTCACTTGATCTCTTCTTGGTGTCAGATTTTGTTACGCTGTTTGGGGTGACTGTTTCCGCGCTGATGACTTTAACATCCATGAAAATCGTAGCAGTTAGAAAAACTAAAGAAAATTACGTAAAACGGTTAAAGATGATGATCAGCACTCAGCATGGTTGATGCAATATTTTGTGTGTCATAATGAAAACCTAAGGAGCAAAACCCTTGATATGTAAAACCATCAGCAAGTACAAAAATACACATCAAAGTAACAGACGATGCTACTGAGTACAACAGACCCAATGCTTTACGAGACTGATAATGCACAACACCAGTCGTTAGCGCTTTAAAAGCGGCGTGGTTTAATTCGCGCGTTATCGCGGCGTGGAAGCCGCGGCGCTCCGCCATTCCCCCGGGCTCGCGAACATTTATCAGGAGCCGACCCATATTGCCCCAACATCTGCCGCCGACTCCTCGCCTATATCGGACTGCGATTACCTCGACGTTATTGTGAGAAAGTAGTTTCAGCACACCCATATTGCCTTTATTGTTTCTTACTTTGTTTTCCATATGTTATTTGGAAAATATATCGGGAAAGGCAAAGCAACAATATTTTTTTGCTGTTTCTATTTCGTCATCGGTATATTTATGAACGAAGGCTATACCTATCTACCGCCGTGCCCGATCTTGAACCCAAAACAATAACAATAATCTGTATAGTTTTATATTACTCTTGTTGTGGCTTCTTAGCCACAACAAGAGTAATATAAAACTATGCATTAAGCATTGGGGAGCCAAATCTTACGCAGGTATCTTTACCTGCGTAAGATTTGGCTCCCAATGCTTTTAGACCTATGTAATTGAGGCTCCCAGACTCGGTATTTAGGTTATAAACTTTGATAAAACAAGCTTTTCAGTAAATGCTAATAAACATATCCACAATTCGGGTCTGATAGTTTTTCTCTGACCTTTTTTGTTGCGACCACCTCGAAATGGCGGTCAATATACCGGCCAGCAATTTCGTTCACTGTGTTGTTTTATCAGGGTCCGAAGCAATATATTGTGATTTCGCTATCTGTATCGGAGATTGGTTTAGTGAATTTGATTAACGAACTGTTTCCGTTGCGGCAAGGGTTGGGCCTAAAGCGTGGACCACGCCGCATTAAGAGGCGCGGGCCAGAAAATCGAATTTTCCGCTTTTGTGGGTCCGCATACGCGTACATACCTTTGTCGGGGTTTTCAGACCGTGTCGTATAAACAAACTTTGACACGATCCTCCCTTGCGACGTTTTCTATTTATTTTTTGGAGGTTTTTCGTCCGTTCTTTATTATTACTTGGAAGTAAGTTGATTGAATAACTTGATACGTAATAAGATCTTAAATTATTTATTACGCTTTTAATTGCTCTTTCTGTTGACATTTTATCTTCTTTCGGCACTTGAATTAACGCGTTGGCATAGATTCCAGGGGGTCGGTCCTTAATCCGAATACAAATTTTCCGAGAGATAAACCTGCGCATGTTTACGGGCCCCGGGAGCACTCGCCCTATTTTCTTTCACTCCATCTCTATACGTAGGTGACGTTAGAGGAAAACGATCGCCCGTGAACAATTTATTTAACCCAATTTTGTAAACTGTTTCATTTTGATAGCGAAGCTCAATAAGGATATTTTTAAATGAGTTTTAAACGTTTGTGTTAAATCTTTGGTTGATGGTAGTATTGAACAAAGTTGTTGCAAATAAATCAATACGGTATGATGTACCTACATAATATGTAGGTATTCGCAGCTATCATCAATCTAGCGTTTGGGTTGTAAAATCAACAAAAGAAACATTAGAAAAATCAGCAATTTTTTTTACGAAAAAATTCAAAAACAACAAATCCTAAAAACACAAGCGAAATCCAATTGGAATTTTAAAAGCTGAACGTGGAATATCAACATCAACATCTGAATTTCAATGAAAATTTATGTCCGAAGTTAATTAAAAGGCTTTTGCCTCTCGCGACGAGCCTTTATCTGGATTCAAATTTTCCGAAAGATTAAACTGCGGACAGAAGGTTTACGATTCCTGAGAGCTTTCCGAAGCCTTAGCAACTGAGCTGCCGCCCGTACTCTCCGTATTGACTACGTACTTTCGAGAGATGGTGGCATTCAAAATGGGCTTAGCATTAACTACTTTCGAGACATTCTCAAATTTTCGATTACCAACTGCTTCAATTTACAGTCTAATCAGCGGTTCAGTGTATTGTTTGTTTTACTTACCTATATATTTATAGGTTGTGGAGGTCAGATAGGCAGTCGCTCCATGTAAAATACTGGTATTCAGCTGCATCCGGTTAGACTGGAAGCCGACCCTAACATAGTTGGGAAAAGGCTAGGCAGATGATGATGACTTACCTATATATTTAGGAAATAGTTCACAAGGAATAGACGTTTCAACGCAACCAGTTTGACGGTAGGATCTGTTGAGTTTTTCAACTCCTTTTTTTGGTATCACTCCTAATTTGTGTCCGTGTAATGACTGTTTTCACCTACACTACACAACTTAATAAATGCCTAAATGAGTTGAAAATCCAACAGTGCTCTTTTATGAAAAAAAAAAAAAGACTATCTAACATTTTTCTTTTTATTTGTAGTATGTTTATTATTGTCGGTATAATATATATTCGTTTATTTAAGTAAGTGTTTCCTAGAATTAGTGAAAACGGGCTTCGATTTGTGTCTCTGATATCTATTTCCCTCTATTCTGCTACAGAGAATTTGGGGGAATAGAGCCATAATGGCAGGTGGCCACGTTCGGCCGATTGATAATAATGGCAGTACAGTCATTAGTGCTCTGCAGGTGGACTTCCTGATTTAATCCCTTTAGTCGTATCTTATGGTTCCCATTGGTAATAATGTGGTGAGCAACGTTAGTTGAGGTTAGGCTGCTGTGGTGAGGTTGCCACTTAACGTGCGCACTTGCGATAAATTATCGAATACATAGCTTTACTCAAGTAAATAATAAAAATCATTTGTAACAGAATATTGATTCTTAATTTAAAAAGAAAGGCATGAATAAGATAAAGAGCATGCACAGAGTGATAAAAAATAAGGTCAGTTAAAATGTACTATTCAAGCTTATTTTTGAAATTGTTGGCAATCATTAAACAAGCTGAATTATACACAGGTGGACGTTATTGTTATAAGAACCGATTTGTCAACCGTCAGATAACGTATCTGGGGGCCTAAAAAGGCCAATTTGGAGAATCATAAAAGGATAACATTATGAATAATAATATGGCGAAGACAGTCCGTGTTTTTCTTTTTTCGCTGCACTACGTAGGTACAATCAAAGAGATTGGGTTTGGATTTGGATTGGATTGATTGGTATTTTAGCACAGACAAAAAAAAATAACTGAAAAATGCTTCACCAATTGGGTTTGATACGATTAACTTAACAGTTAACAGTCCATTATGTTATCCTTTTATGATTCTGCCAAAGTGGCCTTTTTGGCCTAAAAAGGCCACTTTGGAGAATCATAAAAGGATAACATTATGAATTATAATATGGCGAAGACAGTCCGTGTTTTTCTTTTTTCGCTGCACTACGTAGGTACAATCGATTGGGTTTGGATTTGGATTGGATTGATTGGTATTTTAGCACAGACAAAAAAAAAATAACTGAAAAATGCTTCACCAATTGGATTTGATACGATTAACTTAACAGTTCATTATGTTATCCTTTTATGATTCTGCCAAAGTGGCCTTTTTAGGCCCCCTGAAGAATAGACATGGCAGCTCGATGAATTTTCTATACAAAAGCTGTCAAATAACAATTTTTATTCCTCAGATAAAATATATCTCTATATCTCTATCAGATAAAATATAGATTTGATTTGGAATGAATACAAAATAACATAGGTATCCACAATGCTGACCAACAAATGACCGCGCCCTCTATCTGGGTTGAAGCGATTTATTGCTCCGTAATTGTCCGGGTTTCTATTTTTATTGCCGCTATTCGATACTAGATGGCGGAATTCTTCACTGCCGAGTTAGTGCGTGTGCTGGTTTGATAGTTGTGTTGGTTTAATCTTATAAAGGGTTTAGTTGGCCTGTTACAGTGTCCGGATTTTACTATCTACTGTTTTACGAGATAACTACTTACTAATATTAATCTACCAAATAGATAGTAGGAACTTAACCGGAAGTAGAGAAACACGCCGATGGACTTTTTACATTTGTTCGCTTGTATGCATTGTAAACAATTTTTATTTTTAATCAATATTATTCCGATTGTCTGATTCATCTATATACTTTACTAAGTTATCCATAAACTTGTAACATTCAAACAGCAACAGGTCCAGAATTTAGTTACCTACCCACCTGATATTTTATTCCAACTCTTCTCATCAGCTGTCAAGGAAAGTTGTGTTTTAAGCACTTAATTAACGAAATAACTCATTTACGGCCCATCAATCCAACCTACCGCATAATCACACTTAATTAAGCCACACTACGAGACGCAGACTATTATCACCAATTACATGACAGCTGTCATCACGCAGCGTCGCACTGATTGGTCGATGGTCACACTTACAGCAAAGTTACAATGCAGGCCGATAAAACTGGCTCCGGACCATTATTCGTCGTTCAATGACCATTTGTCGTAATTAACAGGCGATGGTTAATCTCGCTGGACCTCCCCCCACCGTTTCACCCCCCCTACAGTGCGTCGCGCCGCCCTAAATCACGGTACTGCCAGAGCCTGCTGCGGCCTGCCGTCACTAGCTTTTTAACTGCATTATGGTGTTAAAGTTACTGAGAGCACTAAGAAAGAACAGGGGCCCTAAAAAGGCCACTTTGGCAGAATCATAAAATGATAACATAATGGACAGTTAACTGTGAAGTTAATCGTATCAAATCCCATTGGTGAAGCATTTTTCAGTTATTTTTTTTGTCTGTGCTAAAATACCAATCAATCCAATCCAAATCCAATCCCAATCTCTTTGCTTGTACCTACGTCGTGCAGCGAAAAAAAGAAAAACACGGACTGTCTTCGCCATATTATAATTCATAATATTATCCTTTTATGATTATCCAAAGTGGCCTTTTTAGGCCCCCAGGTTTGTAGTCTCAGGACATTACAGAGCTGAAGTATTAGGAATTTCGATGGCTTTTTAATAAACGCCTACAATGATGATGTAAATCGAACCTCTTAAAGTTAGGTTACCTCGATGAACTGGCAGCAGGGTGTAGATCTGTGTCACAGACTATGCTCCACCTCCTAACAAGCCCGTTGTGCCCAAAAACAAGCAGACAAAGTGACCTCCGCGCTGCCACCGATAACGACGTGGAACTGGCGAAACATTGGGCCAGCAAAGGCATGTAAGTATCTGTCGTGTAAGCGACACGAAGAAGAAGAAGGCATACAATGCGCGGGAAGCACAGACCCGATCAAAGTGGTGGTGCTTGGGGGAGTCCCATGTGCAGCAGTGGACGTCTTTCGACTGAAATGATCATGATGAATGCGTGAAAGGTTAATTTTCAGATATTCTGCTGTGTCTTATTCGAATGATCAAAGTTTATTTAATTTACTTTTGTAGCATACCTGGGTATTAGTGGACCTATTATATTTAAAAGTAGGTAAGGTTCCTAAGGACCGGGTCAGCAGGATTGTCCGAAAGGGTTACCGCTGGCCCGGAACATAAAGGGCTAAGGAAGGAACAAGGGTGGGTTTTATTCAGTAAGAGTCTGACACTCCCTTCCGCTCCACCCAGAGCGGGAGGAGTCATTTGATGATTTCCCATCCGCAAAAAAATAAATAAAACATCCTAAGGAGCACCCAGACCCAGTAGTAACGGCCGCGACTTACGGTAGGTCGTAGGGTCGAACCCAGACAGGTGCTTTACTTTGTGTAAATTATTTCATGAATACTGTTCTCAAAACTGTCAATGAAAACATCATGAGGAAACCGGCATACCCTAGAACCAAAACATTGAATACAAGTGACATCTACCAACTCGCATCGGACTGGGCCGCATGGTGGGTTACGGCCTGTTCCCTCTCACAAAGAGGAGGCCAGCCGGGCGATTCTGTAAAAATCTCACCGTGAAAACTTTGGTGAAGTGAGTTTGTTTTTCCTAGGAATTGACACTATTGACAGCTCACTCCACGCTCACTTCACCTAAGTTTTCACGGTGAGATTTTTACTGAATAGCACCGCTGTGTCCCAGCAGTGGGATCATCATAGGCCGATCATGCTAAGGTTCCTAATCAATTATAATCCTAATATATTCCTAACTTTTCTTTTCGCTAAAATAATGAAGAGAGCATTACTTAGAACTTAGATCTCAGCAGTAAAGAGAGCTAGGTAAGTATTCACTATCTTCATTGCTATCTCCGGTCTAAGTAAATGTACCTAGAAGCGGAAAGGGGTTAGTGAGAACTGAAACGTCTAAAATAAACTTCCCACGGACCACTCCTATCTCGGCAGTCTCCAAGACATAGAACATCTTAACATTCTATTTTTACTCTAGGCTGTCATCCAATTATGCACCAAGTTGCAGATTCATAAAATAATAAATAAGAAGGATGAAATAGTATTTCTAGGAAATGGCCATTTTATGTGCTATTGTGATTTTATCGTTCTTTAGCAATTACTTTGCCTTTTTGTGTCTTCTCTCTTTTCTTACTGACTTGCCACTTGATTTAGCAAATTGTTCGTGCTTTCCGAAATGTCGTGTTTATAGAATAACTCAATGTGAATGTTTATCTAAGGGCTGATTTTTCAAACGACAATTTTTTTTTATTTGTGACATAAAATTGACGTCAGACAGATTTTGTATGGAAGAACTGTCAAAAATTCAAAATTATTCCTCGGATAAAATTATCTGGCATTGGAAAAATCAGCCCTTAGAAAACTTTCAGAAAAAAGTCTAAAACCGCTTATATAAATTACCTTCTGGTAATTTATATAAGCGGTTTTAGATTATACCTACTATTACGATATAAATATTTGGTCAAGTAGTATCTAGATGATTTGTTTATTTTAGAAGTTAGCAGTTAGTACCTATCCAATCAATTAAAATTACAATCCAATGCTTAGTATATAAGGTTGGCTATAGGTACTTTGTAACCACAGTTTGAAATATTAAGCAGTTTACATAGCATTTCCTTTTCCTTTCCAAATTCAGATTCCTTTACGATAAGAGTTGATCGTCGCTGCTAATACACCCCCAAAATAATCTTGAAAGGCGCTGGAGGTGGCTATCGGTGACGTCATCTCGCCCCCCGGGACTTCCCGGATTCTTTCATCAAATCCCAACATTGCTCCTTGCGATTATTCACACGATACTCCAGGGGTGCTCAAACTTTTAGGGATTAAATTGCCATCTGTCGTAGTTTTATTAATATTTTTTTTTGTATCTGTGTTGGTTTTATTGGATGTTTAGTAAGTGGAATCATGATTTTATTAGTTTAAAACTACTAAAAAAACACTAATTAAGTTTGTGTCATAGGACATACATACTCTTAGATTCTAAGCAAGTAGATACATTATCTCGCTACAAATAGCGAAATAATGTGTTCTCATAAGGTAGTAATTTCTAAATATCTCTCTACATATTCGCTGATTCATCTCATCAATCTAGGTCTTTGCGAAGCACGTTTTCAACGCAAACATTTTATAGTTTGTAAACGGGTCGTAAAATAATTTGAGAATACGGCGACATTAAATTTTCAGGGTGACAAAGGGTTTACAGCTAATGCGTTGCTGCTAGAGTTCAGTGGACCTGAAATTAGATTAAAAAAGTCGTTTTAATTACTCCTCTATTTTTGATTGCTTATCAGTCCTTAAACTTGTGACTAAATAACTTTAAATTATCTGATATCAAGTCAGACGTTTCATATACAAGATGGAGTCGACAATGCAACAATAATTTAAACTTCGTAAATCTAATGACGTCCCCAACCATAAGAATGGGGTAATATCCTCCAGGTGGTAAGAGGACTAAAATACGGTGACTCGATTATAGTGGACTGAATAGGTTCATTGCTCGTCGTGGTAAACCAAAGACTATTTACTCCGACAACGGTACAACATTTATTGGAACCAGTAACGAAATAGCTGGACTATTAAAACAACACTGCGTCAACGTCCATGCTACTGAGCGATTCTTTCTCGCCGATTCAAGTCATTGTTTTACCATTTTGCTTTCTCATTGTTGAGCCTTTAATATACAGTCCAATATAAGTCACCGTGTTTTAGTCTTCGTACCACCTAGAGGTTATTACCCCATTCTTCTTTATGGTCTGCATACAAAAATTCAATCAAATATATCCAATAGTTCAGTCACTATAGTTAACAAATCAATAAATTAAAATATTTTATTTCACATAAACCTACATGGGCACTTGTGAATCGTCAGAAGCTAGGTGCACGGTTCCAATTGCTCGTTTTCAAGAAATTCCACGGGTACTCTTATAAAAATAATTGGCTTTTACGATGTTTTCAAATTACAGTATTAATAGATATGGGAGGACAGCGTAGGCCTGTCTACAGGTTCCAGGTAGGTACTTAATAAAATAAAAAACTGGCCAAGTGCGAGTCGGACTCGCACACGAAGGGTTCCGTACCACAAGGCAAAAACAACACGTTTGTTGTATGGGAGCCCCTTTAAATATTTATTTTATTCTGCTTTTAGTATTTGTTGTTATAGCGGCAACAGAAATACATCATCTGTGAAAATTTCAACTGTCTAGATACAGCCTGGTGACTGACAGACAGACGGACAGTGGAGTCTTAGTAAAAGGGTCTCTTTTTCCCTTTGGGTACGGAACCCTAAAAATGGTCTAATCTAAGTTAAGATTTATTTGTTAGTTTCAAATACTCCTATGTGCTAGCATTACCAGTATTTCAATTTATTGTCGTATTGTCGTCTCCACATTGTATAAGCATTAAAAATAACTTTTCTGAACAATGAAAATTAACCTATTTAATAACAAGTTTGAACTTTAAAATGAAAGCCGTAGCAAAAGTTTTGGAACCGTTCGAATAGAAAGGAAATAAACGATCCCCTTCTTACAACGGTAATCCCAAAAGTAGATGGCAATGTGGCGAAATTTATCTACAGCGGGCTCCAGAACCAATTACAATTCGGAATTTTGTTACTGAGTTGGTTAATATAATAATTTGCTAAAGTTATAATTGCTGTTTAATTTATTATATGTAAAGGTTAGTATTTAAATGATTGTTTTAAATAGTTTGTTCTAAATACTTTCTTGTTATTTAGCCTAAATGTCAGTGGCACGTCCTTTTTAATTAATTACGGCATCTAACGACCAAGGCTTGGTTTTAAAGGAAATGGGACAGACGCATGTGCGTTATGTAGAAACTGTGTTAAGTGTTTAATGTGCATCCTAGTTAAAACTAAGTATCATTGGACGTACATCATATTTAAATGGTTCCTGGAAGGTACCTATCAAATTAACGAATCTTATTTAAAATCCCTTTTTGCTGATAGTTGTGTCTCACTCCTTTTTAAATACTGCTATTTGAATATCACATGATTACTATTTTATATTTTTAAAGATAAGTATAATGTGTTTTAGGTATGAATGTATTTATTGTATACACGTAAATGGTACACCACAGACTACCTTCAGTATTATCTCCTCTTCTCCCTTAATATATCCAAAGGTTGTCTTTAAAATATCGCTTTTATCGATCAGATCATACATAATATAGGATATTCTATCCATCTATCTATCTCACTACTACTAAAATTTTCTATAGATTCGTTTACGCTTTATAGTAGGTAGGGTGGAATTCTGGAACACCCTGTATCACGATGCACCGGTGCATAGTGCAGGGGCGCTGCCGCTGCAAGATCGCGCCCGCGCCGCCTTAATCAAACCCAAGCAATTTATGATGGCCGCCACGACAACTACATTCTGCAATTTTTGTGAACGTGTGGGATGATTCTATCATACAAATTATAATATTTATTTTATTATTTATGTTCACTCAGTACATGCATTGAGAAACGACACATTTGTAACAAAAGGTAAAGCCACCTACGAATCACGTGCTTTTATTTGTTTACCTTTAGTTAACTTCCTAAACCAACGGAGTATAGGATTAATGATAAATGATTTTATTTCTGTGAGTAGACTTGTACCAACACTTTTACGTACACGTCAATCATATTTTAAAAATGAGATGAGGAGGATTAATAAAATGATAAATAGATTTGAACAGTGATCCACATTAGCCCTGGATCGAAAGAGCTGGAAGTCTTGTGGAGAATCCTTTGCCCAGCAGTGGGATGATGCAAGGTAACAGTAAACAGATTTGAAATGGTAGGAAAATTCAGTCATCCCCGTAACAGCGGCAGTTCTTTCGTTAATAAAATCAAAGCGAAATGGTTCTTGCTTGAGAAGCTTTTACTTGATTGTATTCCCGGTGCCCAGGGAAAGAAAACATTATTTTGTAATTTGTTAAAGCTTTGTTAAGCAAAACGATGTTTGTTTACAATAGAAAAAAAAACCTTTCATTTCTATTTTTATTCCTTTATCTTTTGTCGCTACATTTATCCAATGTTCATATTTCAAAAGACATTTATTCCAGCCACTTGTGTTGCAGAATAATCAGCTGATACAATAAGTCGTGTGTTGTATCTCGAGCCGGGGCCGGGGGCCGGCCGGGCCCCTATCCAAAGTGCTTACATTAGAACTTACACCCGCCGCCGATATTGTGGGCCCGTAATAAAACTGAACGCTTGTAACTGATAACTATTGCCCGATACTTTTGATGATATTGGCAAAATTATAATAATATGAAATACACAAAGATTTAACATTTTTCAATTCTTGCGATCAAATGTTTTTTTTCCTGCATGTTTTTAAGCCCTTTGTACTTCAACCCTACCACATGTTTTTTTTGCCTTGTAAGGCTCCTACAAACAGGCGCGACACACAATATAATCGCGCGCGACACAAAGGCACCGCTCGTTGCGCGACTTGCGGTGCCTTTAGCTCAGTTTACAACGCCGCGGAACAGAATGGAAGCGATTTTTTTTTGTACAACGCATTATGAACTTTATGTCAATATTGTAACGCACACATTAGATACACCCAGACGCACAGGTAGCGCATTTTTTGGAGAATTATCGCGCATTCTCGGGAATTCCCGCAGTAACAAGCTCGTATCTAGTTTGTACGTTAGACAATTGACATAAAGTTCATTTTGCTATTACGAAAATTCGCTTCCATTCCGTTCCGCAGCGGTGTAAATTGAGCCTTTGTGTCGCGCGCGATTTTATCGCGTGTCGCGCCTGTTTGAAGGAGCCTTAAAACAACGGTTTATTCTCCGTGTGTAGGCACGGTCGTCAGTTTTGTATGGATCATTATGGAATTGTTGGCAGACATGATAGCAGTACGATCACTATGGAAGCTTGTTGATGGACACTTTTTTTTTTACAGCGCGGCTTATAGCCGTGACGTGTACTAAGGGCCTACGCTACAATAATTTAATTTTCGAACAAGATCATTGTTTCCAATTAGAGATGGATTACTAATTCACATAAAATGAAGTAAATATAAAAATATTCCCGGTGCAAGAATAGGGACCCAGCGGTTACACTCTAGGCACAGGAGGTAGACGGGCCGCCACTGCACCATCCGGGTGAAATCAATATTCCATACAATGCTGTTGCTATATTTTTCATCTGACTTCAAAAGTAACAAACATCTATGTTCTATGTTATGGGTTTGATTTCCTTCAGTGGACCATTGTGCGTGACAAACATTAAGTAACAAACATTATAGGTTATCAAGTAGGTATTTATTTATAACCTATGTTATTGAATTTCCTTGGAAAAACTGGAACACCGGAAAATACCAATAAAATGGACGCGTCTTCGTTTCGTTGTGCAAGCAACATATTGTTGCGCGCCACAATTAATGCCTGGTACATGGTGACAGTAGTTACCACTAGCGCCATCTAGTATCGAGCAGCGGAACTAGTCGTCAAGACCCTTCTAGAAAATTCGATGCGAGAACTTTCTAGAACATTCCCGAACTTTCGACATCTGGTCGATCGGGGCCTGTATGTACTCGAACATTCTAGATGTTTCTACAATGGAAGGTTCTAGAACTCTCTTTGGCGCTATATAAGGCCGAGACGCGCCACGACCGACACAGTTTGGATAAAGCGATCGAAGTGAAAGCATCGAAGCGATATTCAAGTGCGATTTAAAGCGATCAGTAGTGCAATTGTGTTTTGTAATTAGTGTGTTTGAGGTGTAATTAGTGTTGATTATTAAAGTGTCATTTTTTTGGTTATTCAATCGGCAGTTTTTATTGTCACGAACCCGAAGCTCGTAACAATTGGTGTCAGAAGTGGGATTAAAAATCATGCCGGTTTTACCCAAAGACGACACGGAGGGTATCCGTACCCGGAGTCAACGCCAGCAAGAGACGGACCAGAGGCGATTTGGCGGAGCTACGCCACAGAGATCGGAGGGCCAGCTACCGACCATGGAGGCCGGCCCGTCCGCAGCAGCTCCAGCATCAGCAGCACCAGATTTGGCTGTTCTGATGATGATGCTGCAGGAGCAGGCTCGCCGACAGGAGGAACAGGCTCGTCGGTTGGAGGAACAGCTCCCGCGGGACAAGGAGGAACAGGCTCGTCGGCTGGAAGAACAGCTCCAGCGTGATAAAGAGGAACAGGCCCGCCGACAGGAGGAGCAGACGCGCCGCCAGGAAGAACAGATGCTCCTTATGAAGGACCTTCACGCTACCTTCGGGAAAGACATGAAGGAGGTGAAGGATAAGGTTGCTCAATATGACAACCGCCTGTCGGAAGCTGAAACCCGAATCAACCAAGTGAATAATCGGGTTGACAACGTGGTGGCTGACGTGAAGCTAACTGTGATGGCTGACGTGAAAAAAACGCTGGATTACCTCAAACTTGGGGATGGAATCGCAGCCCCCGTAGCTACAACACCTTCGCTACGTGGATTCAAAGTGCCACCGTTCGACAGAACTTCTTCATGGTCGGCCTACAAAATCCAGTTTGAGGCTGTCATGAAGGCGAACGGGTGGAATAAAAGTCAGGCCATGACTGCTCTCACCCTAGGACTGCGCGACCAGGCCTTAACTGTCCTGGAAGCTCTCGGTAAGGAAGTGACTTACGAGCAGCTCCTTGAGGCATTGGAGGCTCGGTATGGCGACGCTCACCTGGAACACGTGTTTCGTGCGCAGCTCAAGGATCGCGTGCAACGCAGTAACGAAAACCTGCAGCAGTGGGCCCTTGAAGTGGAGAAGCTGGTTCGCAAAGCTTACCAGTCCGTACCTGCGCTTATTGATTGGAACCTGGTGCAGGCGTTCATCGACGGCATCCGCGACCTTGAAGTTAGAGCTGCTGTGAAGCTCGGTCACCGTGGGACGCTTAAGGACGCCTTGGCCCATGCACTGGAGGTGGAAGCTGTGCGGCAGGATCATCGTTCCCATCGCGTCAGGGAGGTTGCAGCGGCTACAGTTCGCGACCGCAATAGGAGATACTGCCCTAGGTGCTACGGCTGTGGGGAAAGGGGCCACCTTCGATCCAGTTGCCCTAAGCGAACTGCAGAAAGGGAAGATGGCTGGTCTCCAAAGGGTAGTGCGGCTAACAGCACCGCCCAGCAGCAGCAGCAATACGACTTTGTGGTCAAACATCGCAGCGGGAAATCTCATGGCAACACAGATGCATTGTCAAGAAGACCTTGTCCTGAAGACCGCAAGCATTGTATTAGGCAAGAGGATAAGGAAGTGGTACCTGTGAGGATGCTTAAGACAGACCTCAACAACGAGTGGAAGGAAAGCTTACGACGTGCACAGCAGGAAGATTCGGACATCAAGCCGATTCTGGAGTGGATGAAGGCCAGAGTTCCTAAGCCCAGGTGGAGCGACGTCTCAGCAATGAGTTCGAACACAAAAAGCTATTGGGCCCAATGGAATAGCTTGGTGATTCAGGATGGAGTCCTGTGCCGTAAATGGGAAAACGCTCGGGGAGACAGCTGTCATTTGCAAATGGTTGTCCCTAAAGCTCAAGTACCGAATGTTCTACAGCTGTACCATAATGGTTGTTCAGGAGGTCATCTGGGAGTAAAACGGACTCTACTGAAGATACGAGAACGGTTTTACTGGGTCCACTGTCGGGCCGATGTCGAGGACTGGTGTCACAAATGTACAAGTTGTGCAGCTGTAAAGGGACCTCAGACTCGTAGTAGAGGTGCATTGAAATTGTACAATGTTGGTGCACCATGGGAGAGGATAGCCCTTGACGTTGCGGGGCCGTTTCCGGAAAGTGATAGTGGTAACAAGTATTTCATGGTTGTGATGGATTACTTCACTAAGTGGCCGGAAGTCTTTGCCATTCCAAACCAAGAAGCTTCAACAGTTGCAGATAAACTGGTTCATGAAGTCTTCTGCCGTTTTGGAGTACCCTTGGAGATTCACAGCGATCAGGGAAGGAATTTTGAGTCCCAAATATTTCAGGAAACTTGCCGAGTAATGGGTACTCACAAAACGAGAACAACTTCTTACCACCCACAATCGGATGGAATGGTGGAACGATTTAATCAAACACTGGAGAGGTACCTAGCCAAAGTTGTGGAAAATCGGCAACGAGATTGGGACAAGCACATACAACCGTTTTTGTTGTCATATCGAAGCGCTGTTCACGAAAGTACATCGGTGACACCAGCTTTCGCAAACTTTGGAAGAGAATTACGGCTGCCTGCAGACCTGATCACCGGAATACCACCTGATGCCCCACGCAGTATAACCGAGTATGCGAATGACTTGCGGAACAAAATGAATGACATTTATGAGCACGTCAGACAATCGGGCCAGCAAATGTCTGAAAAGATGAAAACCCGTTATGACCGGAAAATGAACAATAAAGGGTTCGACGAAGGTTCACTAGTGTGGTTGCACAATCCAGTCCGCAGCAAAGGGAAATCTCCTAAGCTTCAAGCTAAATGGGACGGACCGTACCGGATTGTGACAAAGATCAATGACGTAACCTACCGGATACAGAAAGGTGCAAGAGGTACTCCTAAGATCGTCCACGTGGATCGACTGGCGCGTTATTATGGGGCCGTTAATGCTCGGGACGAGCATGTCTTAGGAGGGGGCAGTGTTGCGCGCCACAATTAATGCCTGGTACATGGTGACAGTAGTTACCACTAGCGCCATCTAGTATCGAGCAGCGGAACTAGTCGTCAAGACCCTTCTAGAAAATTCGATGCGAGAACTTTCTAGAACATTCCCGAACTTTCGACATCTGGTCGATCGGGGCCTGTATGTACTCGAACATTCTAGATGTTTCTACAATGGAAGGTTCTAGAACTCTCTTTGGCGCTATATAAGGCCGAGACGCGCCACGACCGACACAGTTTGGATAAAGCGATCGAAGTGAAAGCATCGAAGCGATATTCAAGTGCGATTTAAAGCGATCAGTAGTGCAATTGTGTTTTGTAATTAGTGTGTTTGAGGTGTAATTAGTGTTGATTATTAAAGTGTCATTTTTTTGGTTATTCAATCGGCAGTTTTTATTGTCACGAACCCGAAGCTCGTAACAATATTTAAAACAACATAATATCTAAACAATAATAGAAAGAGAAAAGATTAGATTTTTTGTATGTTTATTTGTTACGCTTACACGCTAAAACGGCTGAACGGATTTGGATGAAATTTGGCACATTGATTAGGACATAGGACACTTTTTATCCCGATAATCCCCGGGATCGAGACTTATGCCGCAGGACGTAGATAGTTTTAAATAATAAATTATATTTTAAATATTGATGCTTGATAATTATTACTTTACCAGACTCCTAACTAATTAAAATTCTACTAACAACGCTAAAACAAACAAACTGTCCTATTATATTAAAGAAACGCACTACTTATTAAAACCACGTGCTTCCTAAATATGTTTGAAATAGTTGAGTGCAATTAAAGTACAGGCCTTTTTGAAAACAAACCCATTAAAATGTGCATTCAAAGTGCAAGTCACTGAGGGTTGGTTTGTTCTGCTTGGTCTGGGCCCAGTGGGCTCGGAATAGATAGGTACAGAAGGTTAGCTCGATACCACGAGCCAGTACAGGTACACGCATACATAGACGCGAAACTACGTACGGAGATCTCAAGCGAATGCACGCCAGTCGCGATCATGTGCTTGCATTTACTGTACGCAGACGTGGGAAGATGTCAGATGTAAATTCAAAATCGTTGGATCTGTGAATAAATTTTGAACTTTAATTCATTTTTTTTTCAGCCGTTTCACTTGGGGGTGAAATATGCTGAATGAAAGACAAGTTAAGAGCGTTTAGGTACGCCGTACGGAACATTTTAGAAATGTCTTATTTAAAAAAAGATAACCTGAAATCTCTGTTTCTATGGAAAATTTAAAATCGGTCTGATTTGGATGTAACACTATTTTTCGAAAATGTTCTTAAGTAACTTTTTAGACCTTTGTATCCTGCTTATGCGTATGAAGTTTAATTAAAATCGGTTCATTCATTTCGAAAAACAAGAGCTTGAAAGTTTGTATGAAATGCCGTACCTGCTAATGTGTGTGACTGTGCGTGCGTCTCGTTGTACGGAGCTAGCCTTCTGTATCCAATCGGTTTGGGTGGAGAAGGGCTGAGTGCACTGTTCTCTTGTAATTTAAACAAGCGACGATGCGTAAAAATGGATGAGCGTTGCGGTATCACTTCAATTAGGAGGGCTATCACAATTTTTTCTTGTTTAGAGCGTTTGACTCGAGTTTTGATGTGTGATTATGATTTAACTAAAGCCACAATAGTAAAAAAAATACATGCCCGAAAAAGTTTGATTCCTTCTTTTGGGAGCGCATTCAATAAATATTCCAGTTTGTTCACATAAATCAGTAAAAAACTTGTTTCTGCAAAGGCTGTTTCATAAAATTTTACTTTCGGGCATCTCGCGATGCCCTGTTACATCGAAGATATAATAGTTTAATCATTTATAAAAATATCTACGATACAACTGTATCTTCTACTATGGTATGCATACACCAATTTATGATGTTTCATACAGTAATACACCAAAAATAATTCCGTAAAACAGAGAGTTAATGATAATTTTTCGCCTGAAATTATATTTTTTATCTATGAATATATAAAAGAAATTCAAACAAAAAGTATTTAATAACTAAGATTACTTTGTAACCTTGCTTGAAAAAAAAAATAACTCTAATTTAAAGTAAATTAATATTTTTAAATAATTGTTGTATGCAATGCTATTTATCAATATAAATCTCGGGACGCGCGGTCTTAGCTTTAGTCCGCGCCGAGCGCTCACAAAGAGAGGACGTATCGCTCGCTCGCTGTTGCCGTCACGTGGTCTCGCTCACCAATTCGCCAAGAATAAAGCGCGACCAACACATCTTAATACAAGTGTTTTTTTTTAATAGAGAAGGTCGGATTGTAATGCATAAGTATTTTCCTATGATATTCTAGCGCGAATATGTATATCCTGTATTATAGAAAAAAAAACATACGTAAATATAAGGTCCCATTAAAATAGATGGAGAAACTTTCAGAACACATTCAGACCACCAAAATAAGGAAGATGGTAAAAAATATACAAGAAAAACGCATAGATACTTATAAGAAAAATAATCAGCTAACGAAAATACACTAATGTGCCTGCAATTGATTATTTTAGGTCAAAATAAAATCACTTTAAACAGTGTTTTTTTTTTTGCTTGGATATCTTTAGTTAGACGTACTGAGCGCTGTGTTAAAATGTCCATCTATTTTAATTAATAGTTGTTGTTGTCTTCGTTTTCTGACTTTTTTTTTTTAATTCAGATAATTATTTTCAGACGTAAGTAGTTGCAGTGTGGACTGGTACTCAATATCAACTAAAAGTAATAAAAGTTTTCAAAGTTAATGATTTCTGGGGGGCTAAAAAGGCCACTTTGGCAGAATCATAAAAGGATAACACTAGGAATCATAATATAGCGAAGGCAGTCCGTGTTTTTCTTTTTTCGCTGCACTACATTAGGTATAATCAAAGAGATTGGGATTGGATTTTGATTGCCTTTTTAGGCTCCCTGGAACCTCAAAATACCAGAACCAGAAAAAACTAGTTTTATTAGGAGTACGTGCTTCTTGAAATCATTGATTAGAGAAAAGCTCGGTCTATGCCACTTCAGAGATTTTTTTTCCATACCTAAAGGGTGCCAACGGGACCCTATTACTAAGTGTCCGCTGACCGTCCGTCCGTCTGTCTGTCAGTGGCTCATGAGCCGTTATAGGCAGATAGTTGAAATTTTTCGAAATGTGTATTTTATATTGCGATGTGATTTTTTCAGCGCATATTATTGCGGTGGTACGAAACTCTTCGTGTGCGAGTCCGACTCGCACTCGGCCGGTATTATTTTTTTAACAACAGACCTGTACTGCTGGGGAGTTTGTTGCGCCACTTCTTCTTCTCAGTGAAAGCGCTAGGAAATGGTGAAGGGCGGGCGTTTTTGGGGACTGTCTTATGTAATTTTGACGTTCAAAAAGTGCAGATTCTCAGCCTAATTTGAATAAAATTACTTTTGATTTGCCTTTTTTACTTTCTTTTGACTTTTTTATCCAAACTGTAGATACAACATCACATTGCACTTATTTCTATAAATAAGTACTTAAATGTCTACCTACCTGCTGAATAAATTACATATAAAGAAACTTCGTAAAAAATTAGACCGTACCTACCAACAAAAAGTATCAGTGCGATTCCTTTCTTAGAAACTGGCGACGCGGAAGTAATGCTTCTGGCATCGCAAGCGTCTATAGGTTGCGGTAACTACACACCATCAAACGGGCTGCGTGCTAGTTTGCGAAAAAAAAAATCAAGTATATGTTTATGACCCTATAGTAGTTCTATAGATAAACTGCTGTTCTAGGAAACATTCATTGGTACAAATAATATTTCATGAACTATGTATAACAGTAATTTATTTTTATTTCGAAAACAAAGTAGCAAAGGCTCTTGTTGGTTTGTTCCTGGCATCGGACGCATAGCCGTTTGCATGTGTGCGTAGCATACCTCTTTAGATGCACACGTGCGCATCCGCTGCCGCGCTCCGTCGAATTTACCTAAAACTGAGCACTTCGATTTTGTAATAGCGCCCTTAGGGGTGGAGTTTTTTTTAGTGGAGGTGACACTTGTTAAGATTGTTTTAAAGTGACGTTGGATTTTTAGAGTAAAGTATGGTGGGATAAGATAGAAAAATGTATAACCGGTAATTATTACGGAGATTAGGGATGAGTGGGCAAATTCAGTACCTAACCATTTTCAAATGTTTCATCTGAGTTTTTTTAACCGACTTCAAAAAAGGAGGAGGTTTCTCAATTCGACCGTATATATTTTTAGTGGAGGTGACACTTGTTAAGATTGTTTTAAAGTGACGTTGGATTTTTAGAGTAAAGTATGATGGGATAAGATAAAAAAAATTATTAACCGGTAATTATTACGGAGATTAGGGATGAGTGGGCAAATTCAGTAACCATTTTCAAATGTTTCATCTGCATTTATGCCCCGAATACAAATAAGAGAAACCATCGGGCCGTGGAGTCCGAGTATTCATGGTTTGGTCAACGAAGTCTCCCGGCTGGTTGACAGTTTCCGTGACCCAAGGACTGGCTTTTATCTTGGCCAGAGGCTAAGTATTGCAAACACCGTGGCAATGCCGCAAGTCTCTTGGGTCGTACATTACCAGTCGACAGCGATGCAGAGGAATTTTTCGGCATCATATTTTAGGTTCTTAATAGTTTTAGTAAGGTTAGGATTATCAAGCTATTTCAATAGTTTTTTAGTATTAGAAGTTTATCTAATAAGAGTTCTGTCAGGTCCATAAATAAGTAAATGTAGCTCTTGGCTACATTTACACAAAGAAATACGGGTTTTTCCCTGAGTACCCCGATCCCCGAGGCCCTGTCCCGGAGGAACCCGATTTATTTTTATCTTGATAAACTCAAAGAAAATAATTTAAATAATAAACTTACAGCTGAAACGTCAAAAGAAAAGCTTATGCTGGGCGAAACATATTTAAGTATCGACAGCTTACGGAATACACATTCATGGATTCCCGGACTTCCCAATACTTGCCTATACGCTTCCAGATCACGATCCTATGCAAAAACTTTCCACAAAATATTGCACACAACGCAAAACGTAACCATTCCTTTGCGCATTACTGTCAGTACATCCCTTTGTGCACTGATCTCGTGCCTTAGAAGTTTAGAACAAGATCAAAAAGCCATTCCCCTACTTTAAGATGTCAGTTGAAGTTATTGGGATGTACGTGACTGGACCCCGGACTTCGGAATAGTTTATTTTATAGCTCGCCTCCGTTCTCTTTGTTCTGTATTCGACTTAACTATAATAAGATTACGTTTAGCGTTATATCAGCAATTTATGGTCAGGTTTTAAGCCCTTGACGTCCAACGATCGAAGGGTTTAGGGAAAATTGTAGCAACTTGTTGATTGATTACGAGGAACCATTTTAATCAAATAAGTCTAATTATTTTATATCCTCAGCTTATAGCGAGCAGTGGTGGCCCACTGGTATCGGCTGCGACTTACGAGTTTTAGGTCGTAGGTTCGAACCCTGACAGGCGCTTTACTTTGTGTAAATTATTTCATCACCGCTGCTCTCAAAACAATGAAGGAAAACATCGTGAGGAAACCAGCATGTCCTAGAACCCGAAAATTCAAAGAAATGTGACATCAATCCGCAATGGGCCCGCGTGGTGGATTACGGCCCGTTTCCTCTCACAGAGAGGAGGCATGTGTCCCAGCAGTGGGAACATTATAGGCTGATTATGCCTAAGCTTGTAAGGGTTACTTTTATAAGTATCTTATATAACCATAAATAGCCCTATTTATGAATTATAACTAAAACTAAATCAAGGAAAAAGGCTAATTACTTTTGTAACAATATACAAAACAAAATTGTGAACTAGCAGCAGTATTAGCTGCAAGCAGCTTCCCAACATTCCGTCTAAGATCTATGAGAATCGAGTGCACGTCTATAAACATTATAGTTAGCAAGTGCATTCACTTGTAACTCAACAGTCAACATCAAAAAGTACTCTCAAAAGAAGCACCTTTATTCACGTAGTCGCTACGAGTCCATTCAACTTTCGAGCTCATCCATCGTGTACGTGACACTTTACATACATTCATCAACATGATCAAAAAAAGTACACAAGTTTAGTTATCGTCTGTACTTGGACGTGCAACCGGAAAGTACAAGTGATCTACGTACAGGTAAGTGCGACGGTCTACGACACGACATGTCGTAGGCGCTTCGTAGGCCGGAAGCTACGCCGTAGCAACCCTTTGCGCAAGAATCTTCGACGAACACATATCGCGATGTCCCTGAACACATAAATAACTGCTGATACGCAAACAGGTGAGTTATGTTTGTATTGTGTTTAAAGTTCAATTTAGGACGTTAATGTTGCTGGTTTAGGGGCAGGTGTTAATAACGTGTTTGCGATTATTATTCCCATGACAAGGATTAATTAAAAGGCGATAAGATATGCAAAGAAAACATAAAATATTTGAGCAAATTCAGACGACTTAAATATAATGTGCATTGCATGTCGTTGTAAAAGCTGGGTCTAGTTAATTAACGAACCTATTTACTTAGATAATATACAATCTCTATGACATTCATTACACATTTAAAATTCTGTCTCTTAAAGTACAGGATAGCCTAGTTTAAGAGGCAGGGTTACTAAATTATGCACAGAAATTTTTGCAACACACTGTAATGCCTAGAATAGACTTATTCTAGGCATTACAGTGTGTTGCAAAATTTTTAACCCACTAGTTATATCTACTGTGTACATTTCTGCAACTATTTTGGTAAATAAACTTTATTATTATTATTATAAAAGGTTCTTTGAAGGCATATACCTTCTTCCAAATAAACAACGCCTTTTCATCTCGCAAGTCGCACCCCAAAGAAGCCGGTTGCTTCCTCACCTAGTTTGCTTCATAACACCGAAACTGATGCAATTTCCGTAAACAAAGGCGAGAGTAACCTTGGTATAACAAAACATATTTTCCCCGGAAAGATAAGGCGAAGGCAGTGCAAGTGCGCATCCTGTGGGGGAAGGGGGGAAGGGAGGCTGCATGGAAACTTGTTTTTCCTGCGAGCGAAGGGCGGCAGTGCGCCCCGCGCGCTCCGACCAACGAGACGCCTCGCGCGCGGCCGGCCTTCCCCCGCGATCTTCACTTGTTTATACATACCGGTAAATGTGTCAACAACATAATGCACGTGTACCATACATACGTGACAAAGTGATAAAGCTCCCATACAAAATAACTGTGTTGACTGTGGTTGTGTTAACACGTGAGTTTACGTGATCTTTGGATTAATTGCCGCATGGATCGGGTATAAATTAAAAAGTTTTCAAAAGATTCCACCGTAATGTCGGAGCATCGTCTGTAGCTCATATTTATGTACGTTATATTTCCTTAGAAAAACTTTTCCATTTCCTTTTACGGCTTAAGTGGGCTGAAGGGATATTTTTTAGGGCTTGCAGTTTTCTGTTTTATGATATTGGATTTTCTTAGATATGTTGGAGAGGTAATATCTTTCTGTCGTGACTTTGTTTGAGGAAAGGGGAAAGTTATCAAAGTGAATGGGGCAGTTT
Source organism: Mesoligia furuncula (assembly GCA_916614155.1). Taxonomy (NCBI): domain Eukaryota; kingdom Metazoa; phylum Arthropoda; class Insecta; order Lepidoptera; family Noctuidae; genus Mesoligia; species Mesoligia furuncula. The sequence continues at coordinate 12,808,181 of OU744793.1, read as the reverse complement.
GTTATAGAGTAGTAAAGTGGCAAGTCACTAGGCATAATCGTATTATGATAGATGACTGGCCTCGCTTGTGACTCACCGAGTGCTCAGGAACCGTGGAAATTCAAACGGCTAAATACCTGAAGTTGATCAAACGAGCTCATTAATTAATTAGTTTGTAATATATACTGCGGTAATTAACTGAACACCTGCTGAAAACGATTAATTACGTGTTACCACGAGTTTTATGATAATTAGTTAGGTTTTGTCCTGAACTTGTAACTGATTACTTTTCGAAACTTACAAATTACATAGATAAGCCTTGTGAATTTAAAGAGTTGTAATAAACGGTATTAACTGTAGATCATTCTTCAGTTTTTTTAATGCAAATTAAATACTCCAAAAAAACTCTATCACACATTTCAATAAATAAAAAATAGTTAAGTACAAAAACAACCAACCACATAGTCATGAAATATCTATATCTATTATGTAGGTTACTAAATACATAATATAAGTGTATATAATGGGCACACGTAACACAATAGGCTAACGATACCGGCCGAGGATTTCCCTCGTACTTATTTGATATTCTTCAGCGAAAACTGTAGCGAGATGAGTCACATGAAATTATTGGCTCGAGACGTGCCCACGCGCCGTGCGCCGAATAACAATGTCTATGCCGCGACAATATTTGTGCAAGTTACGGAAACTCGTCACATGCTCCGCTTTTGTGCAATCAACGCCGTGACTATTCTTTTAGAGAGGAAAGTTTCGGAAAAGTCGAGTACGAAGTCAGAAGTTTGGGTGAATTGTGTGTGACGAGCTGTAGTTATTGATAGGCAAGGTTGTATTTTATTACAAAATGAGTTTCCACTTTAGTCCAAGCTTAAAACATCGAGCTTGTTATTGTATTTAAAACTTTTTTCCGAGCAAGTTAAAGTTCTTAATACAAGACTGACAACTTAGACTCGGTTTTAACGTTTTGTAATTCGAATTTTACCATTGTCAGAATTTACTAAACATAAACCTTGTTTTGTAATAAGGCCGAGAATGCTTAATCTCTATCGTATTATCGTAGTAAAGCTTTGGCAAAGTTTTCTATAGAATACCAGTATGGGTGTTGCAATAATATTGTTTTTTTTAGGCAAGATATGAAAACTAGTAATTATAAAGCCGCATTTGTGCAATTAACGCCCTGACTATTCTTCCACAGAGGAAAGTTTCTGAAGAGTTCGAAGTCGGAAGCTGATGTGACTTGTATGTGACGAGCTGTAGTTATTGATAGGCATTTTGACATACAAATGTTTAATCTCCATCGTATTACTTAGGGCACACTGTATGTTTCTGGATTCTGATAAATAAGACAAGATATAAGACTTACGATACATTTATTGTTTTTCGAAGTATATTCCCTCGCAATTAATGCATTTTTGCATTCGCTGATACCACTGTTCAAAGCAGTTGGACCATTCTTCCTTAGGGACCTCTTCAATGGCTTCATGGAATGCATTCACCGCCGATTCAGGGCTCTTAAAACGTTTGTCTCTAATTTTGTCTTTAATTTTTGGAAACAAAAAGAAGTATCAGGGTGCGAGGTCCGGGTTGTAAGGCGGATGCGTCATCAGTTCCACATTTGAAGTCTTCAAATAGGCTTCTGTTACCTTAGCAAAATGTGAGGATGCGTTATCGTGGTGAAGGAGGACATTGCTTCCAGGACGCTTTTCGCGAACTTTTTCTAAGATTCTGGGCAAGCAAGTGTTGACGTACCAATCTGCAGTCACTATCCTTTGATCTTCAAGCGGTACTGTAGTGTAATGTCCTGATTTGCCGAAAAAAGAAGCAATCATTTTTTTACCAATGCTTCGACTTTTCTTAACTTTCGTCGGCAAATCTTCAAAAGGAAAGACCCACTCTGCCGACTGGCTTTTTCTTTCGGGCTCAATGCAGTACACTCAGGTGTCGTCACCTGTCACGATATTATAGACAGTCAATGACTGTCCTCCGTTAAACTTTTTTATCATTTTACGGCACCTCTGGACACGCTGTCGCACGCATCCGTTAAGTCATGCGGTATCCATCGAGTGCAAAGTTTCCGAACCTTCAGAAGCACCTGTAAAATGTTTTGCACTTGGCTCATTCCAATGCCTAACAAAACAAAGCACGAATTTGCTGGCAAGTAATTTTTTGTCAGTTTCAATAAGTTGTCGTACGGTGTCAATATTAGAGTCTGTAACCGCAGCCGCCGGTCGACCTTCACGTACCTCGTCATGGAGATGTTCACGTCTACGTCTAAATTCTCCAAAGCATGAATACACAGAGCTGCGACATGGTGTTTCACCACCTAATGCCAATTGAAGTCTCTGACAAATCTCTTGTTGACTTAAGCCACAACGAAAATCATAAAAAATCATTGAACGAAAATGTTAACCAGTTAAAAATTCATTTTGATAGCGACACACAATTTTCGAAAGGACGTCACATTAAAAAACAAATGACAGTCTCGCAAATTAAAAAGTAACATGTTCCCAAAGAGTTCCATTTTCGAATTCCATAATTGTTTTTTCATTCTTTTATTGTAAGTGGCCAGATTCGAAACTTTCAGTATGCACCGCGTATCTTATGAAACTGTTTTTAGGTAGGTAAAGGTAAATCTTTGGCAGAGTCGTCTTTAGAATATCAATAAGGTTGTTGCCATAATATTGTTTTTTTTTGGTGCATCATATTAAAAATCGTCTCATGCTCCACTTTTGTGCACTTAACGCCGCGTCTATTTTGGTACAGAGAAAGTTTTTCGAAAAGTCGGAAGTCGTAAGCTGGGGTGACGTTTGTGTGACGAGCTGTAGTTTTTGAAAGAAAGTTGTTATTAACGGTTTTCACATAGATGAGAAGGTATAGGTTTGGCAAAATCGGGTGTAGAATAACAATATTGATGCTGAGATAATATTGTTCTTTGTGTATGTTACGGAAACTCGTCATATGCTCCACTTTTGTGCAATCTACGCTGCGATTATTCTTCTAGAGCAGTGGCTCCCAACCTTTTTCTGACCTGCAACCACTTTGATTTCTTTGTTGTTAGGAGAGACCAGAAGAAAATTAATTGTGTCCATCTAAAAACAAACTTGAATCAAAACTTTTAGCATATTATACGTAGTACTTATGAAATAGAAGACACACAATTTCTAATAGAAAACTATTTTCGGTTGGCATCACTGTGATATTTTGCATGACAATTCAAAAGTGCCTGTAAATGGTTTAATTGAAATAAATGGTTTGAGTTTGAGTTAGCAAAGTGTTATTGGACTTTTCCATTTGGAATTTCTCAAGAGCAGCCGGGAGTCTGGATTTGTGTCCACAGGCACTAGGGCTGATGGCAATAGCCTCGCCCGCTTTTACACGGGACTCAAACTTAATAGGCAAAATGTGTGTGTACTATACGTACATCTCTGCCTAACTCGGGGTATACAGGCGTTATGCTACGTTATGTCACGTTTAAAATTTTAAACCTTTCGCGGACCATATCTAACCTTTTGCGGATCACTAGTGGCCCGCAGATTACTGGTTGGAAGCCAATGTTCTAGAGCAAACTTTCGGAAGTCAGATGTACGGTGTGGGGAACTGCCTGTAAGCTTAGGTAAGCTTACAGGCAGTTTCCGTACTCTCCCGAAAGTTGTCATGAAGTCGTGCTGTAGTTTTTGATTGACAAATGTTTGCGTAGAAAGTTAAATATTTATCTTACCAGGTAAGTACTTAGTTAGTTGTATTTTTGGAGGAGATGAGATGGTGAATTCGTGCTAGGAAGAGTATATAGGGTGCTGTGATATTAGATTATTTGGGATAATTATGAAAACTTACTTGTCACATCTTTTGTAAGCTTATATAAAATGTTGTTGTTTTGCTCAAAATCACAGAATGCTGTAGGCCTAAAATGTTGGGTCCGGCCGTAGAGACATCTGTCAGTTTCATTCTTCATCTTTATTAGTTACTAGCTGCGCCCCGCGGTTTCACCCGCATAAGTTTCGATCCCGTGGGAATATCGGGACAAAAAATAGCCTATATGTTAATCCAGGGTGTCAGCTACTTCCATACAAAATTTTATTGGAATTGGTCCAGGCGTTTGAGCGTGAAGAGGTAACAAACATATAAACACACACACACACACACACTCACAAACTTTCGTCTTTATAATATTAGTGTGACTAGAATTGTCGCACTGACGGGTTTCAGGAACGTATTAACGGACAGACTGCAAACAGTTTGTAAAAAGCGCTCGTCGCCGTAACCTTCCTTTATTTCTCAATTTTTTTTTACGAAGTAGCTAAAGAGTAATAGTCTTCAAGCTATGGTGTGATATTAGTTTTATAATCTAGAAACCCGGTTTAAAGTCTCCGTTTAACTCTACCTGTAGCAAGTATATTTAATATTGTTTCAGTCGATGCCATCGCAGTCGACTTCTGAAAGGTTGGCAAATGCGATTACCTGACTCAGTTTTTCCGATTGCGGTGAGAAACTTAGTTTTCGTTTCAGATGAAAGTTTGAGCTTGTGGTTGACTTATTTAAGATGTTAGACACGTACGAATTTGGTCTATTACGGTGTTTTAAATGAATAATTAATAAGATAATGACAATAATAGACAGCCAACGACTTATTAATAACTGGCTACGCCCCCCGATTTCACCCGCATAAGTCTCGATCTCATGGTAATATAGGGATAAAAAGTATCATATGTCCTAACCCAGGTCATGGTCTACACATGTGCCAAATTTCATCCCAATCCGTTCAGCTGTATTGGCGTGAAAGCGTAACAAAACAAACAAACTCACTTTCGCATTTTTAATACTAGCAGCGCCCCGCGGTTTCACCCGCATAAGTGCTGATCCCGTGGGAATATCGGGACAAAAACTATCATATGTCCTTTTGCGGGATTCAACCTACCTCTATACCAAATTTCATCTAAATGGGTTCAGCGGTTTAAGCGTGAAGAGGTAACACACAGACACACTTTCGCATTTATAATATTAATATGGATAGATGCGTGAAGAGGTAACAGACAGACAGACAGACACACTTTCGCTTTTAGAATATTAGTACCTACGGATGGATTAGTAAGGATTAGCATGCAGCGCATTTTTAACTACTTAGAAAACTTAATTTTTGAAAGCTAATTTAATGAATTCAGTTATCAAATCGTATCGTCAACTTTTTTTTTTTTACCTTACTCAAACAGTCAATCACAACATCAAGCACAGAGCTTTCAAAAACCGGCGTTTTCTCGTTTGCTCAAAAGGAAGAGGGGAGAAAACAAAATTAAAGTATATCATTAAAGACTTTTTTATGCTAATATTATCTAACATGACAAATCTGCCTCGCCTCTGCGTGGCAGATGTCAAAACAAAAACAAAAGAGTGTCGCGTTACTCAGCCCGCCGCCGCCGGGGGTTCCGCAAGCCTACGAGTACCTACATTTGTTTTTGATTAAACAAATTGTCCGCGCAGTTTATTGCTCCCCCGCGCAATCTCCCGTACTTAGTTGCGACTTTTGCTGTATGAGAAAGGTTCTCGCAGAGTTAATACGAATAAATGTTTTTTACGATCGGGTTTTTGCACCTAATAGAGCGACAACAGTCGGGAAATGTAATCAAAGACAGACTGTTGGTAAAGGCAACCCAAGTCCTTTTACAAGCTCCACGAAAAATAGGTGTTGTGTTGAGAAAGGATATTACTTGTTTATATAACAATAGGATTGTAGTTATATGTGGCTAATGAAACAATTGAATTTCTAAAAAAAAAACTGCTGAAGTGCGAGTCGGACTCGAGCACAGAGGGTTCCGTACAAATTTGTAAGTTCGTGTTTTTTCCTTTACTTGTGCTACATGACATTGCTTCTTGCCAAATTTCAATTGATTAATTTTAATTCTAAGACAACGGGAAATACCCTGTAAGTTTTGGTTCCCTTGCGAGTGTCAAAATATGTGCCATAAACGGAACATAAACGCACGTATATTTTGATTGCGTTGACATCGGAAGTTTGATTTTTTTCACTGCTTCAAAGGATTGCAACCTTGAGTATTTGATATTAATTTCAACTTGATAACACCACGCGTTCCTGAGAAAAAGGGTCTTGACAGACAGATGGACAACGAAGTGATCTTATAAGGGCTCAGTTTTTCCTTTTGAGGTACCTACGGAACCCAAAAAAATATAGCGGAACTATTGTATTTACATAGTTTCACTATATACATATTTTTCAGACGACATTGTCAAGTAAAATATCACAATCACAATCCCAGCTCGTTCCGTACGTGCGTTATAACTCAGGTATTGGCTGAATTTTGTATGCAGCCGGCGACAAATGCAATAAACTCGACCGGATCGGCGAAAACGATGCACTGAAGCGATTACGCAAAATAACTTTATCATGTAAATAAATATTCATAATAATGACGTGAATGGTGTGTGGCACAATACGCTTCCAGGAGTAGCAAACGTTTTGGCGGCATCCATAAAATCGATAGTCGAAACTAATAGCGAATATTGTTGTCACCTCCTCGGTGTTGGTACGAGCAAGTACCATCAGAATGTTGTACTTTGCTTTTAGTGCAGTACATGCTTAACTTATCTAGTTGAGTAGGAACTCCGCGATATACCTACCAATAGCTACCGTAGAGGTTGTGCTAGAGGTTATAAAATTGTACTATGATTTGTTACAAGATATCCAAATCCGTTAGCGTTTACAGAGAACGAAACTGTTTTATACAGGGTTATTGGTAAAACATTAACATTAACATTATTCATTAACATTATTAATTGTACAGCTGATATTTTTTACGCGATTTCAGATTTGGGTCCATAGTAAAAGTTGTTCATAATTATGAGTACAATGACCTCTTAAGAGGTTGTTAATGTTTTACCAATAACCCTGTATAGTAACTATTCTTAATAGACTTTAATTAAAAAGTGGTTCTTTTAGTGAAAGAACCACTTTCCCTAAAACGAGAGTTCGACCCCTATATCCACATTACTCGAACCTACCTAATCAATAAAAATGTCCAATAAACGTGAAAAACACATTACCCGAAGATAGAAAAGGGCCGTTTCAGTAGAGAAAGCAATAAAAGTAAAGGTTTCTGCTAACCGTTTCTCAAACAGGCCTGTCTGGCCCCAACGTAGGCCGGGACGACTGAGCTCGGTAAAATTGCTATTGCACCTGACAAGCGTACCAAAACGACTCAAAGCCCAGTCTCGATCCTCCACGAGTACGTAGGTACTCGTACATCGGCCATTGTTGCTTTCTTGGCAATCGTTTAAATTGAGAATGGTAATGATGCCTAGTTTATGTCTTTATGGCCAGTATTTCGTTTCGTTCAAAGTCAGAATTTTTCTGTTTGAACGCAGCTTGGAATGGCAGTGTTGTTAATCGCTTGTATGTGCTAGACAGACAAGATTCCAAATTCAAATTGTGTATGGTAGCCGATTGTGTTATGGCAACAGGGTTAATTTACTAGAAGTAGGTTCTCGAACATACAAATTCCTAAGTAAAACATTATTTTAAGTGTTGACTTAAAACTGTAAAGTTTGTTAAGTAGGTATAAGTGAATTTAATTTATGATCTCCTTTATGATAATATGGTGTTAGTCGAAGGGCTGAATGCTAAATGCAGATATTGAAGTAGGTACGCGCAAACTACAGGTAAATTGACCAAATATTATTTACAGTGACACAATTGTGTAAAACAATAGACTAATATGCCAATCATCTCGTTAGAGCTCACAATAACAAGGTATAGGAATAACTCGATCCCGAAATTCATTATCTATTATTACCGCGAATTATTTTGAAGTCGTACAAACACAACACAATAGGGAAACAGAACAAGGAAAGATTGCCCCCATGGATGTTATGTCTGACTTTGATAAATCCTTGCGTTGTGTTCGTAAATCATACCTACATAGTTTATTATAGAATATAAAACAAGATATTAGTGAAATTTTGTATTAAAACTACAAACAAATACATTTATTACAAAAAATAATTTAGTCAGTACTAGCTGTGCCAGTGACTTAGTTCGCGTGCATGTCGGAAAACAATAATGTTCTTTTTCTAAACAAAAGTAACCTAAATTACACCTTATAACATATGCTGTCTGCCAGTGAATGTCCCATCAAAATCGGTCCAGCCGCGTCGGAGATTAGCCGGAGCAAACAGACACACAGATAAAAATAATAAAAATAGTTTTTTTTGTATACTTTCTTAAAAGAAAAAAGCTGTTATTTCGACCTTACAAACAGACATTTCAATTTTATTTCTGTGTATAGATAGATTTTCTAAGGCATACCTACTCAAGAAAATTATGACGTTTCGTTTTCATTTTTCTACGATATTCATATATCACAAACGAAAAACAGCAATAGAGAGCTACCTTATTTGACTAAAGACCATAATAAAATACTGTACATCATCCGCTGCAAAAAGTTGTGTCAACTTGTCGTCGCGTGAGCAAATAGCATTAGACGCGTGTAGAAACCCTTTGGTGTTATTTATTGAGGAGCGCAGCAGGCGCAGGGTTGGCTCCAGAGCTCGCGTAACATTGTCAAAGGCACATTACGCCAACCCGTACACGCAAATACCATTAAAATGGTATATGGCTATTTTGTGACAATTAAGAAATACACGTATTTTTACTTGAGTTTTGTATTTCTTTGCTAGGTAGGTACAGAGTTTATTAGCGCTTTTCCTAAAAGAAAACGTAACTTTGTTAAATAAATCTTGGGCTGTTAAATTAAATGAAGTCGTGTTAAAATATTTACAATCTAACTTAAATAATTTAATGGTATAGGTATACCATTAAATTATTTAAGTTAGATTGTAAATATTTTAACCCGTGGTGGTGGCCCAGTGGTAAAGGCCGCATCTTACGAGTTTTAGGTCGTAGGTTCGAACCCGAACAGGCGATTTACTTTGTGTCAATTATTTCATCACCACTGCTCTCAACATGGTGAAGGAAAACATCGTGAGGAAACCGGCATGTCTAATAGAACCAAAAATTCGACGACATGTCATTGTGACATCTACCAACCCGCACTGGGCCCGCGTGGTGGATTGCTTTCTCATCGAAAGGAGGCCTGGGTCCCAGCAGTGGGAACGTTATAAGCTGATTATGCTGTACCACGTATCAGCAAATGTATGGAAAACCCACCAGCAAATGTATGGAAGATTACAGACGAGTCCTACTTTATTTACGTGTTGATTAAACTTTTACAAGGGCATAACAAGAGCAATCTTGCTGCAAGTGCTGCAACAAGAGCTGTATGTATGGAAAATGCATGGAATGTATGGAAACCCCACCAGAAAATACATGGAAAATCACAGACAGAGTCCTACTTTATTCACGTGTTGATTAAACTTTTACAAGGGCATAACAAGAGCAATCTTGCTGAAACAAAAGCTTACAATTTATCCAATTTTCATCTCAGGTTTTTGTATCTAATTAAAACTTAAGTAATTTGGCTACTCCAACTCCACCGAGCGAGCTCTTGAATAATAATTGCATGGTTAATTCACTTATAATCAAAAGTCCGTCATTTCACCGAGTCGAAACGAAAGTACCTGCCGTACTTAAAAAGGAATATCTAATTATGATTCTGTTCAGATCGCACAGTGTTGTGTTGCATTACGATGACAAATGGTAATCGATTTAAAATTTGAATCGATTTAATAATGCCGATATAATCGCAATGAATTAGGGAGCTGGGTCGAGCTCGTTAAAAATTAACGGCTCGACTTGCTGATGGCAAATCGATACTCTCTCTACGTGTCTAATGGGAGGACTTGGAAGTCGTTTACTTAATGTTTCATATTGTCCACCTGTTTCGTGAGTCTTTACGATTGGAGTTGGTTAAGTAAGTAAATAAATAAGTTTGAAATCGTGCTTGTCAGGGCATTTCAAAACGACATAAGTCGTAATCATGTCATGAATAGTTTATCTGACGTAGCGTGTCTATGGCAAATGTAGTTCGAAAAGAGGTTAAATTCAGTAGCAGTCCTCTAATGAAAAGATTCACCTAAGTCATCTGTTCACGACAGCTTATTGGAACATCACCCTAATTGTGTCAATCTCAATCAGTTAAATGTGAAAGGATATTGCTAATTCGAAATATTTGTCTGCTCAACAATGTAAATAACACAATGAACGTTGTTGAAATGTCAAAATGAAAGCCATTGATACTAATAGTGTATTACACTTTCAATCAAACATACACCACATATCCATATAAATATCTTTATTTGCGTTCCAATGTTACCAAGCCGCTACAACGAACACAAACTACTTACTAAAGTTTTAGTTTTCCAGTTTCTTCTATTATGTTTTCATCTATCCTTTCGTTCAGTGAACCATTTGCCAGCGCTGACCAGCTGCCGTCCAACCGCTACCTACAAACCCGTTTGCATAATTCCTCTATTACACATTTGGGACAACTAAAACCATCATGGCGGCAAGAGATATTCCACTAATGCGAGAAGGGCCTTTTATTAGACACGTTACGTTCATATAAATTTAGAAACTCGGTCAAACAGTTTGAACCCTAATACTGCGGAAGTTAGGGGTTGAAATCAAGGACGATCGTAAATTATCGTTCGCTGCTTACCCCGCGCCATGTTGTCTCAAGGGTCGTAAATATATCCTGTTTTAATTACGAGTACCTTTAATTGGTGTTTCGCACACACGCCTGTCTTCGGTTATTATGCGTGGCATGGATGGAGCAAGTAATGTGTGGATCTATTAGCAGCAATCTTAGGGCGAATTTCACCCATTTAAGTGATCGCGATTAGCACATCTAAACCGCATTCGAGAGCTATCAGTGTCATCATTGTCGTGGACTATTTGACACTGACAGCTCTCGAACATATAGTTTAGATTTGTGCTGTGATCGCGTTCGGCGAAAGTGGTAAAATTCACCCTCAGACAGCATAGTAGGAACAAGTTTGTAAACTGTTGTCACAATAAGCAAGGAGTTGACATAACTATGCGTATAAAAAGAGTGCAATGCCGGGGGGGTTCGTCGAAAATATTAGGTAATTTGAAAAGGATTATATTAAAAAGTTTCTATTTTTATTCAAGCTATAGAATTAAATAAAGTCAAAGTCAATTCATTTATTTCAAATAGTCACTTATAGGGCACTTTTGAATGTTAAAGATTAACAAGAAAATATAATTGATTGTACTAGCTCCTTTCAAAAGATAGTTTCGTATGGAGAAGAATTGGCAAGAAACTCCACCTTTACTCTCTTTTAAAATATAACGTGGCCACTTTTTTACCAAACTAAGCTTCATTACCTATAATCAAATCAAAACAAAACAAATCAAACCAAAAATCATTGATTCGAAATGGGTTGAAAATCAGCACGATTTGAATGTCAAAATTTCCACAAAACACCAGCCCTTTCCCCGAAGTGGCGCAACGAACTCCCCAGCGACACATCTAGCTGTCTGTTATGATGAACACATAAATTATACACACTGTGTTCATCATACTTTAACCCACAAACGGTACTCTACAATTCAATTCTTAAAGTAGCTTGAAGCTAGTTGTAAGTAAAGTAATCTCTAATTGTAGCCAATTGAGACTTGGAGCGGAAAACACTTGAAGCAAACTTGCATTTTCCGAAGTAAACTGAAATGCACTGAAAATTTTCCACTTACGGCAATTGCTCGGTTTCGTGCACTTATAATGCGAACTTCTAAGAAATGTTCTACATTCGTACGAATAAAAACCTTTAATTGGTATATTTAAATTGTTTACATACAATGGTTAGGGAGAAAGGTGATTCATGTTGAACTTAACGTGTTCCGTATCTAAAATATTTTCTTCTCTTGTGCTGGTTTGAACTATTTATATGCTTATGCCGTGCTCTGTAATATTGAATACAATATTACAGAGCACGGCAAAATTACAACGTTCAAGGAATCCATATTTATTTTATAACGCGGATAGTGGAAAATAAACTCATCATGGCCTACAAACAAGCATACAAAGTTTTCGTTCATGGAAGCCTATTCTTCGCTTTCATTGTAACTAACTATACTTTTTAGGGTTCCGTAGTTCCTATAAGGAACCCCTATAGTTTCGTCATCTGTCTGTCTGTCTGTCTGTCTGTCCGAAGTTTTGCTAAGAGACCGTTAGTGCTAGAAAGCTGTAATTTTGTAGGAGTGCGTATATCAATTACGCCGACAAAGTGGTAAAATAAAATTTTGGAAAATATTTTTTTTTAGGGTAGCATGTGAAGGGGGGATGAATATTTTTTTCGTCGTCTACCCCATCGTGTGGGGTATCGTTGAATAGGTGTTCTAAAATGACTTAGGGGTTGCTAAAATATTTTTTCGATTTAATGCTCCATTTACGAAATATTAAACTTTAAAGTGCAAATTTTTGTTCCTGTAAGGCGTCCCTCCCTCCTCTAAAACATATACTGCGTGCTAGAAAAATCTGGCAAAATTCACGATGATAGTGCATTTCATGAACTTTAAAGGGAAACTAACTAACTAGGGATAACTGTATTAGTTTAGCGGTAATAGTCGTTGAACTTGGGTGTTGGATAATTTTGTACCAAATACAAAATCCTTAGCATTAATCCTTTAAAGTGACTAAGATGAAGTAGTTGCTTGTTTATAACGGGTAAAGACTTGCATTGAAAAACAAAATATGAATTTTTTTTTTTTTTTTTTATATTCAGAATAAAGAACATCAGAATCGTACTACATTGTGATAACGGGCTACTACGGAACCCTACACTGTGCGTGGCCCGACACGCACTTGGCCGGTTTTTCTTAGATGTTTTTATAACTAGTTCTAAAACAAGCTTTACCCATTACTTTTTTGTATTTTCAATTTTTTTCCTGCTGCATATTTTCATCTCTGTTTTAACTTTTTTGTACATCGTTCTCACATATGTTTGTAACAATATAATTAAAAAAAAGCGTGGCTTGCGCGTTCTTCTCCATAGGTACCTACTATAGAGAAGAACGGGCTAACGGCAACTAGCAACTAGCTTTATTTCTGACTGACCGACTCCTTGACAATTCAAAAGTTCCTGTAAATGGTTTAATTGAAAAAAATGCTGTTTAACTTTGTCTTCCCCTTCCAGTAGCATGTGTTCTTTGTTTTTGAGCTATGTCATGCTCTTCTCACTCCTATTGGTTTTTTACATACCTTTAAGGAACCCCAAATACCAACTAAACTCTACCAAAAGAATGCATAAAGCAATACAAATAATTACCTTCTAATTACTTCATAGTTGCATCACTAATCCGTAGTGTTGTAACATAATTTACTCGGAACATGAAAGGCGGCAGGTACCTACATAAGTACGTTGTCGGAACAACAATATAACGAGCGATAACGTCTTTACAGATAAGTTTCAGGTTTCCGCTTGAGGCGAGATACTTACTGCTTGTGAGTACGTTGAATAAACACCGCGTTAGTGGTTGTTGTGTAACTTAAGATACTATTGTAGTGGTCGTAACGAAATAACGATGTAATAAAAGAGTGAATCAAAGTGCACTTTTCTTATTGGTCTTATAATAAATTATTTTCGTTTGAGGACGCTAGAATTTTAAAGTTAAATAAAGCAAGTTGCAATAATCAGAGATTATTAAATAGTTTATTAATTTATTTATAGAATACTAGCTTCCGCCCACGGCTTCGCTAGCGAGGTATGTCGATAAAAAATATCCTACGTCCTTCCCCAGGATGCAATCTATCTCTCTGCCAAATTTTAGGCGTGAAAAGGTAACATACAGACAGACAGACAGTTAGGCAGACAGACAGACAGAGTTACTTTCGAATTTATAATATTAGTATGGAGTATGGATTCATTTAATTACATTACGTATGGAATATGATATCTGCCAAATGTCCGCCGCGACTTCGGTATAAGACATTCCATAACTGTCAACGGTAAGACGTACAGCCGGTCGATTCTGTAAACATCTCACCGTGAAAACTTAGGTGAAGTGAGTTTGTTTTTGCTAGGAATTGACACTATTGACAGCCCACTCCACGCTCACTTCACCTAAGTTTTCACTGTGAGATTTTTACAGAATAGCACCGCTTGTCGAATAATAACAAATTTTTTTATGGGAAGACCCTCGATAGCGAATTGATTTTGGCTGGATGTGTTTTTGTGGATCATACTTTTTGTTTTCTATACAGTCCAAAATTACAAATGGTTTAAGTTCATAGAAAGTATTTGGGTACCCATGCTAATTATTTTGCTAATCTAACATGGACAATTTCCGTCAAATTAACATCTAAATAAACAACGCTGATATTTCCAATCCAAAGAGCAAACAAAGCGTTTTTCAAAAACTACCCCTACCCAACATAATCTCCTGCTGTATCAGTTCATAAATAAGCAGTTATCATAGCGTGGGGTCATTAACAGTGCCATAAATCGTATCGTCCGGCCGGACAACCCCGGACAGTCCGGAGGCCATGTTAATTCGCGGCCGGACACCGGTCATTCAGGATCACGGTAATACCTGTTGAGTTACCGCCTGGCTTACCAATACCTGCCCCTTGTTTGACCTTTCACGGATGCCCGAATTTTCACTCAATAATTGGGGTATTAAATTAAGTTAATGCCCGTTAAAATTGAGTTTAGGGATGATTAGTTGGTACTGCTGATTTAGGCACTGATTTTGGTCATTTAGGGTTGATTAATGAAAGCAGACTGCTATTTGAATGAAACTGCTTGAAGTCCCGTTGTACCGTATGCACCATTGACCTGCACCATCAATGGTGCAGATGAGACAAATTAGTTTCGTTTGCACCATGAATATTAATACAACTACTTCACCCTACTTTTGCCGTATGCACCATTGACCTGCACCATTAATGGTGCAGAGGAGACTAATTAGTTTGTGATGCAATTACATGATTGTATGATTTTGGTGTGACCATTAAATTGTGATCTGCCATGATGTCATGCAATTGAAGACTTTTGTTTGTTAAATACGTGTTTTTGGCTACTTTTTAATAATCTGCATTCGCAACTTATTTGCCAAAAATGTAAAAAAATATATGAGTTTATGGAAAAATATCTTTAACTCTACACAATAAAGTTGAGTTTACGTTACATCTTCAAGCATTTTTATAACTTTTTCAATAGTGCTTGCCACTCTGAAATCAACTTAATTACCATTAAAATAAAGTGGATATTTGTTTAACTTAAAATAACATCAATTTGAAACATAAGTTTGAATATACTTTACATAATCTACTACCAACCCATACTCCTTTTGCCTCGTTTACGTTCATATTTTGTATTAGTGTGTGTATTTTATGTCTTTTTTGTAACGTGCGTCTTGTTTGTGCAGGATAAGCAACTTTTCTTTCTTACCTTATATTGTCTCAAAAAACCAAGTTTTTTTTTGAAGTACCTCAGCAGTCAGCGATTTTATAGCAGTTTTTATCACTCTAGTAGAGTTACTGCGCTGGCATAAACAAAGTGTATACTTAGAGCTAGCTACACAGTACGGTAGTTACGTAAGGGAGCCGAGAGTAACATTTTATTGAGATAAGCAATATTTTGCATCCGTAACCAGCCGTCTGCAGCTGTGGACAAAGTGTATGCATATACTAAACATGCTGTGTTACGTACACTACGTTTTCACGATAGAAAATATTCCGCTTTGCTACATTTCTCTTTGTAGAAAATTCTGTAGGCAGTTCTTTGTGAAGACACAGTTTTTGAATTATTCCTAAAAATTATATTAACAAAAAAAAAGTATAATGTAATTGACACTGAATTTGTTAGTGAAACACTAAACATTCAGAGTTTCTATCTAAGCATTTCTAACTAAACGGTAGAAATGGAAATTCATTTAAAAACCTGCTTAAATAAAACTTTTAACCCACACAAATAAATGTCAGTCGTTTCAGCCGATAGACGTCCACTGCTGGACATAGGCCTCCCCCAATTTTGGGGGGGGGGTTTGCCATAATCGCCACGCTTGGCAGGCGGGTTGGTTGGGCAGTATGGTATGATGGTGGAATAAATAGAGAACGCTGCTGCCCATTCTCCGGTAAGACCCTTAGTCGCCTTTTACGACACCCACGGGAAGTAAGAGGTGGTGCAATTCTTAAAGTCCGGCACCACACAGACTACCGGCACCACACAGACTTCCGGCACCACACAGACTAAATGTCCGAATAGGTTCAATTAATGATCAGTTGAAACAAAACACATGCGTGCCCATTTAACCACCGATCATGACAAATGACGTCACAATTTCGGCACACGCAGTTAAAATGTGAACGCTACCCCGTTCGACATGGCTACTGCAATGTGCAAGTGTCAGTGCCACTATTTATCTTGTGCCCGACGGAGAGGATTGATGGTCCGGCCAGTATTTGCATATTGCTTAGTTATGTACTAAGTTACTTGTACTCAATGCTGCGTAGTCGCATATCCACGTCAGTGACAGTGCAAAGGGACATTGAGTAATTTGGTGACCCTTTTTAATGCGAAGTTTGTACGCGATAAATAAAATTATAAGTCTAAACATGTTTGATATTAGATATTGCGTATACCCGTAGATATAAGAAAGATATTTCTATGCATCTCAACGTGAAATAATTGCATTAAGTGAATTCCTTTTCCGGGAAAATCTCATATGCTTACCTTTTCAAAGTTTGCACTTTTTATAAAAGTTTGTATATTAACCTTATACTTTTTTACTATTTGTAAATATTAAAGGCAGACTTCGAGTAAAATGTCGATACTCGATAGTTCCTACAAGACATTTTATAAGAAGAAACCCTAATTAATACGAGAACGAAACAAGAAAAAACGGAAAAGAAATACCGAGAATATTTCTCAGTAACATTAATTTAGCTTCAATATAAAATGTCGATACCTAACTCTCGAAGGCTTTGATGTTTCACTAGAAACTCGTTTTGTAGCATTTAATTATATATCCGTTTTTATCAGTGGAAACTTGTAAAGGGCCTCCAATTTCATATTGTCTAAGAACATCGTATAAGTTAGCTGTAAGCTCAAATAAAATCCTGACTAATATTATAAATGCAAAAGTGAATTTCTTTTTTTTGTTACGCTTTCATGCTAAAACAGATTTGGATGAAATTTGCCACATGGGGAGACTATAATCTGGGTTAGGACATAAGATACTTTTTATCTCGATGTTCCCACGACATGCGACATCGAGACTTTTGCGGATGAAACCGCGGGGAGCAACTAGTAAATAAATTAAACTTCAATGTTAAAATTAACCAGTCTCATATGACTATCATAGATAATGAATACCTGCAAGAATTATTTTTCTCCGACATTAAAAATTTAATCAACCAGCCAGTATTCATGATTACCAGCATTCCCTAATTTATAGCGAGAAGGTTGTATTGTTTCACAAAGGAGAAGATAATAAAGTACGTAGACAGGATACACCCGCCAAGCCGATCTTATAATCGAAGCACGCCGATTACCCCGGGCAATATTTTCATTATTTTCCCTCAAACGCGTCTCCCCTCCTTAATATCGTTTAATTTAATCAAAATTCTGCTTACTCAGTAAGCAATTTTCAACCACAATTTTCCATGTAAGATTTTATAATTATCCATTTAATAGATTTAAGATGAAGTAACGCAGCACGTATTTTTTAATTAAGTTATGTTATTTATTAGATTTTCATGAGAGGAAATATGTGGTGAAAATAACATTATTTATTTGAAGTAGACTATATTTTACCTTATCTTATTTATAGGTTACTTTTGGTAAAGTCAGGGACATTGATTGTTTAGCAAATGACATCCAACTTAAATTGCACGTAATATATTATTCAAATCACAACTGTCATTCTTTGTCAGTTCTATGAAATAACTCTAACGAATAGTTCTAACACGGCAAAATAACGTAGTGTGTCATTTTAATAAACAATTAATTAATTTCCCTAACTGTACATATTTAACTAGAATTTTAATATTTTTAACGATTAGGTTTGGTATTCCGAATATCCTTCAAAAAATAAAAGTATATTCAGCAACAGGGAATGCAGTCCGAATATCTTCCAATAAAAATAAGGAAATAATAAAACAATATGGTTTGCCAAAATATCAGATATATTTTGGCAAACCACATTGTTTCATTATTTTCTCACAATAACCTAGATCTATATTGTAGTTTATCGGTCTACCGAAACAAAGAGGTCAATGTGACTCTGAAAGTCCAGACATTGTGGCACTGAATAATGTTGGCATGTTGGAACTATCTGGAGTAATTTTCCACTAGAGAGGTCTACATCGAAAATTGCCTAACATTCCTTGCGAGTCACAGTAAAATAAAAAATACCTATAGCTATAGGTGTACCTACATCACCTGTTTCCCTTCTATAGTTATATTTTACGAAATCCACAAAAAGCAATAAGATTGTAAATAAAAAAGTTATTTAAAAAAATCAAAAAACCCGACTGCGGTAAAAAACTTAAGTTAAAAGAAACTGAAAAGCTAAAAACAAGCCCATTTTAAATTAAATAAAAGTTGGAAGCAGGCGGGACCCATTTGAATTTGAAAATACAATAAAAATGGTGTGGGTCCCGCCTGCTTCCAACTTTTATTTAATTTAAAATGGGCTTGTTTTTAGCTTTTCAGTTTCTTTTAACTTAAGTTTTTTACCGCAGGCAGGTTTTTTGATTTTTTTAAATAACTTTTTTATTTCCAGCTTTTTAGTTTACTTTGAAAGATTTCGCAGACGATTTAGTTCTTGGTAGGTGTTTTTTGCGATTTGTCACTTCGAATTGCTTTTAAGTATATATGTTGTATATATTTTTGTAATCACCTTTTAAAACCCTGTATTTTGATACCCCACTCGATAGGTTTTGAAAAAAAAAAAAAAAAAAAAAAAGTTTAATATGGCGTCCAGTAGTCGCCATATTGAATTTTCACTGACGTCATGTCTTTAGTGACACTCGCCGGACTAAGAGGAATCGATTAACGTGTGAATCATAAAAATCGGCCCAGGCGTTTGGTCTGTATAGTGCTTCAAAGGAACATATAAACATACATACATACATAGGCTGATGAACACATTACCACTCCTTTGCGTCGCGCAGTCGGGTAAAAAAGGATGTGTGACTGTAAATATTTTACCAACATACCCAACAGGGTATAAAGTTGAGCTCCTAAACCTGTAAAGCTCAACCAAGCTGATAAACTTGAAACCGCTAACAAAATATACTGTATATGTTGGTATAGGTAGTGTAAAATACTGTGAACAGTGTCGAGTTAAGTAGGTAAGCCACAACAAGAGATATGAAAACCGAGCTCGATATTTGTTGAGCTCATTTGTTTTGTATTTTTGGTCGGAAAACTTTGCTAAGCTGCTGTTATTGAAGATTTTTGTTACAAAAAGCACGTTTCTCTGATTAAATATTTGATACAGTTATGTATCTATCTACACAAATTGTTTGTATTAATTTATCATCATCTTAGAGCAGTGGTGGCCCAGTGGTCACGGTCACGGCCATATTGATAGGAGCGCAAAAAAAATCGAAAAGTGTTTTGGAAAATCGACTTTTATGAAAAACCACTGCATAAATCAATTATAAATAAAGTTTATTGAACTCTTCGATAACTGAGCTTTCTCGGTACCGACTTGGATTTGAAGATTTTACAGTTCTTTTATTACTTATTTACACCCAAAGTTACGTTAAAAATAGCAAGAAAACCGAATCTTTGTGGGCTCATAAATTTTTAATGGTTTTTTATTTTACTATTCTGTTTCCGTACAGACACAACTAATAATAAGTCAAAACGTTATCATGTCATATCACGTTATCTTTGGGTGCTCAATGTCAAACAGTGGAGTAATACTCTCCCGAAGTTTGTATGGAAAAAATATCGACTAGTGGCACCTTAAGGTATCGATACCATCCGGTGTGTGGAGTTTCGCTGGCTAATAATATTTGACCCTGTATATGATGATGATTAAGTGTATGAAAAACTTAAATATAAATCCACGCCATACAAATGCACAGCCTGCACAAAATTCGCTACAGCTACCTACAGATAACCACTAACGATATTAATCCGACTAATCCCTCCACATTTCATTAATAAAACAAGATGTCGCCCCGCATTAATTAATTCCAAACCGTTGACTCTTAACGCATTTATTATGACAAAGTTCCAAATGTGTAAAAATTCACCCCTACGAAGAACCATTTCCATTTATCCGAGTATCATTAAGGGTATGATCCGGTGTTCGGATAACTTATGGTCGGTCATGGAATCTGCATATAAATAGGAAAGAGGTTTAGGAGGGATCGGGGTTCTCATGTGGCACTCTCACACGCCCGCATGTACGCCCGCACGCCCGCACGCCACGCTCGCACGGCCAGCGACTTATGAAGTTGAGGAGTTGGAGCATACTTTGGAATAACTTATGTTGGCTCATGTTTTTGTGGCTCACCTTGCGATGTAAGTTGAGAATGAAGGATTGGCTAAGTTTTAGCAGGTATTTAAATACGCGGTTCCGTGACTGGCATATAAAACGTGATACATAGGTACTATATTTATTTATTTATATTATACTTTATTGTACACCACATTAACTGATATATATATATATATATGATCTGATGATGGAGCCGGGAGGTGGCCATGGGAACTCAGTAATAAAACGACGTAACCCTATTTAGTTATTTGGTCATTTTGATTTTACATAAAAAATTATAAATAATGTAAACTATAAATAACTAGCTAACTATTATCTTACGTCCTTCCCCGGGATGCAATCTATCTCTCTGCCAAATTTTAGCGAAATCCGTTCAGTGGTTTAGTCGTGAAAAGGTAACATACGACAGATAGACAGAGTTATAATGTATAATAAATGGTCGTTCTATACAGGGTGTATAGAAAGCACAAACTGTAACCATGAATTTTATTCAACACGTGATTCTAGACCTCCCAGCGTTGTTTTTTTTTCTAAATTGTAGTGAAGTTATAAAGGTAATAAATTTACTACAATTTTTCTTTTCTCTTTCTATTTCAATCGAAACAAAGCCCTAAGGTAAAACTTGACTTATTTAAATCCCTAAAAAGTCGTAATTTCATTACAAAATGTTTCCGTACACGCGGAGAAAACCACAATATTTCACGATCAAATACGAAAGGTTAAGTAAAAAACATTGTTACCAAAACACACGGTAAACAAGCTAAAACATATTAGGAGAGCACATAATAAGGAAAATACGGTTTTACGGTTTTTATGGTCGTTGCGAGCTTGCAATGGTGATCCCTTTGTAATGGAACGTGTGTTCCAAGCTTTGTCGGCAAAGGCAATAATTATTCAGTCAAATACATCCTTTGTGATTGGCAGGATTGAAATGGATGTTAAATGAAAATTGACGTTTAGCGTTATTGTTTAGTTTTTGAGTCAACCCACGTAATAATTGTTTCGTAATAAGGTTTGAAAAGTATTGATTTCGGAACAGTCTTACCAACAGTGGTTGTAATTTGAATTCCTGTCAGGAATCCCTTAGTTGCAGATTGAAGGTCTCTGTTAGGAATGTACCTACCCCATAAATTGCGGTATGCCTATATGACCACAAATACATACCGCCTCGGAGGAAATGTGAATGTAGTAGGCAATTGACTTCTGCCTCTTCGCATGATAAGTCATGATGACCTTAATATAATCGATTTATTGTAAACACTTTAAGTATTAACATACTCATTAAACTCAGCAAAGAACCGCTTTGCCTTTACAAAAAGACCGTATCGATATCAGCTCTCAATTAATCAATATTAATTAATGCTTTCAACATCCAAATGACTGACTGCGAACAGACTATCCATACATCTATACCATGTCTATACATAAAACCATGTCCATGGACGCCCGCAGGTCTGTCTGCGCGGTAAATACTCGGACATAATTATGCGTACATGCTTCCACGTCCACATGGGACAGCCGGACGAGGTGCATCTATTTCATAATTCATATATATTGCGAATTGTCTGGACTGCTCTCTACTATTTAATGAGCAATTAATTTTATGCTGTTAAGACGTCTGACTGCTCTTAAGATCGTCTTTGGTCCAGCTATAAATGTGTGTGAAGTATGTAATATGGTCATAGAGAACTGAAACTCCAATGCGTATCACGTTTTATGAATAAGTCTTATCTGGAATGCTACGTCAGCAGCCTCTATGGATTTTATAATAATTATTCACCCTTTTAAATAAATGTTAGTAGCAGTCAAAATCTTCTTAAATTCATTCATCCATTCACTAACATACAACAGACAGCCTAACCAACTGGGTCTAGAAACATGAAATTTTGCACAATGTCATAAAGAAAGTGAGCACTAAAGAAGACCTTTTGGAAATTCAGTCCTTAAAGGGGTTCAACAGGACATAAAGTTTGTATGGAAGTTCGTCATTTTAGTCCATGGGAAATTGGATCGCGTACACGGCTTGTAAATAAATAAGTTAGTATATAATAACTATAAACACTACAAATGAATATGTATGAGAGCAATGTGTATGGAAGAAAGTACCGTACCGCAAGGGTTGCATCGAGGTGGCTCTAGAAGAGGAAGTCTGGAAGGATTTGGGGACGGTCTTTGCAACAGTGGGACAGAGTAGGCTAACATAGATCAATCAACTCAGCCTACTGCAGTCCACTGCTGGACATAGGCCTCTCCCTGGCTGCGCCACAACACCTTGTCCTCCGCCTTCCGCATCCAATATATCCCAACCACCTTCTTAACGTCGAAAAATGGAAGAAAAAGACATGTGGCTTCCCCAAATAAATTGGGATAAAATTGAAACACTACAAGAGAAATAAAGCTCTACTAGAACGTATGGATTAAGTAGATTTCATATCATACAGACAGGGATGTTCATTAGCTTTATCCGACATACAACCTATTGTATGCCTTCATCTTGAAAGGAACATAATAGCCAATATTACCATTCCAGGCTCTACGAGCATAATACCTATTATTCTCAGTACTACTGAATATAAAAGAGCGAATGTACGAATAATGTTAATACAAAAGTATCTAATACAATTCAAAGACGTCCAAAGGGAGAGAGGACCTCCGTTTTCTTATTACATTAACATATCAAAGGATTACAAAACAAATCTCTAGAAACACTATGACCGCTTTCATCAGTGTAAGAGCCATCGCCCCAACACAATTAAACCATGATAAATGGATCACGAAAAATCTAATCTAAATATTTAATCGAAAATTCCCCTGCATTGCAACTAATGCATTTGTGTGTGGATATGTATGTGAGGGTGTGTGCAAGTATTGCTGTTTGACACACACCCTTTATACGCTCTAATGCTTTTAAAGATGTTTGCGCGCTCAAAGTTGTGGATTATAAGAGGAACTGTAAGTGATTTAATCTTTCAAACAGTATGTAGGCATTTCGTAGCGCGTTCGTAGACGTTTGCTACGAGAAAACTGAAATCTTGCATGTAGTGCGTAGTCATTTTATAATTTCGTAGCACTTTTTTGTAATTTATTGACGAAGGTGACGTCTTTGTTATATAATAAGAAAGGTCTAGAATTCTAAACTATAGGTGCGACCTTTGCACGTATGTGTACGCGTATACTTGTGTAAGTGTGCGTACCCGTGCGAAGACAAGTGCACTGTAGTGCAGGAATGCACACCCCAGTCCCAACAGGGCCACCCCAGCATTACGAATGCAAATAATATTTCTTTCCAACAAAATATTGCTGTGTTAATGCCGCGCTAAATTGTGTACGATGCAACCCCAGTGTACACGGCACATTCGGTTTTATTCGTTATGTTTGTTGTTGAAAAGGGCATCGGACAGTTTGTTTCGGGCCTTATATTAGTTTGTTTGGTTTAATCTCGCGTTTGTAGTTGTGACCGCTGTTTAGAAAAGGGCGGTTAAGCAATTAATATGTTTGTTTAGAGGTTTGTCGTATTGGGTTTTGGACATGATATTTAAGTGGAAATAATAGTAAAACGAGTATGTAAATCAAGTTAGATACTACCTAATACCTACTTGCGTAACACTATTAATCACATTCTGAATCGTTTTAAAGGATATTGCTAAACCATTGCTTCATATGTTCTAAAAATTTGTCTGCTCAACAACTTAAATAACGCAATGAATGTAAAACTATCAAAATGAAATCCATTGCTTATACTGTCAGTGTGTTATGTCAATTACCCAGCTGATAATTATATTATGGAGTCTGTTTTTCATCTAAGCCTATAAGCATAGCTACAGGAAAGTAAAGTCAATTTCGCTGGAGCCATAAAATAAATTATAAAGCAAGGTTTACGAGTTCTATGTAGGCATACAGTGGGAAATTTAATCTCCATATAAAGAGCATGAGTGAGTTCAAGAAATAATTTAATATACTAATGATAGCCTTAAAGTTCATGAGCCCCTTTTGGAGGTCGAAGCTCGAACCTCCTTCGGTATAATTTTCTAATTCCGCCTCTATTGCCGGATTTTATTGCATTTCGGTTTCCCTAATGCTGAAATGCGACGTAAACTTCGCCTTCCTGACCCATTTAGGCGGATATTGTTGGGGCGTACCTACACCGCTCAAAATTCTATTGCAGGCTTAAAATATTCTGTCCTTCTCTGGTTTTGTATTAAGAAAAGGGATGGATGGATACATTTGCGCGATAAGTCTAGTAACCCGGTTCAAGGAGGCTCTCCCCTTGAAGGCTCTTCCGAGGCAGGTCGCAGTGCGCCTGTAAATCACTTAAGACGAACGGGATCGGGGCCCGTCCTGCAGTTAAAGTTCCTGTTTTTGCTCACGGGGGAGTCGAAACGCGACGATAAGAAATATTTGAAACAGTATACGTTAGCCTCGCTTTATGGGATCTGTAAATTAGATGGTCTGTTTTTCCTTAAAATTGGCGTGTTTTTGTTATTCCTGGTGTGATTTTGTGCAAATGTAGGTAATTTGTATCGCCCAGGTGTTTTAAAGTAATTGCTGCGTATCTCTCAGGCTTTGAATTTTATTTGTATTTACTTTAGGAGCATTGAGTCCGGTATAATTACGAAATAAATATTTGAGTTAATACATCAAGTGAGATTGTTAGACTTTTGTTTGTGTATATGTGCTCGGTTAGAAAAACGAGATAGCAAATTTTTATTAAAGTAAAATTGACGTTAAAATATGTATATGAAATGAATATGTAAATGGCTATTGTAATGCAATCACCAATCGAATCAGCAATAGACAAGCGATCAATGGAACATACAGTCTGCGTAAACTCACAGCAACACATAATCCAATCACAAGTCTACACAGTCTTTGAAACAAACTCCCTAGTTCACAGGGCATGCAACTGCACAAACTTGAATTGTAAACTTTAGTCCAAAGCAAAGGGCACGTGCGGAACCAAGTACGGGTAAATACACTGCGCCGTCTGCAGGGCTGCCAACCTGCCAAATTAACAACAAAAATATGGACACCGTAAACATTTCGTTGAAAAATTATGAATGGACTGAAAAAGGGGAGGGTGCTAATGATGGCACATTAGAGTGTTTTAGAAGTTGTATATCGCTTAGAGTTCTTGTATTGATTTTTGGGAGTTTTGAACAACGGCCTGGCGAAAAACAATAGTATCTAATAATAGTAGGTATCTTTGAATAAAACTTTGTTAACTCACTTAGTCGTTCCCCTTTTCATCGCTAAAATGTCGGTACAGTCTATCGTATTTTCACTTGAATAGGAGGAAAAGACAGATAATATTTTTATAGCCCTATAAATGTCAAGTTTCCATGAATAAGGGGTTTCATTTTTAAATTTTTATTTTGTTTGGAGATATTAACAAGTTTTCTCCATCAGAACATTCAGTATAAACCCTCGATCGAACACACACAAACAAACCTAATTCCATTCTCTAACCAATAAGTTCAATATACCACATAAACACTCTCCCTACAAAGTTATCAATTAGTTTTCGTCTGCGAAATGAATCCAGGGTCCCAATATTAGCAACCCTGGTTGCACCGAGCTAACAAATTAGAAAGTTTGTGTCGGATGTAGAGGGGATGTGCTGTTCCAATAAATTTCATGGCTTTGGGACGGACACTGGCCGATAAAGTTGCTTTCCGAAGACAATCCCCACTATTCCTTTACTGTTACTGATATATTGATGAAGGCACTTTGTACGATCTAGGGAGAAGTCGTGCTGGCAGTTGATAAATACATTAAGTGTTTCTGTGCTTCGCTTTTCGTACTTGCAGTTTCGTTTTATAATGTTTTTTTGGGTTATGTAAGCGTTTTGTAAGTGTTTTTTTAGTAGTTGGGATAGTCTATCAAAACAAGTATTTTGTCTATGTTTAATGTTTGTGTCTTCAAATAGGTTCTTATTACTGAAATACTACAAAGGTCCATATAGCATCTTAAACCTTCATAATTTATGTCTTGTGCCATTATCAGCTCTTGCACGTTGCCTATTTCTTTCATGTCCGGTTGTTGTACAGCTTAATAAATCAGCAATTAGTCAATCTCTCTAATTAATAATAATCCTAGATAGGTAGGTATAGGGTTTTCCGAAATAGAGGAAGTTCATTTAAATAGACACAAACCGGTACCGGTGACCAAAGAATTCGTCAAGAAACAACATTGTGTTTTGGTGGAAATGCCGAAAGGCAGACAAGTAAACAATAACAGGAATCAAGCCGATTGTGGTCACGTTGTTCAAGACCACAGTTATCGTAACCGCGAACCGAAGCATCTAGAATGTAGATACAGATATAGATTGTGTGGTTAAGCATGTCCAAGGATTGGCGTTGCATCAAATACGTATGTATATCTGAACAATCATCACGTCGTCAGAGTGGTCACTGCTCTTAGTTTTTTTGGCAAAAAACAACGTCAAATTAATAATTTTGCTAGCGAAACTCCGGAACTCCGCCAGCGAGTTTCTCCAACTCATTTTATTTGATCCTGTATATAATTATTACCCCTGAGCTTTGACAGTCGTTACATTTCGTCGGAAGCCCGAAAGTCTAACAATCAGTCTTACCAAGGGATATCGTATAACCCAGTCACTGGATTGTGGAGGTCAGATAGGCAGTCGCTCCATGTAAAATATTGGTACTCAGCTGCATCCGGTTAGACTGGAAGCCGACACCAATATAGTTGAAAAAGACTAGGCAGATGATGATGATAATTATTCTTAGAGACAAGAAGCGGAATATATTGAAAAACAAATGACTAAATGACCTACAAAGTTACATTTCTTACAAATCATTTTTAATTAGTAAAAAGCACATAGGTAAATAATAAGTGCATAAGAATTATATATAATATAACACGACCCTAATCAACACTGTAACGTGCCTAGAGTACGCCCGTTGCATCCGAAAACCAAGCAGCAAGCAGACCAGCGCCCATTGACAGCGCACCATACCATGCCTTTTTTTATAAACTTTCACTCGGCCCGTGTAGGTTGGAAGAAGGAGTATCTAAGAATATATTATTAAAGATAAGCAGGGAAGTAGACATACGTATGTGCAGTTTTGCACTGCGGGATAGTAAGACGGAACATGTAAAGTTCCCCGTAGACAAACTTCGGTTACTATTAAAGCTCGCTAATGTGTACCGGTCTTAACTAGCCACGTAGAGCTATTGTAGTTTCAACTGCTTCGGTATAAGTAAGTCCTCGCCCTTCGTAATTTATCGCTTTAACTTATCGGGTAATTAGGTTAGTGAGGGGACACTTGGGGGCAATTTGTCAGAATCCCGCCAACTTCGTAAGTTCATTCCGTTACACTTTATTGTTAGTAGTTCTGACGTTCTGCACTGAGACGTCAGAAAAGTTAAATAATGTTGTCGTGGTTTTATTATGACCGATGTTATTGTACCTAAGTACTGTATAAGCTCTGCCATAGACCTTACCTTTGATCTCTATGATTTCGTTTTTTATTAAGAAGTGAAAAATAATATTTTAACAATAAAGGACACCGAATAATTGAATTTTTTGAACATAAATTATTTGACAAGTCTTCCCAGTAATCATTCTTCCTACCGTATTTCTTAAACTTCTCCAAGACACAACACCTAAATGACAAAACAAACATAACAAAGCCTTCACTCTAGAGACAGAGTATAATAAAAATGTTGAATTTCAACCAGCCTGCATAATACAAGACCACGTAACTTTCTCCCAAGGCGCACGTACGGACGGCTACCGACGAGCCAAGGAGGCGGCGACTTCGCCCGGATCCCCGGTCGGAACATAAAAACTACCTTCCGCCACCATCGGCCGCCGACCTACACCTAAACGTTCATGTCTAAGAGATAAAACGTGCTGTTACTACTTTATGTCTACCTGGTACCTGCACAACTTACTGATTAAATTGAGGCAATTTTTGCCGAGTTTTCTAGCTGTTAAGTCTTTGAACAAGAGTGTGGGGAAAGATTTTTAGTTGAATTAAATTTTGGTGTTGCTTTTCGCAATGATAAACTTAGAAATCTGCTGCCTTTAGGCAATAAATTAGCAATTATACTTGACTTTAATGGGAAACACACTCGATTTTACAAATATTTATGCCATTATTATCAAAACTAACCCCCTTCCATGTCACAGAACAGAAAACAAATGGTTCCATTAGAGAAAATAACATAGATACCGGCGGTCCCATGTGCGCTAGCGTCAAGTTTGTAATTAGATAACAATCGAGCCCGATACCCGTTCGTGTTTGATTCCACTAACGATCGTAGTGCTCGTATGCCGTACATTAAATATGAATTCTATTGACAATTACAAGCCGACGATGTTCCAACATTACAGTTACAGGCATGTACAGTTAATGACAAGTGATAGCCGATTGTAGATAGAACAATGACAATGCGATTTTACTATAATGACAAGCCCAAGACGTTCTAAAAATAGTGGGGCGCAGTGTGCTGTGCAAGATTCAGACTGGGATTTACCGTCTACAGAAACGGGTACCGTGAGACGAAGAAGGTCTTCGTGTCCAGAGAATTCAGGAAAACAATCTGTTCCGACACACGATGCGATATTTGAAGTACAAACACCGTCAGACTCAGGCAGCGGAACCTCACGAAGTATAGACGATACTGATAAATCAGATTCACTCATCGATGTGGAAGAAAGAATATCGTGCATAATAAACGAGAACAGATCCTCTAAAAGCAACTCTGAGTCCAGCGACGTAGATATCATAATAGATAGTATCTTTGGCCCTAACGATAATTTGTTTGAAACAACCCAAAATGAAACACTCCTACGTGATCGTAGCAAAACTTTTATCAAACAAGAGACTTTATCTGTTAACGAGAAACATGATATTGCTGCTGCCAATGTTTCCCCCGATAAAAAGATCAAAGATAGACGACTTAAAACCCCCGCACCAATAAAGAAATTAAACAAATCTTTTGACTTAAGTAAAAATAGTTTAAAATTAGCCAAAGAACCTTTGAAAGTCCAAGAAAAGGCAAGCGTGTTACCAGTGTACAAAAGTACTCTAAAGGGAAGTATAGATTTAAATTCAAGTCAAAAGAAAAAAGTTACAACCAAATTAAAACTACCCTTTTCTCCAGTTAGAACAATGGATAAACCAAGGATCAATTTATTTCAAAACAAAACTAATTTACAGGAGTGTAAGCCATCGCCTCTACTCTCTTCACCAGTTAGACGAACGATATCTAACGAGTATGTGCGACTAAAGTTTACTAACGACACTGTTATAAGGCGGACAATTGACGGCAAATCTGTACCAAAGATATCACCTAAGATACAATCCATAATACCTGAAAGTCCTATTGATACCGAAGATCCCTTTCTAAACCTTAGTCCTAATAAAAAATACACAGTCACAGTGAATAATAAAGTGAGGTGCGACAAAGACAACTATGTGATATTCGATCCAAGTACCGGATTCACTCCGGACGGGTCGAGACAATCTCGAATTCCTTTGAAGTCGCCAATCGGAGAGAAATCGCGGTTCCCACTAAAGTCTCCAGGCGGTGAAAACTCCGGTCTTGTCCGAAAATCTGCAAACGTTAGTGATACAGACAGTGGTATATTGTCTCCAAATTCTCCGGTAGAGACAAGTGAAAAGGGATCAGCGTACTATGTCAACGCAGCGGCGTTTAGTGAGGCGGCGAAGAAATGTGCCAATGACTTTGATATTACTATTTTGGATCCTGAGCTGGCGAAGAAAGCTGCTGAACAAATTCAGGTGAGTTTCATTTCTTTATTTTATCAAAAACCCTACTAAATATCGACGTATTCAATGTATCTATTTTATTATTTAAAACCAAGAAAAGTCTGGCCATTTCAACGATGTGCCGAAGTTGAAAAATGTGCAGCCATTTTTCTTACACGAAAAGATCGCAGAGATACAATTTATTTTACTTCACTCGAAAAGGCCATTTTTCATGGCAACAGTTTTCAACAACACGCCCCCGGTCTGTTGCATCCGTTTTTTTTTGGGTTGGGAGTTGTTTGTTAAATACTGTTGTTTCCATGTTTACTGGCTGCGAATTGCTATAGCATATGTTTTCAATTGATTTATTATTATGAAAGTTGTATAAATACCTAAACAGATTTCACTGTTTTTCTAAATTTACTGGCCACTTTCGTCAATATACAAGTAATTAGTGCTAAATATTAATTTAAATTATAATTTCTCTAAGCATTTAGTCTTCTACCTATATAAAATATTTTCCAAAATAAAATCTTTGGTCGTTTTTACAAACGCGAGACGGGTTGTATGGCTCTGACTCGTAACGCCATCTATTGACGACTAGTAAAACTACGGCTCAAACTCATGCTCTGAACAAAAGTTTTCGGGTACTGTAACTGTTCGTAGTAGAAGATTATCATAAGGTTCTCACATAATAAAAGTATCAAAACATATTTTGCTAAGAGAATTATATTTTACCAAAGATGTTTGTTTAGCTAGTCAGCTAGTTGCCGTTCAAGTTCTGCTACTGCCTACAAGATGGCGCTGTATCTAACCTTTTATTTTACGCACAACATCCCTTTCATTTGTTTAGCAGCACTTGTCGTGAGATATATCGCTCCACACTGGCGCATTATTCGGAAGCAATCGTGCAGTTAATTTTCAAATGGGCCCATTTAGCGAAAATAACGAACGGAGTGGCGGCGTGTGCTCGAGGCTGACTTTTGTAATCGGCGTAGTTTGTGTATGTAGGTACCTATGGGCAATTACTGCGTTGCCAGCGATTATCCACTGTCTGCCCATTATTGTTTGTGTTTGATGATGTGCGCCGATAGCTGTTATCATTAGCTTCATTTTTCGATCGTCCCTTATGTTGCCTGTCAGGGGAGAGGTGTTTTATGGTGTGGGTTGTTTGATAACATTGTTTTTATGTTTTTATTTACTAGGCAATTTCACATACTCAATTGCGTTGTTTTATTGTGGTGTAAATGATCAGACCTACTTTCAAAAATTGTATCTCACAAACTCAACAAATAACAAAATTCCGAGGATTTTTGGGTTGGTTGGTATATTCATTTGTCCAACTCACCTTCAATAAATATTCATTAATTGCCTCAGTAAGCAGAATTCCTAGCGGAACTCTTAGACACGATAAGTACAATCTGGCACAGTTTCACCGCTTTATAGATAGCATCGAAAACCGCATTGAAAGCAATACCTACCTTATGCAATAATTGCAAATGCAAATCGTGTTTCAAAACAATAGCAATACCTACGTCACAACACTGCCATGTTCTATAACATTGTCTACAAATAATAATAGCAAGCCAACAAAGATTTAAATCGTTAGACAACACCGAAGCATAAACGTAAAATCATCTTTTGACGCTGTGGGGCGAATCTAACTATTTAAATCTTATTGCAAGCCATACTTATAATAAAATTGACAGAAGTGTAAGGGTCCCCGCGCACTAGGCAGCCTGGCTGCGGCTGCCAGTCGAACATATGACGGTGTATGGGAGCCCGCGCACCTAAGCAGCCACGAACTCCCGGCTGCGGCAGCCATAAAAGCACGCCTGGTTGCACGGCAGCCCGTTGGCTGCGCGCAGCCAGAGCGAGTATAGGCGAATGTATGTGGCTGCCGTCAGTCACCGCGCACTTGTCGTAGCAGCCAGACATATTTTGTGTTCCGAAACTACAAAATTACTTTCGACTCGTCCATATCGCTCGAAGATTGGGTCACAAAATCACAACTGGCCGTCCATTGGCTGTTGAAAGTGGCTGCTCAAATATTTTGGCCGCCGCAGCCTGGCTGCACAGCCAGGCTGCCTAGTGCGCGGGGGGCCTAACGGTTCTGTAAGTAGGTCTAAGGATGCATTCGTCATCTTATTTGTAATTTAATGTGCAATCACTAGTCAAATCGCATTCGGTACTTAGGCACCTGTCCCACCGACGACGTTTGAGCGACTAGCTACTATTAACGATTTTCTAGCTAAAGAAACGTACAAAAGATTGTGGCCCTGTAAGTAAAAGAGATAGATACCCAACTAGCACACAAGCTGCTTATACAAGCATTGTACAGCCTGGTAGTTGGAGTCGTTCAAGTACTGTACAATTTGCCTTAAGATGTACAGTGGTATATTTAAAAACCATTTAACAGCTAGGTGGTACAGTAGCCGTTTAGTAGCAAAACAAATTCTTATAGTGATAAAAGAGCATGCAATAGCGTCGGTAGACTGCCATAAGAAGTATAATTGAGTTAATGGAGTCTTTTATACCACCTTGAGATGTAAAAGAGTACTTTAATATATAAAGGGGTTTAAAAGGAGTTAGAAGTTGCTTTTATAACACTTAAGAGTGTAGGGAGGCATTTTCTAAAGCCTTAGGTTCTTTAACGGATTTTTTTACGGCTCTTGTATTACCAATCTATAATAGAGCTGTGTAAAGTCGGATTTTTAATTAGCTGGAGTAAAATGACAGCTTATGTGTTACTTAAATGACTGAAATTGGCGTCTTTTTGTTTTTTCGCGGCCATCAACCAAATCTTGTTTTTCTACTACAGAATAGTGTAACAAACGAAACTTATTTGACATGCATATCTCTAAACTCAGTCCGAAATGAGTTATTAAGAAGTGTCATTTTACTCCAGTGAATTAAAAATCGGACTATAGCTCTAGAATAGCGTTTTGAGCGCTGTATGAGAGATTTATATAGCCACTGTACGGCAAATAGTTGTATAAGGAATTATACGAAACATTTTATACAGCCATGGGGGTTACAGGATAGTGTTATAGCACTTTGAGTATTTTGATAGTATTTACTAGCGCTCTTGTAACGATACCTCCATAACGGAGGAAAATAACTTTATACTAGAGCTCTAAGCGCTAAATTAAGAGATTTATACAGCGGAAATGTGTAATGCCGAACAATGAAAATCAAAGTCTTCCTCATATTTTTTTAATAAACTTAATGCATATTTTTTTAATAAATTACAAATAACTTTTTATAATCTTCATTTTGGTAGTTTTGCCATTTGGTGAAACCGTAATAAAATAAATTAAAAATTACATGGGCTGATTTTTTCAGCTGCACCTTACCATCCTTCACTCCTTTCGTTCTTCAAATAATTTTATGAAATTAATATTTAAACAGGTTAAAAATTTGGAGAGGGATCAGTCTGTCAACGGTTTTCGAAGAATCATACTTTGAATTGACTTTCAAACATTTTCGACTGACCCCTAAAATAGTTATATAAAAGGATATCTCATCCAGACCATTATACAACTTTGAGTTCTCAATAGTACGCGCAAAAAGCTGATGTACGACCAAAACAGTTGAATAGCACCCCTATGCCCCACGACTGTAAAACCTAAAAGTCTACAACAGCAAACACTAGAGCCTCTGTCTGACTCAAGCATCTAGAACAGATGTAACCAACTCTGAGAGCTGGTTGTTCGAGACGCCATGACAGTTTTTTGTAAAAGTAATTTTTCGAAGGTTATTACGACATTTTGAAGATCGTATTTATGCATAGACTCGTAACTTTTGACATAGTTAAAGTAACCATTTTTTACCTGTGACCCTAATAAACAATCTGTAACCTTCAAAGTCTGATTTATGTTAAAATACAATTTCATAACCAACATGGCAATATAATTTTTGCATTAATAACTGAATATTTTAAGGGTGCGTGAAAATTTTGACGATAATATTCTTATATATTGACAGCAAACTGAAACTCGCACTAATATTTCACGTACACAAAGAAATAAAATAATGTTAGACTCACCGTAGTTTTTTTTTATAATCCAATCCATATATTGGCACTAGTCTTTGTTGAAATGGTTCATTTCCCCAAAATATTGCTACCGTATACGTAATACAGATCCGTAAACTCTAATTCAGAGACACAGATCCATCTAAATAAGATGCGAGCGCTATAGTTGCGCTACAAGAACTTATTTTAGATACTTAGGCGCACACTATCGCTCGCATAGCATCTTTGTATCTCCGTACTAACACACATTTACGAACATTATAGAGACACTGTTTCTACAGTGTCTCTATAATGTTCGTAAATGTGTGTCTCTATAATGTTCGTAAATGTGTGTGTGTGTAATGTGTGTCCTCAGGCCGTATAAATCTGTGCCTCTTTCAGGGTTACAGCGGCGCTGTTTACGCTTGTACATCTGCTGTAGAACTTGTTTATGGAGCCAATGCCGTTATTAAGAACTTCTAACTGGCCAGTGAACGGCTTGTTATAAAGCTTGTGTGCTACTTGGGTAGTACACCCATAGCACAGCAGTTAAAAGATGACTGATGAGAACAAGAGAGACGTCCTTCTCCGTCATATTTGTAGTTGATCTTGGCGTATCAGACTGTTCACACTGCCGGAGAGAACTGTCGCAGCGACAAGAACTATCAAAGAGACTACTGGCTCAGCGACGCTCGCTTGGTGGGCAGAGCCCTCGCTAAGAAACTCAAGCTTGGTACAGACGCCAGCACATCAAGCTACTACAATTAATAGATTTTCAACTTTATCGCTTAAGCATAAGGTTCGAAGTTGATTGGGAAAATTTGACAGTTTCGGGTAGCTTGATTTGCTGGCGTCTGTACATACGACATGCCAACGAATAATCGCTTGTCGCTGTCTCGCGTTGCTGCTCGTTTTTAGTTGGTTGCTCTACTCGCTTCTCGTTAATCGCCGGCGGTGCGACAAGTGCCTTATGTACCTGGCGACTTGTGAGAATCTGCCTGATTACTGACGCTGCATGTCATGAATAAGTAAATGTTTTATGCCTAGGAACGTAGCTTAAACTTAGGTTCATAGTGTGTGATTTTGTTTCATTGCCCCTGCGACAAGCGACACAGAAGTTCATTACGTGACGTTTCGAATCGGTACGTGATAGAATTTTATTCATAGTGATGTGCAGTGCCGGATTAGCCCATAAGCAAATTAAGCAATTGCTTAGGGCATCACGTCTCGGGGGGCACCATAAGGTAGAAACAGCACCGATACAGTACTTGCTAGCACATGAAAGGTAAGACTATTTATCAGCAAGATATTACAAGACCCAAAAGTCACTAAAGAGATGTGTGCCAATCTTTACAAATCGCTCGTCGATGTTTTGGAAAAATACGAGGCGACTAGTGGATAGGAGGGCCTACATTCGTGGATTGCTTAGGGCAGCAAGTAGTCAGCAAGTGGTGATGTGACGTAGAATCGCGATGTAAGTTCGCATCTTGATAAAAACTGTATTGATCAAAAAATATTTGAAAGCATATAATGGTCTTCAAAGTTTGAAACAGCATTTTCTTTTGAGGTGTGTGTTATGTATGTTGAATTGTTAAGTTAACAAATTAATATTCTGGTGCAATTTTTTTTTATGTGTTGTTATCCCCGAGGTCCCTAACTCTTCCTAATGTTAAACTTACAACTTACTCTTCTCCATTATTTTAAGCTTTATACCAGCAAAACATTCAAGTTGTTGATTGACTCTTCACATTGTTCTCTGCTAGACTTTGTTTCACCTTCTCATGCCAAAATACATTATTTTCATAAAACGTAACACTTATTCTCCTCCATCAAAATTTTAAGATGCATTTCATTTCATTTCACCCCAACATAGTTGGGAAAAGGCTAGGCAGATGATGATGATCCCTCAGCCCGTACCTCTCCGCGTTATACGCTAATGAGTGATAAGGGGAGCGTGGGGCAAGGAGCACAAACACTCGTGTTGGCTCGAGGAGGCCGCCTCTCCCCGTAAGGGCTCTCCACATAAACGGGTAAACGCTCTTACCTTACACTCACACCGCTTCTGAAAATGTTTCATCGCTTAATTTTGACTGAAAAGAGGCTCGGCTCCTTGGTACAGTAAGGATTTAGGTACTTAGGAGTCATAATTACTTAATTATAGATTCCTGTCTGCCTGTAGGCAAGTTTAACTTTATTCTGTGTGTGCATAACACTGCTAACCGAATTTGTTTATTTATCGACATCATAAATTAAGTATGCATTACATTACTAGTGCACAGCATGCTACAACCGTTGGTGCTACATCATCTGCCTAGCCTTTTCCCAACTATGTTGGGGTCGGCTTCCAGTCTAACCGGAAGTAGCTGAATACCAGTATTATACATGGAGCGACTGCCTATCTGACCTCCACAACCTAGTTACTGGGTAATACTATACCCCTTGGTAAGACTGGTTGTCAGACTTTCGGGCTTCTGACTACCCATAACGACTGTCAAAGGTCCACGAATGACAGCCGGGACCAACGGCTTAACTTGCTTTCCGAGGCACGGAGGGGTCTCGGTATGTAAAGATGGTCACCCATCCACAGACCAACCGCGGCAAGCGTAGGTAGCTTAACCTGATCGATCGACCTGTGCAGCTGTTATTATTTAATCTCCTTAGTACTGAGTACGTAATGCCATAATATAAAAACGAAAGACACATGGAATAATGTTGAGAAAGGTGTCTTTTTTGGGACAACTATTTTGTGCTGTAAATTCGTCTGCCTACGAAAAAGTTTACTCAGTGGGCATTGACACAAGTTAGCTTAATATGAATAAACTGAAAGTAGCCAGTGATCACTTGCTACAGTAAACTGTCAACTAAATTACACTGATACTGAAACAAACCAACAACTTTCCCTCCACCGCAGAATAAACAAAAAACGCATGAAACAATTTCAGCAGCTGCTAAAAGGTACAAGTAGCAAAAATGTTTGGACAATTTGCTTGCGTTGCGCGCGTCTGCAGTGAAATCAAAGTGTGGCCGCGGGCGCGGGGTAGCTACGTACCTAGCACTCGTTGGAAGTCCGCTCACGCGCGGGACTCTAACCTAATTACTGCTGGCCGTAGACTGCAGTTCGAATAGACGTGGGGACCTTTAAATGAGGTCTGGTGGTAGAATTAGGGCTGGGAATAAGAATATCTTAGTGTAGACCAAGATTACTGAGGGTCATCAACATTTCATGCCTCTTATTTTTATTCTGCAAAAGATCGCCGATTTGCTAAGAGCAAAAAGTGGTGTATTCGATGAAAGAATTTAATGACTTATCGATCTTGTTCCGGGTCTGTCTGCTTGTGTATGTGGGTTTAAATGTTTGTAAACGCACCCACAATACAGGACAAATTCCTATGTGGAGCAACGTTTTTTGTAAAAACAGAAAAAAAAACATCTTATAATGGCGTAGGTCCTGTGTGGATGGTGTTACCCAATAACTGAGCTGTGTAGGTCAGGGCCCTGTATAAAACAAATTACAATGCGATATATTTTATATAAATAACAATATTGACACATTTTCACGTCACGATTTATGAAAATACTTGTCGGACTGTCAGATTGTTGCCTATATTGTTAAATAGGCTCCAGATAGGCAGTCGCTTCATCTAGAGTACTCAATTCTCAATATTCAACAGCATCCGGCTAGGCTGGAAGCCGAACCCAAAATAGTTGGGAAAAGGCTATGCCACAATGATGCTAAAAATCTGAATTGGAATAATCTATACATAAAATAAAATTGAAGTGTTTGTCTGTAATGTCAAAATAACCGCTTCTTAAAAATGCATATGAAAGTATATACGGTACTTATTTGTAACAAAAAATAGTTTTTAAAATTTTTTGGCTGGTAGGAGTGTTATGTCAAATTTAATTATTTGCCGACATGCACGCGAACGCAGTCGCGGGCACTAGTATAAAATAAAGTGTATGCAACAATATAACTCAGATACAACTAAACTAAAATATTGACAATAAAGTGTTGTTAGATTCGTATCAGCTGTATCTGTCAATACTACAGATTCATTCATCTGTGGCATTGTCAAAGCTCCATCCGGACAAATCTTGCCCCCCAAAGAGGCTATTTCTCGATTGAGTGAGGGCGGCACAATGTAGTTACCAATACAGACCCTTATTATTTAGAGTTGTCAACAAAACGATGTACCTACTCTCTCTGTGATATACTTATTTGAGTAATATTTAAAACCTACACGAGAAGAGAGAGTACCTTTTTAGGGCAAACACAAACAAACAAGTCGGACTTGGAGTTATGTACAGTCAGCAAAAGAGATAGGTATACAGGATCGTCGGATATAGTTGAAGTTTAGTAAGAAACTAATGGATGTTGTCGACTGAAATTTAATTTGATAAACGAGCTGTTTGTTTTTCTATTAATTATATTAAATTTTATTCGAGAACTTACTATATCCGACGATCCTGCATGCTTATCTCTTTTATTGACTGTAATTACTCGTAGTTACACAGATGTCGTGAATATAGATCTTGGTCTTGGTCTTCTCTTTACATACAGTAACGTCGCAACGTTATTTTACGTAGAGTTTTTTGATTTTAAAGCTCTAATCTATCAAATTATGTCAGCATATAAATTAGCCTATAATCCTTCCCACTGCTGGGAAGCAAGCCTCCTCTCTTCGAGAGAGAGTGTGCTGTAATCTACCACGCGGACCCAGTGCGGGTTGGTAGATGTCACATATCTTTGAATTTTTGGTTCTAGGGCATGCCTCATGGTTCTCTTACGATGTTTCCTTCGCCGCTTTGAAAGCAGCAGCGATGAGAAATTTTTGAGGTATTCCACTCAGAGCACTGATTTGCACCGCACTTAGACGAACCGCACCTGAGCACTCAAAGTAAAGCGCCTGGTTGGGTTCGAACCCACGACCTACAACTCATAAGTCGGGGCCGCTATCACTGGGCAACTAATTATGGAAGTACATATGTAGTTGCTCAAATTTTAAAGATATTGATATCTTTCTGATGGAATATTGCCTAAAATATTAAAAGTTGTAATGATTTTCAAATTATTTGTTTACCTATCTCATGGTTCATAGTAATTAAATTCATGCTTGCTGTATCTGTTTGTATTTGTACAAATGGATTGCTCGCTGTTGTATTGCTCAGTATCCGGGAAACTCCCCGGATACCGTGGAGCATGCCCTGCGGCACTAGACTTGGGCTGGTCCAATGGGGGTTACACCGAAATTGCAATCAACATTAATATTCCCTTTGGTAGAACATTCGTAGCATTCAATTTGCTTGTACTTCTTAGCTTATATTGAAAAGCAGGAATTTAACTTTTTCTATCCCTTTAAGTTTCTCATGGATCTTGTAGATTGGATGGTTTTTGTGGATTTTGTTTTGTAGTCTACAACTCTTGCGACTTTCACACTACAGCAAGATTTATTTTTCTAAGGGCTGATTTTTCCAACGCCAGATAACTTTATAGGAGGAATAATAATTTTGAATTTTTGACAGTTCTTCCATAACAAAAACTGTCAGACGTTAATTTTAATCCACGAATAAAAATTTATCGTTTGATTGGAAAATCAGCCCTTTCTCTTACACTTATTTCTTAAAACTTAAACGTATTTTTCTGTTGTACTTACACTTTAAAATCAACAGGTTCATTTCGTGGACATTTCGGGGTTATTTCATTTACGTCTTACTCCATATTATCATGAAAGTGTTCTATTCCAGTGAAGCAGTGTCGTACATAAGTCTTACATTACAAAACCATGGGCGTATTTCGTAAAAAAAAATCCTCGCCATCTATTTACCCAAGATTCAACGGAAGTGCGGGTTCATATATCAGTCGGGACGATCGTAAATATTCTAAACGCCGGTACGGATCACGCATTCACTCATATGTTGCTGTCATTGTGAAGACATTGACTTGTTTGTAAGTGACTAGAGAATTGATTTATAGGTAGTTGATTTATGTGTTAGGAAAGTTTTCTATTATAATTCAATGTGTCCCTGTGTATACAGTATGTAATTTATTTATTTAGCTTCATTTACTTTGTCTTTGTAGAGAATTGGTGGCCCAATGGTAAGGGTCCCGACCTACGAGTTTTAGATCGTGGATCGAAGCGAGACAGGCGCATTATTTGTGTAAATAATTTCATCACCATTGCTCTCTTAACGGTGAAGGAAAACATCGTGAGGAAACCGGTATGTCTAGTAGAACATAGAACCAAAATTTCTAAGACATGTGACATCTACCAACCCGCACTAGGCACGCGTGGTAGATTACAGCCCACTCCCTCTTATAGAGAACATTATAGGCTGATTATATGCTACTTTGACGTAAAGCATGCTTTTGTAAATAACAAATATTAAGTTTTTTTTAAATTAACCTTTTCAGCATTAACCTATCGCATAATTTACGGTTAAAACATTATTTTATTTTAAAACTCGTAAATTGAACACGGAAACTTAACAAAGTTGTTTGCTCTCTCGCAATAAATTACCTTTACCTCCAACTTTCTTCTTTCTAAATAAGAAGGTGAGAATTTCTAAGCGCCGCATGACTAGGCCTAATGCGCTCCTTATATTGTTGAGTTAGAATTCTGTATTATCAAGATCTCGTTACTAGTTTACCCTACGCACAAACCAATTTGATGCATTCAATTTCGAAAGATTATAATATTGTTAGGACAGAAGTGAAATCACAATTAAATAGGAGAATTATTTGATATCCTCAAAACTAATCACATGAATTATAAAAATAATTATCAGTCATAGCAAAATTACAATCAGAGGAACAAAATCATCACTAATCAAATTAAAGAAATCAACAAGAGATTATTGAAAAACCAGATCACACCGAACGGCTGACGGCTGACGGATAGCGCTTCTGCACGTAACGCTGTCAAAAACCATAAACCGTCAAACAAAGACCAGAGAGCCTGGCGTGCCGCCTGCGGCAGCCTTCTTTCAGTTAGCGCGTCCCCTGCGCTCCTGGGCCGGGTAGTAGTATCCAACACGGCCATCCTGATCATGCGTCGTCCTCGACAGCATCAGAAAGGTCCGGCAAGCTTTGCATGGCTGCTCCATGGGTTTCGTCAGCTGGACGGGAAGGCCCAGCGACTGGCTCTGCAGCACGATGAGCGGAAGTGGTGTCTTCTGTGAAACCAATAAGAAAGACTACCGTCCCTCGGAGAGCACACACATCTGCCTATTCTTTTGCTTGCAGTCAATTCGTCTTACGTGGCCTTTTTCTTTCATTCATCAGACACATCAATTGACTAGCTAAACAGTCTATTGGATACCAAGACGTCATCTTTACTCCTTAAAGTTCTATACATCACATAGAAACATCATAACGCATGTCATCGACATTCATACATCATGCAAGACAGATGACAATGATGATGAAGATGATGGTGATGTTCATTCACGGTCATGTAGGGTGATTACCAAATCACCGAAAGGAACGTCTCGCAGTCCGTCCTCTACATGACCCATCGTGTAGGGTGATTACCAAATCACCGAAAGGAACGTCTCGCAGTCCGTCCTCTACACGGCCTATCGTGTAGGGTGATTACCAAATCACCGAAAGGAACGTCTCGCAGTCCGTCCTCTACACGACCTATCGTGTAGGGTGAAACCGGTCAGGTACCTCGCAGTTTACCTGACGTAGACGTCTCGCAGTCCGTCTACTGTCTCACCCCAAGATCTGCAGAACCCTCTATGGCAATGCAGACCTCTCACGATACGCAAGCATACTCACGCTCGAAGAATGCAGCGCAAGTCTCAGGACACCACTCGCCTTTCCAGAGTACCATGTACTGAGCAGCAGCTTGCGTCGTCTTGCCACAGGAGCCGGTCAACAAGCGCAGCTCACACCACCCACTCAGCAGCGCGCGTGTGACCCTGTAAGGCCCGGTCAACAAGCGCAGCTCACACCACCCACTCAGCAGCGCGCGTGTGACCCTGTAAGGCCCGGTCAACAAGCGCAGCTCACACCGCCCACTCGGCAGCGCGCGTGTGACCCTATAAGGCCCTCGCATCCCGTGGTCCATCTTTCCAGTTGCCTGCGAAAACCAAATCATTCACATTAAAAACTTTTGGTATGCGTCGGTTACGATTTACATAATCGTCCTGACGTGACTGCTTTTGTTTTAGTAGATCAGTTGCGCGGATTAGCGTAACTATCTTTGTGCTTCACAATTCGACTGTACACCTTCCAAGCCGACATCACGAAACAGTGACCTGATGAGGTCACCGCGTCGGTGCCCACCGGCAGATTTAACGGCGACGCCTGAGTCGTCTTCTGTTTGGTCACGTTGTGGAGAATGTTCAGAACGGTGCGGCCGTACCTCTCGACCTAGATCTTGTGAGGGCTCGGCCTAACCTGACCTTGACTTATTATTCGGCCAAGATATTCAACCTTCGTCCACTGTGGCGCTCATCAACAGTACGTCGACTATGTAAACCAGAACTTCTACCGCGTCAATGAACTTGCGCAGCGTTTTGTTGATGAGTTGACACACAATGGGCGAATTTGTCAGACCGTATGGCATTTTTAAGTACTCATAAACGCGGCTGTTACTACAACGAAATCAGCCTCTAGTGCAACATTAGCAAACTCAACCGTAAGGGGTGCGTAAGACGTGGACACAATTTCGTGGTTACTAATACCCTTCAACACACAGTAGGTTTTACTGCGCAAACCAAATGTTTTACCACGTCGGACTATATGAGAGAGACATTAAGCGCGTCGCTGTCTATTAACACATCGACCAGTATGTCGTGTACTACTGCGGTGGTTATGTCGCTGTTTCTTTCGCAGGGTCCTGACAAAAATTTACTTTTCGTTTGTTCTGCTGACCCTGTGGTCCAGACGATCTTTCTTTGGCGAAACAAACGTCCTCCGTATGCCCTATCTTTTTACAGATTCGTGCAGGTTGGAACGTTGGGTCGAACTTTGGACACTGACTCGGACGGTTTAGATCTTTTAGCCGCTGACCGCAGTTGTGCATCGTCTATGCACAACTGCGGTCGCAGTTGTGAAGCGTCATTTGTGGGTGCTTTGCTTGGTCCTTACGTCTTCAGAGAGAACCGGCTTTATACTTGGTCCTTTACATCTTCAGAAAGTAGTCTACTTTCGTCGGAAGAAAATGATAGTGCAAGATAACAAAAGGGGGATCTCAACACAACTTTTGCTGTTTTTAATAGCCGTCTGTTGGCGAAAATGAATGAGTTTTTTATTTTGTTGTTGAATGGAAACTTACCGTTACTGTTAGCCTGCAACAGCCCAAAACCAACTACTTCCAGCTTTTTCGATCCAGGGCTAAAGTGGACTACTGGTCGAATGAAATCTTTCAACATTTCGGTAATATGTCGGATGGTTGCCAAAATGTCAAACTGCTTCCGGATTTTATTGCATCCGTATGATTTTGATTTTCAACAGCTTGCAGAGGTTGAATTTTTGCTACGTTAGGCATCAGCTACAAGCTATTTGCAGTTGCTAGAGAATACTATATTTTATTTCTATATTTGAGCGTCTGACTAGCTTCAACTTTATTTTTAAGCGACACATTCTACATTCCTCTTGATCCTATCATAAGTTATTTCCTAAACTATTTCCATTACTCTTATTGTGGACAGGTGTCAGCCATAGCACATCTCAATTATTTCAGTTTATTTAAAAAACTTCAACTCAGTCGCCAATCTGTCCCAACCACCTTTCTAATGTCGTCGGTCCATCTAGCTGGGGAGCGTGCCTATACGTGGCCTCCACTCCAGGACTCGTCTGCAGACGGCGCGTACGTGTTCCACGCGCGCCTCAAAGAGATGTCAGCATTTAGGAGGGGCCTTAGGGCCGAAGCCTGCTGGGTCAGCGGGATTGTCCGAAAGGGTTACCGCTGGTCCGGAACATAAAGGGCTAAGGAAGGAACACGGGTGGGTTTTAGTCAGTAAGAGTCTGACACTCCCTTCTCCGCTCCACCCAGAGCGGGAGGAGTCATTCGATGAATTCCCATCCGCAAAAACTCCTTCGACAAACAAGCCAGCCCATTGCCACTTCAGCTTGCTTACTCTGCAAGCTATGTCGGAAACTACAATTCTTTTCCGGATAATGTAATTCCTGATTTTTTTTTAAAGAAACTCCGAGCATTGCCCGCTCCATAGCGCGCTGAGCGGCCTTAAATCCTATCATAAGTTATTTCCTTAACTATTTCCATAATTTTTATCCTAGACAGGTGTCAGCCGTAATACGTCTCAATTGTTTCAGTTTATTTAAAAAACTTAACGGCTCATATAAAGGGCTGTAATGTCCGTATCCTGTCTGGGATTTATT
Organism: Mesoligia furuncula; assembly: GCA_916614155.1. Taxonomy (NCBI): domain Eukaryota; kingdom Metazoa; phylum Arthropoda; class Insecta; order Lepidoptera; family Noctuidae; genus Mesoligia; species Mesoligia furuncula. Next base: position 12,763,626 of record OU744793.1, on the reverse strand, counting down.
CTGGTTGTTAGGGATTAGGAGTCGTAAATTATTTTCCTTCAGGTTAATTTATGACCGGTTTGGGCGACAGACCGTTGTCTCACGTCTTTAATGGGGTGACATATAATTTTAACTTGTCTTTTTTATAAATATAAGTCTATTTAAGGTGATATAAACACGTTTAATTAGTTTAATGACCGAATGGAATTAGATATTCGTTCTCGTTCAGGTGGTGCTGAGATTCAAAGTCTTTGCACCGTCCGTTTTGTGATGAAATTAAAAGGGATTGGTTGTAGACGTTGCGCCATGTTGTCGGCTCAAGCTCGTCTCTCTCACTAATTAAGCAGAACAAATAAGCTACTGATGGAATAAGACCGACTTAATTATTTTCACTTCACTCGAAGGGGTTTACAGAATTTTGAAATAGAATCCCAGGTTACCGTTTAATGGGGATAAAAGTAAATTCATTCGTGTTTTTATTTAGACACATGCGGATCTTTTTTTTCCTTAAAGTATTAGGTTATTTTTTAATTTGTACCTTTCTTTTTTTACCCTTCGTTTTCTTTCAATAATAAAAACCGGCCAAGTGCGAGTCGGACTCGCACACGAAGGGTTCCGTACCACAAGGCAAAAACGCCGAAAAAAACACGTTTGTTGTATGGGAGCCCCCTTATTTTTTTTTTAATATTTGTTGTTATAGCGGCAACAGAAATACATAATTTGTGAAAATTTCAACTGTCTAGCGATCGCGGTTCTTAAGATACAACCTCGTGACAGACAGACGGACGGACGGACAGACAGCGAAGTCTTAGTAATAGGGTCCCGTTTTTACCCTTTGGGTACAGAATCCTAAAACTCTGTACAAAAATGAAACTACTTACTATGCAGTGTAGAAACTTTCAGTCCCGGGCACCTAAAAACTATTTGTTTTTTTATCTGGCAGCCACTGGCAAAGTAATGTTCGCAACTTGCCGCGATATTTTCGCAGTTCAAAATACCTTGAATTAATATGAAAACAACAAGAGTCAGTCTGCGAACCGCGATGTGCCGCGTCGAATCACAGCTCCAATATTTCATCGTACATCTGAATTTAATGAGCAGCATTTGTTTCAACGCAATTTAAAACGCCTGTTTAGATGTTCGGCCAGAATTTTATGATCAAACAACACATGTTTATCATTTGTTTTTTGTTAATAAGTACAGATTTTATTATCAGCGCTGCGCCTGCTTTTTCTTCCGCGTGGATTTCTTAGTTTCTATTACAAAGTCCAACAACCCATTTCATCTTCATAGGGGTTGATTTAAAAAAAAGAGAGTGCAGATATTCCTCAGAGTTCAAGCCATCTCCACACTAACTAAACGTTATCTGAACAGGTTTTCAAGGTCCGAAGGCGAGAACACCCAATGAAACGCACAAACTGTTTCAAGTAGGTCAATTTTATTCACAAGGAACCGCACATTACAAAAAAAATCCAAAACTATATATGGTTTGCTCGGTAACGAAACCATAGCGAGATGTAATTCGATCCTAACGCCATCTAGGGAAGCGTCAGGTAAACCTTTCACATAAAATATTAGACATACCGCCCACCAAGGACATATTGCAGAATGTCCTTCTCTTAGTCTAAACCGCCCACCGTGCAACATGTCACATGTCTAGTAATATGGGGCGCACAGGTACGAAATTTTAACTTAATAATAACATTGGGTAAGTTTATAAAGACAAAAAAAAACAATTTAGTAATTCTTATAAACAACATACATGTATCCTATTATGAACAATACATATTCTTAAATTATTCCTTACAAATACAAAGTTTAAGTTGCTACAGGAAGAATAGCCAATTTCGTAATAGGTCTCTTTATCAGGGAATTTTTAGTTCTAATAGTAACGACTCGAGTGATTCCGTCGGGGCCAGGATGTTTTAACTCGATCTTCCCCAGCAACCACTTACCAGGAGGTAAATCATCCTCTTTTATCAGAACTATGCCGCCTATGGCTGGTTCTGGATTTTGGTGAGCCCACTTATGGCGTTGTAAAAATTGATTTATGTAATCTTGTGACCACCGCCGCGAATAGTCCTGTAACATTCTTTGGGAAAGTTGCCACCGTCTGAGACTAGAAATGTTAGCCCTTTCGAAATTCGAATCAGGGGCTAGGACGAGTGGTTCCCCAACCAGAAAATGCCCCGGAGTTAACACCGTTAACTCATTTTGATCTATACAGGAAAGCGGTCTCGAGTTGAGGCACGCCTCAATTTGTGCCAACACCGTCGTTAGTTCCTCGAACGTTAATGTAGAGTTCCCTATAACCCTTCTGAGGTGATATTTAGTTGACTTTATTCCTGCCTCCCATAGACCGCCGAAGTTTGGAGCGTGAGGAGGAATAAAGTTCCACTTTGTACCATTATTTGCTAAGCACTCAACCAATTCGGGAATGAATTTTGATTTTTCTTCATTAAATAATTCCTGCAGCTCTCGCGCAGCGCCAACAAAATTTGTGCCGTTGTCACTGTGTAGTTCTGCACAATGCCCACGCCTCGCCACGAACCTCTTAAAAGCGGCCAAGAAACCGTTGGACGTCATGTCACTGACTGCCTCGATGTGAATCGCCCGCGTAGACAGACAGATGAAGAGCGCGATGTACCCCTTGAAGGACTTATTACCACGTCCTTTAGACACTCTGACGTTTATCGGGCCAGCGTAATCGACGCCACTGTACAGAAAAACCTTATTTGGTGTAACACGAGGAGATGGTAGCTGTCCCATTAGTTGGCTTCTGGCTTTATTGGTATACCTAATGCAAGTAACGCATTTTCTAAAATAGGACTTTACTAAAGGTTTAACCCCTACAACCCAATACCGAGATCTCAAGTAAGCGATCATAGCTTGAGGCCCGCCATGCATCGTTTTTTGATGCGCCTCGCTTATGAGATGCTTCGTAAGGAAGGAATCTTTAGGTATAAGTATTGGATGTTTGCGATCATAACTCAACTGAGACATCTCTAGTCTACCTCCCACTCTAACTACTCCTTTTGAGTCCAAAAATAAGTTTAACGATTTGTACTTTCTTCCCTTTTTTCCTAAAGATCCCGTCTTCTTAAGTTCTTGTAACTCTTCCTCTTGACCCTTTCTAATACATACTTCCATCGCCTCCTCTAGGTCTGTCGTGCATAACTGTTTATTTCTCTCCTTATTAGCAGAATTGATTCGTAGGTGCAAGAACTTCCGACAGTATGCTACTACCCTGATCATCCTTGAAAGCGATGAAAATCTGTCCCAAAAGGAAATGTCAAGGATACCCGAATGGACCTTCACTTCCTCCAATTTAGTAATCAAGTGTTTAGGTTTTTTATATTCTATCACTGATTGCCTTAAAAACTCTGGTCCATTGAACCATATCGCAGTATTGCCGAGTTCCCCCGGAGTCACGCCACGAGAGGCACAATCCGCTGGATTCTGTTTGGATGGAACGTGTGACCAATATTGTGTATCCAATGTGCTTAAGATTTCTGAAATGCGATTGGCCACAAACGTTTTCCAACGGCTTGGATGACTATTAAGCCATGCGAGAACAACTTCGGAATCCGTCCAAGCGTGCACATCTAATACATTCAGAGTTTTAGCAACGTCCGCCATCAACTTAGCTAATAGAACGGCTCCACATAGTTCTAACCTAGGTATTGACACCTGTTTAATGGGAGACACCTTGGTTTTCGAGGTAACTAACGCAACTTGTATGTTACCCTCTGCATCTATAACTCTGATGTATACCACTGCAGCGTAGGCCATTTTTGAGGCATCCGAAAATCCGTGTAGCTCTGTCTTTACATTGCTAGATTTAGTGTTAAGCCAACGTGGGATTTTAACGTTCACTAAAGAAGATAAGTCCTTACGGTAAGTAATCCATTCCTTTAATAAACTACTGGGCACTTCTTCGTCCCAACCTATACCCGCTAACCAAAGCTTTTGTATCAAAATTTTAGCTAAAATGATGCTAGGTGACAACCAACCTAACGGGTCAAAAAGCCTAGAAATATCCGATATAATTTTCCTTTTACTTACAGGTTCCGTCGGGAGAGGCAGTTCTACAGAGTACTGGAAAACATCAGCGCGAGGATCCCAGGTAAGTCCGAGTATTTTAGTAATATTATCTATTTTTATTTTTACTTCCTCAGCCTTATCCCTTTTGCTTTCTCTTATCTTATGTAGTAATTCTTCGCTGTTACTTATCCATTTTTGTAATGGAAATCCCCCTTTAGCTAGAATATTTTTTATTTCTGTATGAATTTTATATCCTTCCTCTACGCTTTCTGCTCCTGTCATTAAATCATCCATGTAGAAATCATTAAGAATGATTTTTGCTGCTAATGGATGATCCTTCCCTTCATCATAAGCAACCTGATGTAAAGAACGCACTGCTAGAAATGGCGCCGATGAAGTACCAAATGTAACCGTCACTAACTCAAATTCTTCAATTTCTTTTTCAGGACTATCTCTCCAAAGAACCCTCTGAAACATGGTATCATCTCTATTGACCAGAACTTGTCTATACATTTTAATGATATCAGCACCTATACAAATTGGATGTGTTCTCCAACGCATAACCGTATGTCGTAATTCTGCTTGCAATCTCGGGCCAACCATCAAGTCATCGTTTAACGATACCCCATTTATTCCTTTGCAGGAAGCCTCAAATACCACGCGCACCTTAGTTGTTTGCTTATGTTCCCGGAGTATTGCGTGATGAGGTAAGTACAACCCTTTATTCTTTTCTTCTGGAGATACCTTTACCATATGGTTAAGTTCTATGTACTCTTGCATCACCGCAGTGTAATCCGCCTTTAATTTGTGATTCTTTGAAAGTTTAAATTCTAAACTCTTTAACCTTTTTTCAGATATGAACCTAGATTCACCATCCTTACAACTTTGGTTACCATCCCGGAACGGTAACCTTACAATGTAGCGCCCGGTTTCGTCTCGCTTTGTGGTATTTGTAAAAATATTCTCACATTCCGTTTCCTCTATACTAAGTATTTTTTCAGTTCCCGATGGCTCCGCTTCTAGCTCCCAGAATTTACGTAAGAAGTCATCAGGCTGAATATTGGAATGCATGACAGTGATACAAGGATATGAATTGATGTCGGACGAATTTCCTGTACCGACAACACCCGAGAGAATCCATCCGAATTCTGTTTGTTGTGCTACGAGAGATCCACTGGTACTCTTTTTGATTCCATCTTGAATAATTTGGCTGAATATCTCAGCACCTAATAAAATGTCAATTTTATTAGGCGTGTGATACTCAGGATCGGCCAAATCGTCTTCACTCAACTTTACCCATTCTACCCTGGTTGCTGTTACAACTGGGAGAAGGGATGTGATGGACTTCAAAACGTATGCATTCACTTGAACGCTGTAATCTGAATTCACTCGAGAACGTATATCCACAACTACGGAGGAATTAGACATAACTGTTTTATTACCACCTACACCCGTTACACGGTGTTTTGTTAAAGTTTTCTTTAACCCTAAATATTGAGCCATTGACTCCGTGATAAAAGAGCCTTGAGACCCTTGATCTACTAATGCGCGAACCACACGATATGTTCCATCCTTTGACTTGGCTTTTACTAAAGCCGTAGGTATTAAAACCATATCCGTACAATTTCCTGTCGAAAGGCATGAAACTATTGGCTTAGTAGATCCCTCCGCTTGTACAGCGGCCTTTTGAGTTTCCTCCATTGAGGTACTCTTCCCAGTAGCAGCTGACGCTGCTTCCTTCTGAACAACGCCCGTGTCCTCACCAACAGACCCAGAACCACCGCTAGGGTGGAGTAAAGTATGGTGGCGTCTTTTACATACATGGCATTTGACGGTGTTTCTACAAAATCTGGCAGAGTGGTTACTACCCATACAAACGAAACATAGCCCATTTTTCTGTACGAAATCACGTCGAGTATCGTTATTTTCTTTAGCAAAACCTTTACAAGCAGTTACTTTATGAGCAGCAGAACAAAAGGGGCAAGATAACTCCGCTTTTTCTTTCCCTACCACATGGAAAGACTGCGAACTCTTTTGAACATGAGGTTTATTTTCTAAATTTTCTAGACCTCGAAAGCGGCCAGTTAAAAAATCAGTAAATTGAGCAAAAGTAGGCAAATCATCCGTTGTATCCGAAGCTACTTTTAATTCCCAGGCTTTCCTGGTTTCCTTGTCCAATTTGCCGCTAACAATGTGTATTATTAGTATGTCCCAAGAAGTAACATCTATCCCTAAATTTTTAATTGAACCCAAACAATCAGATGTGGTGCTAAGTAATCTTTTTATGTCAGTGGCTGATTCTACTGTTAAACTCTTTTGATTAAACAAACGTTTTAAAATTCCATTTGCTAAGAATCGTTTATTGTTGTACATTGCCTCTAATTTTGCCCAACTAGCTGTATAATTATTCGATGTTACATTAATGTTTCTTAATAGGTGCTCTGCGTCTCCGGTTAAGTAACCTTTAAGGTAATATAATTTTTGCGCATCGTCTAGAGTTTTATTATTGTGTATTAACCCTACAAATAAATCCCTAAATGTCTGCCACTCACTATAATTTCCAGAGAACACAGGTATCTTAACCTCAGGTAACTTAAAGTTCCTAAATCCTGTACTACAGCTAGCTCCTGGACTAACATTACACGTTCCACTAGATATTTTCATATTGTTTAATAATTCTTTCAGCTCGCTTTTAAACTGTATATAGAACTCTTCGACCTCATCATATAAGCAATTCTTATGATAATTTGAACTAAGTAAATCAGACTTTTTTACCTCACTAATTATTTTTACATGCGTGTTGTAGAATAATTCCCATTGCTGTTCTAAGTTTTCAATCCTAGTTTCTATATAACAAACAGTTAGACGCTCTTTAGGGCTCTTTTTAAAGTTAGATTTTGACTTGAGCATTTTTGCATTAATGTCTTCCTGAATGTCGTTAAGCGACTCCATTTTTAATTAAAAAAAAACACAAATATAAAATACACAATTTTCTTGCAACTAGATACAAACACTATGAATAAACTTATTGTCCAGTAAACACGTTCAATAACACCACAAAAATTCTAAGTTTCTTTGAAGCACCACGATATTTTTCTAAGTCCCAGATTACGTTTGAAATTTTACAAGTGTTTTAAACTTGTATTTCTGGGTAAAATCGGGCATAGGTTCCCCGTCTGAACCACTTTTTTCTTAAAATTAGCACAAGTCCAAACTAATATTTCCAAACGGCTAAGTTAATTATCTAGTGATTTTAAGGTTCAAATTTCAATGCACTTTCTTCAATTGTTGAAGTTATTTTCTTCTTAGTAATAAGGTCGAAAATGTACTCACGATTTCTCCACTATGCACTCACTGACACTGATACTCGACGTCTCACGCATTGAGATAGGAAAAACATGGAGAGGCCGCGTTATTCTATACATACATTTGCTTATACAAATATGAGTGAAATATGATTCAGAATACGAAATATCGATTTGTCTCGTTCTTTCTAATAAGATAATCGTATTTGATAAAAGAGACAACAATATTTTAAGTTGTTGCTCATTTTGGCAACATTTTGACGTGACGTAATACAATTGTAGGTAAGGTGCCGTATCAGCCATCTTTTGCGACAAGTTTCGTGGTAGTTTTGCTGTCAAATGGTTGTTTACTTTTTGTATTATTGAGATTTGCGAGAAATATACAAGGATTTTACCTTTTAAAACTGCATGCAAATGTTGGAAAACAACAATTCAACATGTCTGTGTGTTGTATTGTGAAGTGTGGTGCAAGAAAGAATGAAAATCAACCTCTAATGTCTTTGCAGAGGTTAATAGCCGGTTTTCATGCAAAAATACATTTAATAATACACATTCGATGATACAGTTGTGACACGATCATGAATTTATGGCTAAAGTATTGATATTTGGGTTCATTTCCGTATAATAGACCTTTTTAGTATATTTTGTTAATTCATTTGTTTGTTTACAATAATATGTCAAATGGAATAGGGTTGTACCGTTGCCGTAATAGTTTTCTCCGCTGAAACGTCATCGACATATTCTGCGATGTGAACATAAATAATTCTGTGTCTTATTCGGTCCGAGTGACCTTGCCAGGTCCGTCCTCTGGTTCACAGCACCGAAATTAAAATATTTTATTTCACATAAACCTACATGGCCACTTAGGAAACGTCAGTAGCTAGGTCATCATCATCATTTCAGCCGAAAGACGTCCACTGCTGGACATAGGCCTCTCCCAAAGGGGGGGGGGGGGGGGGGGGTTGCCATAATCGCCACGCTTGGCAGGCGGTTTGGTGATTGCAGTATAGTTTGGTGGTGAAATGCATAGAGAACGCTGCTGCCCATTCTCCGGTACGACCCTTAGTCGCCTTTTACGACACCCACGGGAAGTATGGGATAGTGCTATTCTTTAAGTCCGGCACCACACAGACTGTGGAGTTTCTTGCCAGTGCAGTAGCTAGGTGCACGGTTCCAATTGGTTGCTTCCTATGGGGAAGAACTGGCAAGAAACTCCACAATTTTTACAATGTTTTCTAATTTGTTAAGTACCTGGTACTGATTTTAATAAATAAATAACTCGTTTTTTATTAAATTTATGGACTATCTGTTTCTCTCTTCTCGCCACTGCAGATTTATTACCGAAAAAACTCAGTGAAAGCTGAAGTGACGGTAACAGAGAGTTTTTACATTTGGTACTAACGCTATCAGATGCATTTATAAGTAGGTATCTTATTATATTGCCATTTGTCTTCACAACTGGTTTGTACATAATACACATTGTTTGTACATAATACAGGTTTGTACATAACTATAATATTTTCTCTGAAAATTCTAACTCTAATAAAAGATTTTCTTTTTTGACATGTATACCTACCGATAAATAGTTCAGTAATTAACCATGAGTCTTTCGTTTCAAGCATCACAAAAGATTATAAATAAAGTATTTTTGCTCACTTTATTTATATGAAAAACTATAAAGTTACCGAAAATAAAGTAACAAACGTTATTATAAAGTATGGTTGGCAACCGTAATTACAACTGACTTTAATTTAGTAAGTTATTATGATCCAAACGTAATAACTAGTAAGACTCATATTTAGTATCGATACTCGATAATAGTAACACCTATGTTCCTTGATTGACACAACCCTAGCAATGGCAGCCATTTTATGCGACAAAACGAGTTGTAGGTATACACCCTTTTTTTGTAGGTATTTCCAGTCCATACTTTTTTATGTCAATGGTCTCACGCCGCACTTGTGGCGCCCTCTGACGGCCGCTTCGCGAACTCCTCTGCCTGGCTCCTCCACGCAACGTCACTCCTCCGGCACCCAGCCGGATCCTCTGCTTCGATGACGTCACCGCTGACGCCTCGCTGTAGGGATGCTCTGGACAGCAATCCACTGCCCAGTACTAACGTTGCGGGGTGTTAATCACCACATGACCACACCACCACCGATGACTAACAAAAACACCTTCACGCCAATCCGACTCCGAAGGACCATGAACAGGTTTTCAAGGTCCGAAGGCGAGAACACCCAATGAAACGCACAAACTGTTTCAAGTAGGTCAATTTTATTCACAAGGAACCGCACATTACAAAAAAAATCCAAAACTATATATGGTTTGCTCGGTAACGAAACCATAGCGAGATGTAATTCGATCCTAACGCCATCTAGGGAAGCGTCAGGTAAACCTTTCACATAAAATATTAGACATTATCATAATCGGTGCAGCTGCAGCGGTTTAGCCATGATAACGTAACAAACAGACAGAAACACTTTCGAATTTATAATATTCGTATGAAAGCATTCGGTGTAGAATTTCATATAAAGTGCCACCGAATTTATCTAGATCCCCCGTCCTAGTGACAGATGACGGGGGCGATAATTAGTATGATCGTGCTATTCCGGGAGAGCGGCTGCCCTTCCTCAGCGTCGGCTAAAAATGGCTCAATCAGTCAAACTGCGCGTCTATGGCACCGAATCACACACGTTTGCCGTAGTAATGAACTTTAGACGAGTTCTGATGACTTCAAAGTTTGTACTTAGATGTGGATTGAATAAAAATTGATCGTTATTTTTACACACATTTCCAATTTTCTAAAAGGGAGGGGGGAAATGTTTTATTTTTAGCAATAGGTCAGGAGAAAGCAGATGTATAGATACAGTTTAACACCGTGTAACTGTGTTTTCAGTTTAAAAACTCAAGAAGTCCGAAATACATCTGCTAACACAGCACGATCTGAGAATCAAATGCAGAATCTCCGATTTTCCGGGGATGCATTTAAGTAACCCGCGAAAATTCAAATTTACTTGCGTTTTTTGCAATGTGCAGGTCAGTGTCCGGTCCGGGGGCTTTACAAAATTATACTCATAAAAATCAGGAATCAACACCTTAAGTTAGAATTGGGCTCAAATGTCATGATTTCATGAAATACTTAATTCTCCTACCATAGAAATACCTTCTTTCATATATTTATGGCTCCTACAAACAGGCGCGACACGCGATATAATCGCGCGCGATACAAAGGCACCGCTCGTTGCGCGACTTGTGGTGCCTTTGTGTCGCGCGCGATTATAGTCATTTGATAGGGTAATATGAACTTAGAGAGTAATATTGATGATTTTTATGGTTATAATTCTATAAATAAATATTTATTACGACCGCAAATCATATTTAGATCAACATACAACCTAATACTGACCCGCAAATTGCAAGAAACGTAAGAATTTTTAACTTCGCGGCCTTCCTTGACGCAGAAAGAAATTCTTGTCACGTTACCTATCTACTATACACAAATAAAGGTAGTATTGTATCTTTTCTATCCTAACAAATTACGTTTTAAATTATACGTAGGAGGTAGAAAGTAACGTATCGTAAAATGAAATGGAAACGTTTTGCTGAAAGCCTGAAAACAATCCTTTGAGGTATCGACTTAAAGTTTGCGAGGGGACTTTGTCGAATGAATTTCCATAAATACGGGTTGTATGCGTTTGTGATAAAGTTGCATGCAGACATCCGTACTTACATAGTATTTTAGATTCAAGTAGGTAAATATTTGATGATAATACCTAAATATTTGATGTTTTTTTTTAATTTTGTAATTAGTTTAACAAAAATTCATTTATTTAAGTAGGTAGTTTATGTTTGTCTGCCTTTACAAGCAACATTTTTTAAGAAAACACTATCTTTCATTATTCAGTTTCTAACAAACTGGGGTAATTTGTCAGAGAGTAGAAAAATTAAGAACGCCTGTCTAAAAATAAATTAAGAGGCTAAAATGTTGTACTCATAGTTGAACTTTGAATTCGAGCACACTCATTCCTAGTTGACACAGCACATTTACCTAGTTGAATGAGTTAACAACTATGTGGATTGCGTCACCTAAACTAGAAATATTTCATACTAAAAACCAGCTTTGTGAGAACCTTTTTTCACACAAAAAATCGTTGTTCCTCACAAAAATTATCCTTGCATCTTGAGTGCGTCTGCAAATAAAAATCTCATTTGCAAAAGCCTTTTCGAACGCGTTTATAGATACATGTAAAAGCTACAGTATCGAGTTCGAATTTAAAACCAATTCAAAGCAAAGAAGGTACTTATTTAAAAAAAAAAGGCCAGAGGGGTCCTATCAAGAAAAATCAAAGGGCTTACAAGACATGCAAAAAGTCGCTGTCATGTTGCAGGCGATCGAGTGAGTTCGGTCGCACTTTGAGTAACTCAATCCAGCGCTCAAAGGGACAGCCACCTCAAATAGATGGCCCGTCGCACTTTAGATCCGAATACGTGGATCTTCTGTGAGTTATTCAATTTGTATTTGTGTAGATGTATTGACGCTGGATGTGGCACGTTTGGGGGATGGAAGTTTGGGCGTTTGTGTCGTTATTTTTTTGAAAATATGTTGACTGTTAGAGTCACACTTATGTTTCACACACATCGGTGAGGATTATAAACAAGCACAATAGATAATTGCGAAACAAACCCACAAAGGTAATGTCTTTCGATTTGACCATTCAACAACATTCATTGCGTAATTCACGTTGTCAAGCAAATTGAATTGGGTGAATTTTTCAAACATATGAAGCAATGGTTCAATAATGTCCTTCAAAATTCTTCGGTTATGCAATTGGTGTTATGGGTGCACATGTAAGGCTATTACTTATAAATCATCATAAAAGCCAACATGAATGATATATACCAACAATCATATAAATTCCTGGAACTCTCTCCTACCATTCAACCTGCAGATCGTGCGTACGCCTTGCATACGCACACAGAACTTTAATCAACCGTAACATCGGACACCAAAGCACTGTCATATCCAGCAGTCCTATGATCCCGCTTGCATCTGCATCCCCGCGGGACGTGGCTGGCTGTGCCGGCTAGCAGGGCGGGATCGATCCGCCCCAGTCGCGTGCCGAGCGCCCTGCGAGCAGGACGACCGCCCGCCCGAATCAAAAGCCTTCGCGTTTAGGCGGGAACGCGTACCAATCGCGAATTTGATAACAAATAAACTGTATTACGTTAGATAATTAGTTCCTTATTTTAATTAAGGACAGTAATTAGTGATAGTATAATTTTCGAGTGAATTATCGTAGTTTTGTGTGCAGTGATTAGGGTAGTTTGTGTACCGGATTTAGAATAGATAATGAATTCAGTATTTTAGGTGTACATTTTGTAGTCAATTTACAGTAGTTGAATTTTTAGCAAGGTATGATAATGAGCGCGAATTTCTCACTTTTCAATAGCGATTTCTCGATACATTGAGGATTATTAATAAATACTTGAGAAAGTAAACAATAAATTACTTTTCCTTAGCTTCGGTTAGTCCCCCAATCGGTACGAGTTTCCAACTCTCATTTATCACAGAATTGGCCAACTTTGCCAGTACTTTGGTATCTCCTTTAATTCGGAAATATTTTGTTGCAAATTGCCAGGGAGAATTGTGGGGATAATTTATATCGAACTTAATAATATTATCGTAATCTTTCAATGTTCATTAGGCTTAACTTTAAAATAAATGACATCCTGAACTTTTAATTGGAGTTGAAGATTGGCCTGTTCCCCTTTCAAATAAATGTTGTTATTACACAAACAAATGACAACTGACGAAATAATTGACTATCGCCTGAAATTACTCGTCATTTTTATTTATAGCTGTTTCAGCCATTACGAAAAAGTGGACGAGATACTCGACGGTATAAATTGGCGGGAACGACTGTAGTGCAGCTTTTAATTAAGCTGCATTGTCAACATGGAATACTTTTTGTTCATGTGAATTTAAAATATTTCGTTTCATAATAAATTGGGGTGTCACGTTTGAAAGTACGGGTGGTTTGAGTAGGAGAGGATTGAGATACTGATAAAATATACCGTTTCTGTTAGCCTGTATCATCCCACAGCTGGGCAAAGGCCTATGACTTCCAGTGCTTGCGATCCAGTGCTAATGTGAACCGCTTGTCGTTTGTTTTGTCCATCTTCTCTATTTTTCACTGTACCTACCTATGTCCTTGTTGGATGGCCAAAGATCGACAATCTGCAAACTTGTAACACTCTATCGGGTACCCTATAAAAAGATTTTAAACCTGCCATGATCTTGTTGCGGTCAGAGCTTAAATCTTATTTCATTTATGAGTTTATTGTCTTCAAATTCTAAGCTGAATATTTTTTTTTATTAATATAAGCCACTTATTTGACAAACAGTTTACCGTTAAAATATAAGTCAATAACGGGGTCTACGAACTATGAGTAATATTCTTGTAAGGTCAAAGTTACGGTGACAAAGCGTGGGTGATACTACGTTTTTATTTACAGTCATTAATTTTATTCAGAGAACAATTTAACTCGCTGTGTTCAATTTCAATGTTATTATTTTTATGAATATATTAGATACATGTGTAAAGACGTTTTGGGAATTCCAAAACTTTCATTAATAGGAACCCGGTGAACATCGTACCACGTTTCAAAATGTAGATTTTTTCGATTTTGCAGCTGTTCCTTTGGGTTTTTCCTAAAGTATCAGTATCGAAGCAAACAAAACAAAAATAATATAGATTCAAACCGGTCGAGTCATTTTTGAGTTTTTTCGAGGCTAACGCAAGACAATTGATTTTTATATCTTCTGTGTGAATGTATAGGTATCTAGCTATGATATAGGTAGAGATGAGTTTTGTCATATGTAAATGCGTGTTATGTCTTCCATACAAAATAATGTGGATACCATTCATGGCATTTAATTGGCATTGTATGTATTTGAATGGCATTGTATTTGATTACCATTCATGAAGTAACAACTTTGTAAGGCTCTTTACAAACGAATCGATTGATGCAAAAATAAGGCCAATGTTGGCCCTAATCTATTGGGGCCATTGAGATATTGAGTGAGTAGATTGTGATAATAAATAAGGAGGGATAGATTGTAAGCTCATCGTTTTTGACCCATTTCACTTTGAACTGTTTACAAACGTGGGAAGAAGAGCATCTGATACATTTTATGTTTTTTACTGGCCTACTGGGGACTACGAACATGGGATTGATGTTAGGATTAATTTGTAGGTACCTACTTACTGTAGTAATCCGTTACTACGTTACCAGACGTTTTGACAGCTGTCATTGTGACTATTTGTGACAATGTCATAAAAGATACGATTCGCTTGTATCCCAATTATCTAAGTGTAAGATCAACATTAAAATAATCTATATTTAAACTATTAACTGTTTTATTAATTAATTAATACAAACTTCACACTTCCTCGTATTTTGTGTTCGAAGCTTGCAATTTTGAAAAACCTTTTCAGTGTTTAAAAAAAAACATGATAATTATGGAAATCATTGACCGTTTAAGATATTGTGCAAACGAAATAAAAAATAGAATATTATCTCACAATTTAAATATTTCAATACCTACTGTAGGAGAGCTTAAACACTTAATGACATATTCTCATACCGATTCCAACTTTATTAACCTCCCTGATACTTTCAAAACACTTTTTAATTGTATTCAAAATGACCAAATCACAACATTTAGATAGGCAGTAATATTCCAGCGTTCTCAATTCCCAAAATTAATGTAAATCCTAACCGATATACGTATGTCGTGTAAGGTTCCATCAGGCACTTGTCACAGGGGATTAGCGCCCGCACCAGCAACGTCTCGTCTGCAACCGCCCTAATCCCCACGCACGCAACCCGCACCGAATTACATTGTTCCCGATTATCATTTATTTATTTCTTTAATTAATTTAGTGTTGTCGTGACCTACACTATTGTTGTGTTATCGTAATATGGTGGAAATAATTAAGATTAAATGATTTATTGTTCTTCTACGTTTACACAGGCACACAGGCTTAGAAAGGGAATGGGCTATTATCTACCAGGCGAGACCAGTGCGGGTTGGTAGATGCCACATGTCTTCGAATTTTTGGTTCTAAGATACTTTGTATGTCGGTTTCCTCAAGACGTTTTCCTTCACCGTTTTGAGAGCACGTCTTCTACGTTTAGTCGACGTTTTTTAATAGTAGAAGGCGGCATGGTAAGCTTATTTTATTATGGTAACGAAAACGGGTAGTATAGACTTAATAGTCTATACTACCCGTTTACCCGTTTTTACCCGTTAGTACCTACACAGTAATATATTGTTTATATTGTAGGTACTGTAAAACTTAATTACCTACACAATCAAAGATCAACAAAAGAGATGAAACCACTAAAATAGCTTCAAATCATAAATAAACCGACGAAGTGCGTGTCGGGCCACGCACAGTGTAGGGTTCTGTAGTAGCCCGTTATCACAATATAGTACGATTCTGTTGTTCTTTATTTTGAATGTAGGTAATGCTAAAGATATTAGGAGTTAATGGTTTTAATAACAACAAGCATCTACTTCATCTTAGTCACAAAGTTAAAGGATTAATACTAAGGATTTTGTATTTGGTACAACATTATCCAATACCCAAGTTCAACGACTTGTACTGCTAAACTAATAAAATTATCTTAACCGCTATAATTTTCCTTTAAAGTTCATGAAATGCAGTATCATCCTGAATTTTTACAGATTTTTCAAGCCATCAGTTTAGCTTTTAGTTTGGCCGTACTGGAACAAAAATTTGCATTTTAAAGTTAAATATTTCATAAATGGAGCATTAAATTGAAAAATAATTTTAGCAACCCTCAAATCATTTTAGAAGACCTTTTCAACGATACCCCACACGAATTATAAAAAAATTAAATTTTTCCAAAAAATTATTTTACCACTTTGTCGGCGTAATTGATATACCTACACACTCCTACAAATTTACAGCTTTCTAGTACTAACGGACTCTTACCAAAACCTCGGACAGACAGACAGACAGACGGACATGACGAAACTATAAGGGTTCCTAGTCAGAACTACGGAACCATAAAGAACCGAAAAAAAGTTAACACAATGCCTTTCTGAAAATCACCTTTCATGTCCTTTCAAAAAATCTCAATTAAAAATACTCCTAGAGCGTGTTCTAGGAAAAACGTTTGAATATAAACAAGAAGCGGATGCGAGACGCCATACAGTTCCGGACATTGAAAGGGACGAGTCATTAGGCCCACGGTTATTTAGGATAGACTGATACCGCTCCGATGACCTTTTGTACGCCATTGTACCGTGTGTTATGCATGTGTGGGGATTAAGGAACGGATAGATGTATGGATAGGATAGTGTACCGTTGTATGATGGAAGCTAAAAGTGCTTTAGTGCGTGTGATTTTCAGGTAGAATTTTGACCTGTTATTGCATCGTTGATGCGAAGCTATAGAATATAGCCGGTGTCAGTTGTGATACACAGGGTTATTGGTAAAGCATTAACAACCTCTTAAGAGATCATTGTACTCATCATATGTACTCATCATTACTTTTACTATCAGACCAAACCAGAAATCGCGAAAAAAAAAAATCAACTGCTCCCTACATTTTGACGAGTTATGCGAACATAAATGTAGGGACCATACCATACTGCGATCGCCAACCCGCCTGCCAAGCGTGGCGATTATGGCAAACCCTCCCCTTTTGGGAGAGGCCTATGTCCAGCAGTGGACCTCTTTCGGCTGAAATGATGATGATGATGAAATGTAGGGAACAGCAGATTTTTTTTTCGTGATTTCAGGTTTGGTCCCATAGTAAAAGTTGTTCATAATGGTGAGTACAATGATCTCTTAAGAGGTTGTTAATGTTTTACCAATAACCCTGTATTGATTTAAAAAGTTAGTGTCTACTTATGTACAGTCACCAAAAGAGATAAGTTACCAGAGTCGTCGGGTATAGATAAAATTTAGTAAGAAAACCGATGGATGTTTTCGAATGAAATTTAATTTAACACCTAAATGAACTGTTTGTTTTCTATTAATTAAATTAATTTTATTGGAAAACATCCATCGGTTTTCTACCATACATTAAATGATATATTATGTAGGTACATTATTTTACCATAGTTCATAAACTCACATCTTTTTGCCATACTGCCGTTATAAAGAAAAAGGGCACAACTATCATTTTTTCCAAAATTGAGTAAAAAATCTGGCGTATGCGCCTTTTTTTACTCTTTCCTAATATGTATTATTATAACTCAATTATGAAAAAAATTTTAGTTATGCCTTTTTCTTTATGACGGCAGCATAGGTGTGCAGTCTCGTTGAGTGGGTTTGTCACGTGCTACGATTCTAAGGAACATGACACTCCGTTTGTTTTGTCTGCGTAGAACATTTTATTGTAAGGACTTTTGGATCTTTCCCTGCAAGCAGTTAATGAATCTCCTTTCACTGTGAATATTGAATGTGGGGTGCAAAAATCTCGTCTAAAATCTGACATATTATAGTCGCCGCTTACACAGACAAGGCTTTGCTAACTTATCCCCTTGTTCGTACTAAATAATCATAATAATTGGCCAACGGCCACCGCGTCCGGCAAAGGGCGGCCATTTGCATTTTAATCACGTGTTGATTTGAAGTAATGCCTCTACGTGCGCGTATAAATTACACGCTTACATGTGTGAACGGATTGCTTCGGACCTGAGCGGCCTGTGCCGATGTGATGAAATGATTGCATGGATTACTGATGTGCTTTACATGTTCGCACGAGGATTTTATGTGGAATTGTGCACTTCTAGGTACATTATCCGAAGTAAAATTTTTAAAGAGACATAATATATATGGGCAGAACCAACGAAAACGTTTGAGTTTTTTTTAGCACAGTCCAATTTTCACAAGTGATTTTTTCATGATTTGCAAAAAAAATTGACGCAAACGCCTCATGAAAATCTAAATACTTACATAATATTGCCATGTTTTTAACGCAATGAAAAACAAAACTCTTTAGTGCTATATAGTTGATGTTTGACATAAATAGGGAAATATTCGTAAGGATTGTCGAAATAGGAAGGTCATCATCTGCCTAGTTTTTTCCCAACCATGTTGGGGTTGGCTTCCAGTCAAACCGGATGCAGCTGAATACCAGTATTTTACATGGAGCGACTGTCTATCTGACCTCCACACCCCAATTACTGGGTATTACTGTTGATATACGGAAGGTACATTTTCAAATTCATGAATCCATTAAATATTCATTAAACATTAAAATATTCAATTACCTATTTTCATATTCATTTGGGTCTTTGTAAAGTAAATTCATATCTTTTAAATAGTTTCCCACATAATCGTTAATAAATCACGCTCATCCTACTTACCTAGTGCCAGAACAATAACTCATGCGCCGAGTCAAGCCGGCACTAAAGACAGGGACACACGAGCTTCTCGCTTCGTCCATTTATTTCCAACGACATAAAGCTGCTACGGACGAGTTTCGGACAGCGAAGGCTTTTCGGGGAAACAAATTGGCTAGCAAACTTGCAGTTGAGAATTTGAGATTAGTTTGAAACTGCAGGTGAAATGGTATTGTCAGTTCGAACTGTCGTGCCAGCAATTATGTTTAGGGATACCGTTGGTCCACTGTGGTGCTTCATTTGATGTTTGGAAATTCAGCAGCGTTTGGATTGACTGAAGCTTAGACATCGAAATTGTGTTCGAAAAGGGCAAGTCTTATTACTAAATATCGCGATAGTAATCTCTTAAATAGCCAAATCTTGGTGATAAGACGCATTTATTTGCATTTACTTCATTTATCTATAGGCACTAATATAGGTACTAATAATAGTATTATAAAGAGGTAAAGGTTTTAGTTTGTATGTAGGGGGTAATCTCTGGAACTACCGGTCGGATTTGAAAAAATCTTTTTGTATTTGATAGCCCAATTCTTGAGGCACGCTATAATGTGCTATTTAACATTACGCTATGACCCTTAGGAGCTGAGCAAAAAGACAAAAAGTCAGAAAGAACGCTAAGCAAAAACGAAGTAATAGCGCGGACAGACGGTGAGATGCGACGGGGAGCAATCACGCGGACGAAGGCGCGGGCAGAAGCTAGTCAAAAATAATCAAATTAGGACTGAGTTTATGAGACGATATAGCATTTCATTTATTTCACATCTATGCTCCCAATTTATTTGTCATTGTCGTCTACCTTCTACTTTCTCTATAAATGCGTCTAAGTATAGTAATTCTCTTCCTAACATTAGTCTAGCAAAAAACGGCTCATGTGTTCCGGGGTTACCTTACCGACTCACCGCGGAGTTCTGGCCGCGACACGTCCCCGGAGTTCCGTGAAACTTAATTCGGTTTTACTTGAGGCGACGACTTAATTAAGTCGGTCGACGCGTGCGTTATGTGGTTATAAGTTTTACTTACTATGAGCATTTAGTGGAAATTACTTAGCTTATGGAAGACAAGTTTTTGAATGTCATTTTGAATGTAGCAACGCTATTTGACTATTACGGGTGCATAATCAGCCTATACAGTTCCCACTGCTGGAACACAGGCCTCCTCTCTGTGAGAGGGAGTGGGCCATAATCCACCACGCGGGCCCAGTGCGGGTTGGCGGAGGTCACATGTCTTCAAATTTTTGGTTCTAGGACATGCCGGTTTCCTCACGATGTATTCCTTCACCGTTTTGAGAGCAGTGGTGATGAAATAATTTAGACATAGTAAAATGCTTGCTTGGGTTCGAACCCACGACCTTACAACTCGTAAGTCACGGGTGACTCTATCGTAATTAGTTTAGGTTATTCCATAAAATATGGATGGGAAAATATATTTTATAACGTTCATATTAAGTGTTTATTTATCAAATTGATAGTGAAAACCAATATTTGCCCAACCATTCAAATGCAGCTTGTTGCGTTTCGTTCGGAATTTCAGCAAATTACGTCCGCAACGTAAATTCTGATGCAGATCGCTCACCGTTGATGTTAACACATGATTGGAGCAAAGTAATTGGTTTATACCACGTTACACATAACACAGCGAAGCTCAGCCGCCCGTGAAATAGATCGCAACAAATCTTCAAAAACGTGCAACAATTTCCGAGCATTTCCGAGTATTTCCGAATACAATAAGATAGTGATAAAAATAAACATGCGGGTAGATTGTCAAGTTCGCGCGAAGCACATGGGGAGCCGTCTATTTCTGAAGCAGTGTAGTTGCGGCGTGGCCATTATTTCTATTTATTTTGTTGACAACTACCGAACGTATGGTACATTACGAGGGTTATTGAACTTGGGCTTAGACATCGGGAATACCTTTGTATCTTAATGATTTTAGGGTATGAGCTTAATTTGAATGTATTTTTATGATTATATATTTGGTCGTACCTTATCTTGATACTCGTGTACCGTTACGGTGTTACACTGCACCGTTCGTAGCCACATGAAGCGTGTGGTAAGTAGTTGGTGTAAGGTTTCGAGCTTAGGGAGTTGTAGTAACAAGTTATTGGCCTGCAAGTGCCTACAAGGACTATATTCAAACGTAACCCAAGTCTAACCCTATAATAGAAATAGCGCACGTTAATTAAGCTATAAGTTAGGTAGATAACTTTCCAGCCAGACAGATTTGGGCAGGTAATCCTACGCACTGTAGACACGTATGGGTGACGAGGAATGTCTTAATTGTTCTATCTCCATAGGTGCTTAATTATGAAATGAACACATCTTTTCCAGTATAAATATATTTCTGTATTTAAATTTTTGCACACAAATAAATTTAACATATATAGCAATATTTAACAAACTATTTATATAGGTACTCAACATAATATCAATAAAGACTTGTTATTTGATTAAATATATTACACAGATAAAATAAATTATTATTATCCCTTCTTGAATAGGTACAACCTTTAGGTTTCGAAACTGGAAGAGAACTAACTTAGAAACTAGACGATGCTTCCAATATTTCCATTAAAACCAGTACTTTTACGGTAACTATCAAATGAGATACCTTCTTTCGAACTTCATGACTACACTAACTTTCAAGTTTATATTAGTACTAGCAGCGCTCCACAGATTTACCGGCGTAAGTGTCGATCCCGTGGGAATATCGGGATAAAACTGTCCTATGTCCTTCCCCGGGATGCAATCTATCTCTCTGCCAAATTTAAAGGTAACATACAGACAGACAGAGTTACTTTCGAATTTATAATACTAGTATGGATTTAAAATCAGTACTAATATAAATATTAATAATATTCGGAAATCATGACAATTATCTACTTCATTAACGCACGAAGACTGCCATCTTCTACAGTAATAAGTCACCCAATATTATTAAAGACTTGAAAAATGTGAAGCATTCCTACAATAACTTTACAATTTCATATAAAAACGCAAGGGGTTAATATAACAACATCAACATCTTGAGTTTTTGAGTAAATATAACGTTTTTATGACTGGTGTATCGACGGGTCAAGTGCGACCCCTCGTGTGTCATCCCGAATTCGTCATGTCATCGAAATGTAATAACTCCCCCGACTTGGGAGCTTCGGAGGAGGTAGAATCGGAAAGCTATTTACAAAGAAACTGGGGACATTGGGGTAAGGGGCGCAATTTCTTGTGGAAACTAAGAAATCCGGGGGTAGGTATCTACTACTGATCGAATGTTGTCTCAGGGTGGTGATATTTTTGTGAGAGATAAAGTTTTGGGTTTTGCAGTGGGTTTTGCAGTTGGGGTCGCAGTTGTTGAAATGTGTACTTTCAAGGATTAATCACAATTTCTATTAATAGCTTTTCTATACGAAAAAGTAGAGACAAAATGAGAAGGATAATGTATGAAATATTTCTATTCAATTCCTGATATTTTAAACTTTTTAGAGTTCCGTAGCTCAAAAGGAAAAACGGAACCCTTATAAGATTACTTCGTTGTCGGTCTGTCTGTCCGTCAGTCAAGACCCTGTTTCTCAGGAACGCGTGGAGTTATCAAGTTGAAATTAACATCAAATACTCAGGGATGCAATCCCTTGAAGCAGTGAAAAAATCAAACTACTAAGTCAATGCCATCAAAAGATACGAGCGTTTATGTTCCGAAATCAAAACCTAGAGGGTACTTCTCGTTGACCTAGAATCATGAAATTTGGCAAGAAGCAATGTCATATAGCACAAGTAAAGGAAAAAATCCGAAAACCGTAAATTTGTAGATACATTACAAAAAATTTAAAACTATTTACATACCTACATACAAATTTGTACGGAGCCCTCGTTGCGCGAGTCCGACTAGCACATGACCGGTTTTGAAAATATATCTGAAGCATATCTTCAGATATATTTCAATATTCAATTTCTCTATAGGCACTCATTTAGAACCAATATGATTTCATACAAAATTGCTCTATCCTCACAAAATCTATTATGATCCAAAAACGTTTAAGTTAACGGTAATCGTTGTACAGTAACGTGTGGCGGTAAGCCTGTAAGGGCGACAATAACACGCCGGGGTCAGGCACTCGGCCGGCTTATAGGCGATTGACCGCCTGTCTCGATACAGATAATCGGAGTCACGACTGCCTGCCGAACGGTATCCGACCGATATAGTCCGGCCTTCTACCGTGGACGGTGGAAACTGGACCCGTAAGCTGTAATGGTCAGACTAAATGCGTCTGATGTTGAGATTATTACAATGTAAAAGATCGCCCGTGTTATGTAGGGTATGTTTAAGTTTGCGTGTTATGTAGGGTATCTTTAAGTTTGTGTGTGTAAGTGTTATGCCTGCTTATGGTGGCTAAATCGCGGCTGCTGAAATTGGGCAATTGATTCTAAAGTTGGGCAGTTACTTTTACTGTTAGCCTGCATGGATATTTGACACAAGTTCCTGGAGAGACCGAACAGCTGGCCGTTGGACGTGTTCCTATTATAAACAGCATATGGTGGCAAAATCGTGGCTGCTGAAAGGTGCTTAGTTTGATTCTGAAGTTGGGCAGTTACTGTTACTGTTAGCCTGCATCATGGGCAAAGGCCTTTCCCCATGACTTCCAGCTCTTTCGATCCAGGGCCACCGGTCCACTGGTCTGGTTGTCTAGCTAGTCCCACCATCTTCTACGGTGACTGCCGCGCCTTCTAGCTGTATTAGGGCTCCACGTAGTGGTTATTTTGGCCCACAGCTTATTGGGCCGTAATCAAGAAAATCTAATTAGGGAAATTCTAGGGCAGATCTCAATTTAAGCTTTGTTAAAACCATTAGGCAGAACACAATACGTCGAAAACTTTCGGATGATTCATGTTTTATCATACTTGTTGGAAGTAATGTTGAAGTAAAATAATATGATGCATATATCATTAGCTTCCACATTGATAGAGATGATTGAACGTTTTGGATATAGGGTCCGATATAGTGGTAGATATCAAGGTTAATGCCAAGCGATAGCAAAGAAATCTTAAAGGATTCTATTGTTTTAATTATTTTTGCTAAAGTCTTCAAGCTTTAACTTTAGTTTCACTAATCTGGGGGCACGGGAGTGCCCCCGCCAAGACGAGCCAAGCGAAGCGCAAGGGCACTACCTACCTTTTCTCGAAGCACTTCGTCGTATTTTTGAACCCTCGTAACTTGGCTTTGGATTATACCAGATAATCAAAATTTTCGGGATATGATGTCAGTGGTTGACTTATTAAACCTATAAAGTTTCAATTGCATAGCTCTTATACTTTAGATTTTATTGATATCTAAAATACCCCGATTTCGTCACTGACTCACTGACTTGATGATCATCAATATCAAACGGCCAAGCCATGTATTTTGACTAAGGAGTAGAGTTTGCGAAGTTAGGCCTTGTAGAGTTAGGCCGTGTAGAGTTAGAAGCTTGGCTCTACATGAGATCTGATTACTTTTTGACAGTGCGAGCTACATGGTCTCGTCTTGGCAACATTTAACATGAAATGTTTTTGTGGGATCTATTTAGTTAGAACGGTTTAGTTTTGTTTTAGAGCAGTATAATTTGATTATTCGGAAGTACAGACGCCAGCACATAAAGCTACCCGAAACTGTCAAATTTTCCCAATCAACTTTGAACCTTGTGTTTTAGCGATAAAGTTGAAAGTCTATTAAAGAAATTTGACAGATTGCAGTAGCTTGATGTGCTGGCGTCTGAACCTAATAACGACCGAATTTTCTTCCAGCAATATCAGTCTAAAGTTGCACACATATAATGTAAACATTATGTATACAAGACATTTTACGCGTTATTAGTAATACATTAAACTGTGTTTATTGCTCATAAACTGTCTATGTGCTTTACATTTATGAATTAAATGGGAAAGTTTATATCTTTCTGTTTTCATTGGGATCGACAAAAACTTTTATGTGCCTTTAATGTATTCACGTAGCTTTTATGTGATTTGATGGAGACTCATTTTATTGAAGGTAATATCATATTAGTATTATAATTATATGTGATTTTATATGAATAATATATATAAATCTCAGCTCATAAATATAAATGAATTAAATCACTAGATAACTATGATTAAATCAAAATGGAACAGAATCATCGTTTACAGTGACTTTCAGTCTTGTAAGTTTAATTAGGCTTTACCTACATACATACATATAGGTATGCTTTACATACATATAGGTCTCTATGTAATACTTACCCTCTTGTTTCCTTTTTAGTGTCGTATGAAGTTTTTGCCTTTTAATAGAAAAATAGGGACTCGCCAACATATTACAATACATAAATGGCTCCATAAAAACAAGCTTTCTGCTTTCCTAACGTTACAATTACTGTGAAAATATATAAATTTACATTTCACTCAAAGCGTGTCAGTTTGATTGCCGTGAAGTGCGGTGCGTGCTGACTAAACAGAGAGGGTCACGTGTTTTACTTTCACTGCCATTGTTATTACACGTTTCCTTTGTTTAGGTAATTATACAGCCGTAAATAAAGCAGGATAACTCAGGAAATTAATCAATCGTGCCACATTCGAGGCATAACATTACCAGTTCCAATTCTAAAGGCTCGCCTTTAAACGAATTGTTCCTCAGAATTTTTGTAAGAAAATCACCGGAAAAATCAACAAACATTTTTTTTACGGAACATTTTAAAGTCTCCGCTGAAGACTTTTGACATGTTTACTTAGGTAACTGCAGCAAGGTATTTTAAACTTTATTTCTAAAGTTTTAAGATTCACAGCAAGTGTAAGGATAATTTGCAATAAGGCTGGGGCGGCAATGTTTACCCACGCACGCGATCGATAGGGCGCGTAGGAACCTCCGCGTGAAAATTGCAACCCGTCGCCGAACACGCCACACCGGGCCGTCTAATAGAATTACTAGAAACGAGATGAAAGGGAATCAGTTATTTTTCGGTGGGATATTGAGTTCCGTTATTTTAGGCCAGCCAACATTGACTTTCATTTATAGAGTTAGATTTTTCTACCAGTGCTCAATATGCACTTTTTTGTGGAAAAATAAAATAGTTAAAAAGTTGCAAGTTTCGATGTGGATCATCGTTAATATTTTAATATTCACTCGCAATACAGTGTAATCCCAATAATCCCCATTTCTCCATTATCTCCCGATCAGTATTTTTCCACAATCTCACCCATTTGTACGTAGATGTGACGAATAGATACCATTTCTAGCTATCATGAAGTCTCATCCAGTCAACGTTAGGGTTCTCTCAGCCAGGTGGGGGATTCGTATAGTTTACGAATACCTCCCGCCTATCTTGCCAACTCGAGGGGACGCCATAGATTTATTCTGCTCGGTTTATTTCGCCTTATGTTTACCTTTTTTCGTGAGACGGATATGAATCAGGATACAGTAATGATAATCGAGAAATCGCTATCGATGTAACAGGTTCTAACTTTTAATAACCAACTTTAAAAAAGGAGGAGGTTCTATGTTCACCTTCTAGCTTTTTAGAAGTTGTATGTTTTTTTTTATAAAAAAGTTTTAATAGAGTTGGTTTCTATCTTAAAATCAGTGATATAGGTAATTTGATGACTTTAGACGTAGAAAAGTAATGAGCGAGGAAGTGCATGGCATGATATGGCAAGAAAATACATGGAACGACGCTTCTCGAAGACACACCGAACAACCATCCCGTCCAGTTTCAAAGTACCCGAACCTCATGAATTCTACAATAAAGCGACGCCATTTGTGCAAAGGACCTTATTGTTCGTCGCTGATGAGAGTTCGGGACCGAAGCCGAGTGGCAGCGGGAACTCAATTGATAACGACATTCAAGATGCGCCAGCCGCGGAAACAGTCGCATCTACGTCTAAATCGGGCGACGAGAGAGAAAAATCGCCTAAGAAGAGCTCATTTTTCTTCTCCCCCTCGAAAAGTTGCAAAACTCACGGACGAAGCTTTTTCCGGCTTCAGACGAGTCCCAAGAAGTCGAAAGCGGAGACAAGCGAGGTAGTTACCGCTAGAGCATCTCCGGCGCCGGCGGGTGGCGCGGGCGTGGCGGGAGCGGGACTCATCAGCTACGCTCCCGGGTGGTCATTGAAAGGCGAACACCTCATGAAATGGCAGGAGTCTGGGAAAACCACAATCGAGGTAAATTTTCTTTTCAACATTCCAAAACTACCTGCATTTTTCTTCAAAACAATAAATTAACAAACGAAGCAGTAAATATTTGCCTTTTTAATATAATTTTAAATATCAATAAATCTTAACTTTTCGTGTACTTTTAACGTCTTTAGAGAGGTAAGCTGCTGTAAAAAGTTCAAAAGTGGAAATTGTGCATGCAAATCTGTTCGTCAGTGGTTAACAGGGTGGCAGGGTCGGTGAGGGGAGGTTGTTTTTAAGAAGAAAATGAAAATTTCAATCTAAACGCGCCCTCAGGTGATACCGAGGGAAGCCAAACGACGAAGGAAAACCTTCGGAATCGAATGAATTCGCAACAGTGTTCTTATTCAAATAAACAGAAATGTGTGAAGGGACATTGAGTGGGGAAAAGAAACAAATACCTCGTTTTAAACAAAATACGGTTTCATTTTGCTATACTAATACTTTTGTATACCAGCTCAAAAGTTTTCTTTAGATCTTCACCATATTATTATTACACATACCCGAGGGGCCCGTGGCTAAATAATAACAGCCGCACAGGTCGATCGATCAGATTAAGCTACGCTTGCCGCGGTTGGTCTGTGGATGGGTGACCATCTTTACATACCGTGACCCCTCCGTGCCTCGGAAAGCAAGTTAAGCCGTTGGTCCCGGCTGTCATTCGTGGATCTCTAACAGTCGTTACGGGTAGTCAGAAGCCCGAAAGTCTGACAACCAGTCTTACCAAGGGTTATCGTATTACCCAGTCACTGGGTTGTGGAGGTCAGATAGGCAGTCGCTCCATGTAAAATACTGGTATTCAGCTGCATCCGGTTGGACTGGAAGCTGACCCCAACATAGTTGGGAATAGGCTAGGCAGATGATGATGATTATTACTACGCCTACACACATATGTACATAAACTCCATGTAGAACATAAACGAAACAAAAGAAGTATGCAAGGTAAGAACCGTAGCAAGTGTGAGTTTATGTATGTATATTATTATTATTATTGAATTCACAAATCATAACCAAATATCAAAATCATCACAACCGATTTTCGATGGCTAATTTACCATGGCGACGAATATTGCCTGATTCGTTCCGTCGTTTTGGCCACAATAATAATATCAGGCGCATTAGCCGGTCCGCCACCCCCGTCTCTACTCATTGCTAACATTTTTCCTATTTTCTCTCGCCAGCCGGAAAAGTGGGGAGAGATGAACACGCCGATAGCCTTTTATATCAGTGTAATGCGAGTATAATTTTCCTTTTAACTGGCAACATTAGGAAAATGTCGCAGGTAGGTAACAAGGGTGATATTGGATCGTTTGTCTTATTGGGTTGCAGCAGGAAAATAGGTGGAATTGTTGCGAAGTTAAGAGCGTTTACACCGTACGGCATTTCATACAAACTTTCAAACCCTTATTTTTCGAAATGAATGAACCGATTCTAATGAAACTTCATACGCATTAAGCAGGATACAAAGGTCTAAAAAGTTAGCAGAAAGCATTTTCGAAAAATAGTGTTACAGCCAAATTATACCGATTTTAAATTTTCCATAGAAACAGAGATTTCCAGTTATGTTTTTTTAAATAAGACATTTCGAAAATGTTCTCTTCAACTTTTTAGACCTTTGTAATCAGCTTATCCGTATGAAGTTTCATTAAAATCGGTTCATTAATTTCGAAAAATAAGGGCTTGAAAGTATGTATGAAATGCCGTATGGCGTAAACGCTCTTAACGTGAGTTGTACTATAAATAGGTAAGTACTAATAATAAAGCCGAAAAGTTTGTTTATTCGTTTGAACTCGCTAAACTCTGGAACCACCAGTCGGATTTGATTTTGATAGCTCAATTCTTGAGGAAGATTATAGCCTTAACATCACGCAATGACCCTAAGGAACCGAGCAAAAACAAAACAAATCACAAAGAATGCTAAGCCAAAACGAAGTAATGGCGCGGGCGGGCGATGCGATGCGACGGGGTGGGTCGAGGAAACAATAAATTTCACACGGACGAAGAAGCAGCAGAAGCTAGTCACACTAATATTATAAAGGCGAAAGTTTATGAGTGTGTGTGTGTGCGTTTATATGTTTGTTACTTCTTCACGCTCAGTAGTCAGAAGCCCGAAAGTCTGACAACCAGTCTTACCAAGGGGTATCGTACTACCCAGTAACTGGGTTGTGGAGTTCAGATAGGCAGTCGCTCCATGTAAAGTACTGGTATTCAGTTGCATCCGGTTAGACTGGAAGCCGCCTTGGGAAAAGGCTAGGCAGATGATGATGATGACTTCTTCACGCTCAAACGGCTGGACCAATTTTGATAAAATTTTGTATGGACGTAGCTGACACCCTGGATTAACATATAGGCTGCGGCGCGATCGACATTTACGCAGGTGAAACCGCGGGGCGCAGCTAGTATGGAATATATGGAATATGACAATATTACAAGCACTGCTGAATTCTCATTTAATTATGTAAATCTTTTATGAAACCATTAAAAAGGCGCGTAAGAGAGGGTAACCCTTTTACGCGATAATAATACATTTTTAAATTACATAAACGGGTGTCCGGAACCAATATCAAAACACGCAAAAAATTAACCTCACAACAGCACAGGTAAACAACCTCCGTCATCAACAAAAGCGTTCACGTACAAATCTAATTTGTTGACAACAAAAGGATTTCAACCTGCAACTGACAATAGATTGTACAGTCAGTCAGCACAAATATACAGGGACATACAGAAGGACAACTCTATACAACGAGAGAAAACAGGCGCAATCACACAGGATAAAAAAGCGCATTCAAAATCAAGTTTGTATGACGTAAAACCATTAGTACCTAAGTCATTCGTCATCATCATCATTTCAGCCGAAAGACGTCCACTGCTGGGCATAGGCCTCCCGCAAGCACCTTCACTTCAACCGGTTCTGTGCTTCTAGCATCCAACGGGTTCCTGCGGCCTTCGCAAGGTCGTCGGACCACCTTGTGAGAGGCCTTCCAACATTACGTCTTCCGGTGAGCGGTCGCCACTCCAGAACCTTTCGGCCCAATCGGCCATCTGTTCTGCGAGCAATGTGCCCTGCCCACTGCCACTTAAGTTTGGCAATTCTTCGGGCTATGTCGGTTACCTTGGTTCTCCTGTGGATCTCCTCATATCTGATTCGATCAGGCAGGGAAACTCAAAGCATAGCCCTTTTTATTAAACTCGTTAATAAATCATTCTAATTTATACCTTACCTAAACGAGATAAAAGTTATATTGCAATGACTTACTAATAGTTTTACACTGATCGTGAGTGTCCTACCTTAGACTTGACTTGACTTGTACGTACAGTGAACTCAAATTATGTCAGACGAATGCCAGTCGCATGTATGCTTACTTACTGCATGTAGATGCGTGTTTGTCGTTGTGCATGTGTTTTCAGATGTTTTACTGAACTAACCTTCTGTACCTATCTATGTATGTTGTACAGTCAGGTTCATTAGAAGCACGCGAGGGGGGACCCCTGAATATGTATGAGGAATCGAACCCGCTGTCACGAGCCACGAGCCACGAGCCACGAGCCAACGACATTATGATAGGGCTCATATCAAGCTCGATGGTAATTATACGCACTTATTAAATGTAGAAGGGTGAGATAATGAAAATCTCGAACGAACTTTGATTGAGTTTTGATTATGAGGTCTATCTTCAAACTTTAGGGCGTTGATGTGACCTGTCAATCAGATATGGATGCTGATTGTGAAGAAGAGGTTTCCTATAATACTGTGAATGTTTTGTAAAGCTCCAGTCAAAACTTTGATCTATCGGCAATCGGGAATTATTATCCTTTCGAATTCGTGTTACGTAAGGTAAATATCACTCAAATGGTAGTGATGATGTAAGAATCGAAGCAGATGACGTTCTGTATATTCTGCCTACTCCCATGGTAAGATGGCGTGAGTTTATCTTGATAACTCAGATTCCACATACTTCTTCCAATCCCATAAGAAAGATAAATAAATAACCCAAATTGTTATGTCCCCATTTCCCCCATTCCCAATAATATTTCTCTATCAGTTTCGTTCATTAGTGCAGTTAATCGAGGAATTCGGAAACGATAACATTGATATAGAGTGATCAGTACCCCCATTGGTTTTGTTTACCTCCGCAAGGAGTGCATCAGTAATGCACCCTTCTGAAATATACCTATTTGTTCAGTGAAGTGCTACGAATGATGTATGTGTAATAAAGGAAATTGTATGTGAATTTAGATTTATTGCCCACAATTACTTATGCTGCAAAGAAGATATATGGCTGAGTTTAGTGCACTTGTTTATCCGTTAGAGGGAATAATGTTGCTTATTTTATTCTGATCAGAATTCCAAATGTATTATGAGATTCTGGTAGACCTATAGGTACCTAGTTTCCTAGTATGTATCAATAATCATTTAAATAATCCATCTAAATAACCATTCTTCTTCTTCGACTACAATTATAATAAATAAGGAGCTAACTAATCAAAAACCGTTAAAACTATTTTGTATTTTTTTTTTCAGAAAATGTTAAAAACCATAAAGCATAGTCTTTTAACGTGATGTATTTCTTAGATTTTGATCAAATCATCGACTTTTAAATTTTTTTTTCAGTAGGAATTATTAATGAATTATTATTATATTTTAGGGTTCCGTAGTCAACTAGGAACCCTTATAGTTTCGCCATGTCTGTCTGTCCGTCCGTCTGTCTGTCCGTCCTCGTTTAATCTCTGTAACCGTTAGCACTCGAAAGCTGAAATTTGGTACCAATATGTATATCAATCACGCCGACAAAGTGGTAAAATAAAATTTTGGAAAATATTTTTTTTTATGGTAGCTCCCCTACTTGTGAAGTGGGGATGAATATTTTTTTCGTCGTGTACCCCATCGTGTGGGGTATCGTTGAATAGGTCTTCTAAAATGACTTGGGGGTTGCTAAAATTATTTTTCGATTTAATGCTCCATTTACGAAATATTAAACTTTGAAGTGCAAATTTTTGTTCCAGTAGGGCGTCCCCCCCCCTCTAAAACCTAAACTGCTGGCTTGAAAAATCTGGAAAAATTCACGATGATAGTGCATTTCATGAACTTTAAAGGAAAAGTATAGCGGTTAAGATAACTTTATTAGTTTAGCGGTAATAGTCGTTGAACTTGGCTGTTGGATAATTTTGTACCAAATACAAAATCCTTAGCATTAATCCTTTAAAGTGACTAAGATGAAGTAGTTGCTTGTTTTACATTGTGATAACGGGCTACTACGGAACCCTACACTGTGCGTGGCCCGACACGCACTTGGCCGGTTTTTTATTGTAGGGTTTTTGAAGCGGTTTGTTAACATATCGTGGTTAATAACGGCTATTGTTCCGTCACTCCTTTATTATAGCCTTAGCCGATGTTCGCAGGGACGTTAAAATATCGTGGCAGGAATTTTCGCGCACTGCTTAGCTTCGTGAAAAAAATCCAGCAGTGTGGTTTTCTGACGCGCTGGGAAGCGCTCTGTTGGATTCTCCATTCTCTAGAAAATCAAGTGTGCGATAAACCCGCCGCGGTATTTTTACGTCCGTGCGAACGTCAGCTAAGAGCTCAACTGTCACTTAGGCCGCTATCTCACTGGCTTTTAACCAGCGCCAACGTTGCGCAGACGCGACGTTAACGTCGGGAGTTTCTTGCAAATCGCAGCATGTGTGCGACGTTAACGTTGCGTTCAGCGGATGTAACGCTTGCCCTTAGAAACTCGCGACGTTAATGTCGCGTCTGCGCTACGTTGACGCTGCGCAGACGTTGGAGAAGCGCCAACGCTTGTAAAACGCCAGTGGGATAGCGGCCTAATGAGACACAATTACTTTTGTACGACTCATAATGCGAAGTAGGTATTAGAAAATGCTTTACGATAGAAACATTTTTTTTGCCTTCTTTCTGCAACTGTTTCTATTGTTATACTCCTGCTAGTATACATAACCTGCCTAATTTATATACCATTGTATAGATAATTTAATGGAGATTAATTACTTTTCAAAAATTGATTTAAGGCGCTATCTCGAAAATAAATCTTAGCGACTGATCTACTAAGCGAGCGAAAGTAATGTAATTACTTTTGAAACGCAAAAGAAGATAGATGGCTATAATGTGCGTGCGCTCGGAATAAAACGACGTATGTGCCAAAACGAATTTACTCCTTTTTTAACAAAACATAGGAATAAAATTTAAAACTACTTTGAGTAAACTTTGATATGATAATTCTCTAATGGTAAATTCCATTGAATAACTCTTAAGCGTTACGCCATGATGTCGAAAAAAGTAAAAAAATAGATGTAACTTTGCAATTTTTTTGTATCGAGAAAAATTCATTGAATCGTGTATGCCGTTTACATCACAGATATATACCTAGATAACGCAAGTATCACGAACTGTATGAAAACCAAGCTATTTTTTGACTACCTACTATGACGTCACAAGCTCGCGCTCTCGCTCACACTTACCCAGCCAGCAATACAAAGGACTGAGCGCGAAAGGGGTGGCTTACGATTTGTAATCATAAGTTGGTGCAATTTTTGGCACGCGAAGTAGTTACTCTTGCGTTATCTAGGTATATCTATATCTGTGGTAAGTTTACATGATTCTAGACCAAAGAGTCAAAAAACATATCCAAAATGTTAAATCCCTATTCCACATACTTACTTAACAAGTTACACGAAATAGAAAAACCACATTTTTCATCAATATAATTATCACATTATTGCAGTAGAAATGAAAAAAACATCAAAATATTTCTGAAAATTTTCCCATCCATCGAGTGTGAAACCTAAAAACAATGTAGTTTGCGAAAAAATCAATAAATTGAGTCATTTTTTTTAATAGTTTCTTTTCACCCATTGGAGGAACCTTAATGAAAATGGCTCTTTTATTTAAAGCAGTTTAATTATAATTAATAAAAAGTAATATGATATTTCTCAGTAGAGCCTCCGAAAGAGTGGGTCTTAAAATGAACATGGACAAAACGAAGGTCATGTCAAATGCCCATGTAACCCACTCTCATAAAACTCGGAGACGCTGCACTCGAAGTCGTGGACGAGTACGTTTACCTAGGACAAACTGTCCAGTTAGGTAGGTCTAACTTCGAGAAAGAGGTCAATCGACGAACCCGACTCGGCTGGGCAGCGTTCGGGAAGCTACGCAATATCTTCTCGCAGTGTCTCAAGATGAAAGTCTTTGACCAGTGTGTGTTGCCAGTGATGACTTATGGAACTGAAACGTGGTCGCTCACAATGGGCCTTATAAGAAGGCTAAAAGTCACCCAAAGGGCAATGGAGAGGGCTATGCTTGGAGTTTCCCTGTGTGATCGAACCAGGAATGAGGAGATCCGCAGGAGAACAAAGGTAACCGACATAGCCCGAAGAATTGCCAAACTTAAGTGGCAGTGGGCAGGGCACATTGCTCGCAGAACAGATGGCCGATGGGGCCGAAAGGTTCTGGAGTGGCGACCGCGTACCGGAAGAGTAGCGTTGGAAGGCCTCCCACAAGGTGGACCGATGACCTTGTGAAGGCCGCAGGAACCCGTTGGATGCGGGAAGCACAGGACCGGTCGAAGTGGTGGTGCTTGGGGGAGGCCTATGTCCAGCAGTGGACGTCTTTCGGCTGAAATGATGATGATGATGAATATAATATTTATATCAATGGTTTTATATACGATCAAATGATATATATTTCATTTTTTTCTTTTCTTATCGAACTTTGCTTGCCTAACAGATGACGGTTGGTACTTTCAGTACTTATTCTCATACAATTTTGAAACAAAAAAAATAACGATGATACTAATAAATAAGAACACCAATGTTATTAATGCCGCAAGAAAAACACTGAATAAGGATAACCTCAGACCCACTCAAGGAGTATCGATACCCCATAAGAAACACTCCCAACAGAATTAATATCGAAAGGTTCTGTAATCGCTATTGACAGCTCCATTCACAATCCGCGGAGGAGACTCCCGAAGCCCCGACTCACTGAATATTTCACTGAGAGACTTATTAGCCAGCTAATTATACAGAGGAAGTAGTTAGGGCGCGGCGGAAAGACGAGGGGATCTCGCCGCTCATAAACATTCCACGGCCCTACTATGAAAATGTTGATGCTTTTTTAACCGACTGCGCCAGAAGGAGGCTTATGTTTTTCGAGTATATGTATGTAGGTATGTATATTTCTTTGGCACGCTCTGTAGCCTAAACGGCTTGATCGATTTCAGCTTGAGAGGTGCCGTTAGATTCTTATTAATTGTGAGTGATACTGGGTATATCAAAATTGATAAAATTAAAATGGCCGATTTTTGGCGCCATATTACGTCTTCAAAAACATTTTTTTTTCTCAAAACCTATCGAGTGGGGTATCAAAATAATCCTCCTTCTGGAGTTGTCGGGTAATATAACATTTTAAAAGGTGATTACAAAAATATATATAACATGGTTAAAAGCAATTCTAAGTGACAAATCGTAAAAAAACACGTACCAAGAACTAAATCGTCTGCGAAATCTTTCACATTTGTAAACTAAAAAGCTGGAAATAAAAAAAAAGTAATTAAATAAAGAAAAATAAAACCCGACTGCAGTAAAAAACTAAAGTTAATAAGAAAAATAAAATAAATAAAATAATAAATAAAGTACATAAAAGTTGGAAGCAGGCGGATCCATTTGAATTTGAAAATATGAGAAAAACGGTACGGGTCCCGCCTGCTTCCAACTTTTATGTAATTTAAAATGGGCTTGTTTTTAGCTTTTCAGTTTTTTTTAACGCAGCCGGGTTTTTTATTTTTTTAAATTGTTTTGTATTTTTTTAATTTGGGTTTCTAGTGAGTTTTTTATATAAGTATTATGGAAATCTATGACGAAGTATTTGATAGGCGTGGTAATAAATGGATATTAGTCACATTTTAGTGTACTCACGACGACAGATCAAGCTATAGCTTTCAGCTTCAGCTGACTTTGCATTGTTTTTCGTATATTGAGAAGTCAGCTTATACTGGATATGTCGTCGTGCGTACCATAACTTTAATTAAATAGGAAATATGACGCGTGACAACCACAGATAGGATCTACAACGTATGCAATTTAATCTCATGATACGGCACTTTTAGGTATACAATTTTTTATCGCTCCTGGGTTAAAATAAAGGCAGTATGCAGAATGCGCTAGCATAAGTAGTGTAGGTAGGTTATCAATGGAATAATATGTAGTATAGTTGGAATAATATCACAGAACATCACGCTTGTAATCTTCGAAGGGTTAGGCAGACGTGTATCTACACCCACATTCAGACAGTTACATTTAAATCCCATGTATTATGGGGTGTATTTCTTAGTAATAGTCCGGAGTTTGCAAGTTGGCGGTTTAATACCCCCGTGCC
Source organism: Mesoligia furuncula (assembly GCA_916614155.1). NCBI lineage: Eukaryota > Metazoa > Arthropoda > Insecta > Lepidoptera > Noctuidae > Mesoligia > Mesoligia furuncula. The sequence continues at coordinate 12,727,280 of OU744793.1, read as the reverse complement.
TCGGAGAGCACGCTAAGCCGTTGGTCCTGCGCCTGAACTCTCCCCGGTCGTGTCGGATTGCCGTCCCATCGGACTATGAGAGTAAAGGAACAGAGAGTGCATCTGTGTTTGCGCACACACTTGTGCACTTTAATATCTCCTGTGTACCTGGCTGATCTCCATTGAGATTGGCCACCGTGACCGAAAACGGTCGGGGAGGCTATTATAATAGGGGCGAGCTTATTGCCATTGTCAGGACACAAATCCAAACTCCAGGCTGCTACTGAAAAATGTCTGATGGAAAAACCTAGTATCACTTTGCCCAACCTGGGAATTGATCCCAGGACCTCAGACTCAGCAATAGCGCTATCGACCACTAGACCAAAAAAGGCACATAGAGACGCATCACAACCCTGAACGATAGTGTTTTGTTTTCTGATTGCTGATTGAATATCAATGAAGTAGTAGGTACCTATTCAGTGATGAGAATGATTATGTTCGTACGTGTTGGCGTTCGAAAGTACTCGAGACGTGTGAAATTAGTTATAAATCACACGATTCCTGGACCCGGGATGAATCATGAGCGCCTTTGTGGAAATGAGGAATCTGTGGGATTATTCAAGTGGGTGGGAAATTATAGGGCTATTAGCATTTTGTTGTGTGAGAACAGACCACACAGCAATGTTGACAATGAATGATTCAATCGATCAATTTGTTACATTTTGTTAACCTACGAAAAAAAGAACGACGGTCTTTTTACTTTAAGTGTGCATATCACCGCAAAAGCTACGCAGTTTTGTAAAAAAAACCGGCCAAGTGCGTGTCGCGCCACGCACAGTGTAGGGTTCCGTAGTAGAGCGTTATCACAATATAGTACGTTTCTGTTGTTCTTTATTCTGAATATAAGTAATGGTAAAGATATTAGGAGTTAATGGTTATAATAACAAAAATCGACTTTAAATTATCATTTCTAAGACGTGCGGGGATGTTGATCACTCGAATATACTCGAATAAAATCGTAACCCGTTAGTGTAGCGCCATCTAGCGGCAGTATTGTGAAACTTATGACAATTTATTGTTTTTTTTTTTCATTTTTTTTTTCAATGCAAGTCTTTACCCATTATAAACAAGCAACTACTTCATCTTAGTCAATTTAAAGGATTAATGCTAAGGATGTTGTATTTGGTAAAAAATTATCCAATACCCAAGTTCAGCGACTATTACTGCTAAACTAATAAAGATATCTTAACAAGATATCTTAAGATATCTTATCTTAATGGACTATTGTTGTCTGATATAAATAAATAAATAAAATTAACCGCTATAATTTTCCTTTAAAGTTCATAAAATACAGTATCATCGTGAATTTAAGATAAAAGTTACTGATTGGCTTAAATCCTTGTCTTATGAAGAAACTGAGCAACTTATTGTTTCATAAACACGGTAAACACACACACACCCCCACACACACATACACACTTCACCCCACCTACACTCTACATTTATACTACATAGGAACCTCCACATAGAGTCTATTCCATTTTTATTCCTTTTTTAAATGTTTTTAATTAATTCTTTTAATTATTAATTACCTTTCTTTGGGAAGTCTGGAACAATGTCTTTGTATATTATTTTGAGTTGGGCGTTGATAGCTGCGCCACAGTGTCTTACTTTTGTGGCTATCTTCGTTTTCCTTTGTAAATTGTAAACTTATGTTGTTCCAAATAAACTTTATTTTATTTTATTTATTTATTTAATTTTTCCAGATTTGTCAAGCCAGCAGTTTAGCTTTTAGAGGGGAAGGACGCCCTACTGGAACAAAAATTTGCACTTTAAAGTTTAATATTTCGTAAATGGAGCATTCAATCGAAAAATAATTTTAGCAACCCCCAAGTCATTTTAGAAGACCTATTTAAAGATACCCCACAAGATGGGGTAGACGACGAAAAAAATATTTATTCCCACTTCACATGTAGGGGAGCTACCCTAAAAAAAATATTTTCCAAAATTTTATTTTACCACTTTGTCGGCGTAATTGATATACACACTCCTACAAAATTACAGCTTTCTAGTACTAACGGTCTCTTAGCAAAACCTCGGATAGACAGACAGATATGACAAAACTATAATGGTTCCTTGTCAGAACTACGGAACCCTAAAAATGACGCAAAATAGTATTGGAAAAACTTCACAGGACACCAATAAAAATATCGGACTATGGACCAATACTTAGAGGAATAAAGCATTTAGTAGTATCTTCCCTAGTATTTCAACGAAGGAGATTATGTTACAGACTACATATTGCATAACAATAAAAACTAGGTGATCATAGTGTAGATACCGTCACCAAAGGAGATAAACAACCAGTGGTCGTAGGATATAGTTGAAGTTTAGTAAGAAATAAAAAAAAATGTGTAATTTACAGAAAACAAACAGTTCATTTATTAAATCACATTTCATTCGAAAATATCCTTCGGTTTCTTACTAAACTTCAACTGTATCTATTCGATGACCCTGATTACTTATCTCTTTTGGTGACGGTACATATAGCTCAACAATATTTAAGAGACTTTAAAAGTTGACACCACGATTTAATATCAGTATGTTAGGTGTCGATCACAGACATATTACAAGAACTGTCACTTTGCAAACTACTTCCATAATCTCGACAAGGCTGATGGATGGGCGAATAAAAAACTGTGTGAGTGATATTACGGATTATGTTTAATAAAAAAGCACTCGTTTAGTTGCTACTTGGTTTCAGGTTGGTTTCCTTTTAAGCATATGTGAGTGGTTGACCAAAAAGGGACCTCAAGGGAACTACGGCACCTTAAATATTCTGGTTAGACCAAACGAAATCTAAAAGACCACAGATTCAAAAATAAAGATAAAATAAATAACGGTTTCCAATCCCTCCAGGTCCCTTTTTGGTCAACCACTCACATATTTTTCTCTTATACGTGTTTCTTCTCACAATGGGCCTTATAAGAAGGCTAAAAGTCACCCAAAGGGCAATGGAGAGGGCTATGCTTGGAGTTTCCCTGCGTGATCGAATCAGGAATGAGGAGATCCGCAGGAGAACCAAGGTAACCGACATAGCCCGAAGAATTGCCAAATTTAAGTGGCAGTGGGCAGGGCATATTGCTCGCAGAACAGATGGCTGATGGGGCCGAAAGGTTCTGGAGTGGCGACCGCGTACCGGAAGACGTAGCGTTGGAAGGCCTCCCACAAGGTGGACCGATGACCTTGTGAAGGCCGCAGGAACCCATTGGATGCGGGAAGCACAGGACCGGTCGAAGCGGAGGTGCTTGGGGGAGGCCTATGTCCAGCAGTGGACGTCTTTCGGCTGAAATGATGATGATGATGATGACGTGTTTCTTCCAGGACGTGATAGTGTGGACCCATAGAAATGTAAAAAACAGGTGTGACCCATTTGCAACAATTACAAAGCCCAGGCGAAAATTCATGGAATTTGAGAAAACCCAATTTTTATGTTTTTTTTGAAAATTTCCCAGAATCTGTCAGTAAATATCACTTTTCTATAAACTCTCAAATTGAGTGACTTTCAATAACAAGTCACCCTGTATATGTAGTATGAGTAGTTAATTCTAACCATGACTAAAATAAAATTTGCTGTTAACTCATTGTTTTTTTTTAAACTTTGAAAGCATGAAAGGAAAAAAATATAAAAATAATATTTAGGTTCCTGGAAAAATACAAAAAACAACTTTATGTTTTATCAACCAAAGCCACAACTGCGCAAGTACCTACATGCAAAATAAAATAAAAAGTTGCGGTTTGTGGTTACTATGTAGCTTCTGTTCAGTCAGTGGCGCCATTGAACAACACAACATTATTGTATAATATAAATCATTCAAATTGTGAATCAGGAATCAATAAAGTCAATGTCAGAAGCGACTTACTTAGGTACTTATGTATAATGTTGTATTGTTACATACAACATTATCCATACTAATATTATAAATTCGAAAGTAACTCTGTCTGTCTGTTACCTTTTCATGCCTAAACCACTTAACGGATTTCAATAAAATTTGGCAGAGAGATAGATTGCATCCCGGGGAAGGACATAGGATAGTTTTTATCGACATACCTCGCCGGTGAAGCCGCGGGCGGAAGCTAGTGTGGATATATTATGCAGAGCACTGTTTCAAACACTTCTTGGTGGTCTTTTTGGACAGGCAATTACAGAATTACCTGTTTTTAGTTAGTTATTCAATTTGACATAAGTATTTATTTTTGAACATAAAAATAATAGCCAAGTAATTTCGAGACATGATACTCGAATTGTGTCTATTAAAAGTGTCTATTACATGTCAAACAAAATAGAACAATAAAATCAATCGATAATACCTTTGTGCTAAATGCCGCCAACAAAAAAATGAATAGTCCGTGTCTGCGTTACGTAACACACACACGCTAGACCGGTTCTAATTAAAAATACTGGCTTGTCCAATTAACATCGTTTAAAAAAAAGAGCACTGACTGAATGCACTCTACTCCTGTTCCGAAATTAAATAACAATATCGCATGACACAAAAGAAAAAAAAAGCGATCATCAAATTGTCAGTTAGTTCAAATTGTCAGCCAGCAAAAACATGGACATGCAGTTTGGAGCAAAAACTTGTGGTTGTGACGTCATCCGCGGCCTGTCGGTCATCGGACAGGAGCGAATAAATTACTTGCGGCATGTTCGGATTGTGGACAGGTGGGATTGCGGAGAGCCTGAAGCTGCACCGAAAATGTTCCACAAATATGTTCGGTATGCCCGCGTTGAATCATTCACTTTTATTTTGCAGCTTAGGTTTTATTGTACGCAGGTATTTAAATTACTGACCCTTTCAAGCAAGGTAGTAAGTTTTATCTTCGTTCCTTTCCTCGCTCTGCGTGTCTCAATTGACTCATTAGTCTCGAATGTGTGCTACATTCAGTACTTACAATTGAACTCAAGTCCACATTAAAATATATGGCTTAACAATTCAGTTGAACTGAATCCGAAATACTGAAACCCATTACCGATAAAAATGCAAAAAAAGAACAGTTAAAAGTCCTTTAATTAAAGCAGCACAGCACTTTTAATGCCAAAAACAAAACATAAAGTATGCGACACGCGGGGTAACATAATTTTATATAAATCGATGCATGAATCGGCCTGTGGAAATTGGTTTTCCGTGGCTTTTCCGCACTGTCGGATCGGCAGCATCCGCTTAATGCCGCGACCGAAGCGATATGAGAGATCCTTTTACCCAAACAGTTTATGAGGGGGATCCCACAACTCTCGTTGTTGCTCTTGCATTACCGCAAACAAAACGAACCCATGAAAATGAGTTTTTGTTTCCCCCATTGTTTTAAAAGCGATGACTGAAGATGGAATGAAAATGCGCAGCATTTTTACAAAAAAAGACATTGTTTGAATCATAACCTACGTTGTTAATAAGTGCATAGTTTTGTGTTGTTTTGAAAAGGGAACTGAGGGGCAATTCTATTTCTCGTAATTTAACAGTTTGATCTGTCTCAGTTGGCCAAAAATACCTCTAATTTCCTTACCTTTTTGAAAAGTTTTTTACATTGATTGTCATTGAGATGAGATTGTGACTAGATTTTGAACGTTTGGACAGGAATTGGCCTTCAGTTTAAAACATATCACTATCGTTTAGTCTTTCATTTGTCTTTTGGAAACAAAAGATTCGAAATATGATTTAGATAGTTGGAGCATTTTTTGTCAGTCTCCGCTAGACATCCTTGAACGTTCAGCTGGCCGTACTTCATGCCATTCCATAGACTTGCAGATTGTCACACTGTAATTAGTAAACACATGCTGGATATCGTGTTTCACAGCACATCGCGGTCCAGTAACCCCCCGTGTCAATTAAGAATCGTCGCGCGTCGTCCGTTCATTTAGATTTATTCCAACTGGTAACGAAATTATTGTTAATCGAGAGGCTACTCGTTTGTTTGTGTTGATTTATATCCGACGATATATCCGTGTATGATTTGCTGCACGCGTAGCATGAACACTTCTATCTCTACGAAGAGTAGACACATTGCTTTCTATACAAAGTGACATTTCTTTTCTTCCTTTTTGACATGCCGCCTAGAAATCTTTCTACAATCTGCCATTTTGTCTTTCGTTTCCAACGATCTTTGTCTAGGTCCTTTTATAAGTAGACTATTTCAGAAGAAAGTTTTCTATCCCAAATGTCAAAATCACACTGACAACTGTCAGTTGTCTAAGGTAGTGAAGAGATTTTGAATCGCTAAAGACAGTAGAAAACTTTCTACTCGACGGCCACAAAGTATATACGGTTATCTACAAATCCCACGAAAAAAAAAACAAAATTCCCAATATTCCAATGGCTTATAACGTGCTTTCCGAGGCACGGAGGGGTCTCGGTATGTAGAGATGGTCACCCATACACGGACCAACCGCGGCAAACGTAGCATAACCTGATCGATCAACTTGTGCGGCTGTTATTATTTGGCCACGGACTCCTCCTTATAATGTGACTTAATATCAGTAAAAATTAAGAATCAAAAAGAAAAAAAATCGTATGACAAAACAAAGGATTCCGAGTCGAATTAAGTAAAAGAGCGATTTTCGTAAAAAGTGCAGTTGACTCTTTCTACTTTGCTATGCTCATGCTACGCGTGCAGCACGCGTAGCATGAGCATCGGTTTGTCGACGGAAGAGTAGACAAAGATGACGTTCCGTGTAGACAGTACGACGGCAGCAAAGTAGAAAGAGCCAACTGCACTTTTTACGAAATTCACTCTTTTGCTTAATTCGACTCGGAATTCTTTGTTTATATAGTCATACATTTTTTCTTCTTTTTGATTCTTAATTTTTACTGATATTAAGTCACATTATAAGAAGGGGTCCGTGGCCAAATAATAACAGCCGCACAAGTTGATCGACCAGGTTAAGCTACGCTTGCCGCGGTTGGTCCGTGGATGGGTGACCATCTTTACATATCGAGACCCCTCCGTGCCTCGGAAAGCACGTTAAGCCATTGGAATTTTGGGAATGTAGTTTTTTTTTTCGTGGGATTTTGTAGATAACCGTATATAGTTTGTGGCCGTCGAGTAGAAAATTTTCTACTGTCTTTAGCGATTACAAAATCTCTTCACTACCTTAGACAACTGACAGTTGTCAGTGCGATTTTGACATTTGGAATAGAAAACTTTCTTCTGAAATAGTCTACCTATAAAAGGACCTAGACAAAGATCGTTGGAAACGAAAGACAAAATGACAGATTGTAGAAAGATTTCTAGGCAGTATGTCAAAAATGAAGAAAAGAAATGTCACTTTGTATAGAAAGTAATGTGTCTTCTCTTCGTAGAGATAGAAGTGGTCATGCTACGCGTGCTGATGTCATTAGGTACGTGTGGATATGGGGATTTATAGCCAGTACTTAAGATCGCTAATTGATAGGAATGCTAAGGCCTAAATAGTCTCTGAAAGCATTGATAAGTGCATAATACATCGTTATGCATGCGATATCATTGGTCATATTAATTCAGAATACTTAAGTGATTCTTTCTCGCCAATAAAGAAAAACTGATATCATCCTTTCTTTTTGACAACAAGAACATAATTTACCTTCAATATTTATGTCCCTTTCATCAGCTCGTGACGGTTTGACAAGGCGTATCATATGACGATTTTTAATTGGGCCCGATAATCTTGATCGAAACTTGGCAGCCAATAAAGCAGCGCACGAGCACGTCACAGTTACAACACGTTCGGGACCTCTCGGCCCCTTTCGTCCGAATTCGTGTCAATCTTCATCAAACCACACGCATTCGATTAGATTCATTTAAACGCTGTGATGTTGTTATACAAATAAGGAACACTAGTACTTTGGTAGGTACATGGGTGTAGTATTTATAACTATACAAGGCAATTGAAATCAGCTGCTCCATACTTTTATGTTCGCATAACTCGATAAAATATAGGGAACAGTCGATATTTTTCGCAATTTCAGGTTAGTACAGAAAAAGTTTTTGCCTTTTCAGGTTTTATTTATTTAATACTTTAAGGACACAAATGTACAGACGTTATTTTCTACCAATCATCTTTTGGATGATGCAGAGACAAACAGTGGTAGGTGAAATCATGAAAATTGAGGAATAAATATTTTAAAATCTATATTAATCTATATATATAATAAAATTGTAGAAAAGTGGTGTCTGTACAATGGAAATATATTAAAAAAAGTAGCAGGGGTTGTTATTATATCGATGCCGAACCCGAAAATGTAATTAATTTTTTTTTTGTCTGTTTATCTGTTTGTCTGTTTGTCTGCTGTGTTTGTGCACGCTAATATCAGAAACGGCTTATTCGGTTTAGATGTGGTTTTCACTAATATATTGTAGTAAGCTTCACTTAACATTTAGTGTTTATTTCATGTCAATCGGTTCATAAATAAAAAAGTTATGTCAATTTAAAGAATCACGGCGAACATTTGTTAAGGTATTCTATCAGAGTACGTAAACGCCTCGCGCCTGCGCGTCCGTGGCTATATATACAAGGTGTAACGGAAAGGGGGTATCAACCCTGAAGGAGGTGAATGAAGATGAAAAAAAAAATTTGGACCTCCCATAGTAATAGCACATCAATGATTTACTATTACTATGGGAGGTCCAAATTTTTTTTCATATTTCGACCTATGTTCTTTGGGGAAATTTGTTCAGTTTCATGAGCACATTCACCTCCTTCAGGGTTGATACCCCCTTTCCGTTACACCTTGTATAAAGCGCGCTGAGAGCCGCGCCGCTGCCATAATTCCGATCCAGCCTGTCCCTTGCTGCCCTCTCCCAGCGACGCCCTAAGCCGAGGTCCGTACCCCACAGGGGGTGCCCTTAGCGTGTAGTCGCTTAGTTTTTAAGTTTATATTGTGTAGTTAAGTTGTGCATTATGCCCTGGCTGGAGGCCTTAATTTATTGAGGCATCCACAGGAAAGCCAGGTTAAGCAGTCGACAACCCCTCAGGTTGAACTGCGAGATGACCATTTCAAAAGAAAACGCGCCGCTGCCATAAGGATTCAGTTATTCGTAGCGAACGCACGTATCCTGGAGAGTATAGGCGAATAGTTGGATTCGATTATTGCGATTCACTTGAATACTGACTGTTTGCATATTTCATTTATTTATATTTTAGGGTTTGTAGGTTAGGTTCTTTTTCTTAATTTTCTTTAAAATTTTGTAAGTATTTGGTATAGGTTAGGCGGTTCTTTCCTTGATTATTGGGTATTTACTTATCTTAATTTTTATTTAGGGTTTTGTAAATAAATATTGTAAGCATTTATTATTGGTTAGGCATTTCTTTCCCTGATTTTCGGTATACTTATCTTAATTTGTATTTAGGGTTTGTATATAAATATTATAAGTATTTGGTATAGGTTAGGCATTTCTTTTCTTGATTTTCTTTATTAATTATAAGTTCATTAGCTTAGGTTAGTAATTATTTTTTCTAGCAATTCTTTTGTTTTATAAAGTTAGTACGTTTGTCTGTGTAGAAGAATAGCACCACCCCTTACTTCCCGTGGGTGTCGTAAAAGGCGACTAAGGGTCTCACCGGAGAATGGGCAGCAGCGTTCTCTATGCATTCCACCACCATACCATACTGCGATCCCCAACCCGCCTGCCAAGCGTGGCGATTATGGCAAACCCTCCCAAAATTGTGGGAGGCCTATGTCCAGCAGTGGACGTCTATCGGCTGAAATGATGATGATAATGACGTTTGGTTTACACGTCTTAACACAATTTTAGACTGTATAATAATCTGTAAGTATTTATAATTTAATTGTTTACGATAGTACGTGTTTACTAAATAAGTGTGTGTTAAGTAGTAAGTACTATTTTATTGTAAGAATGCCTCGAAGAAGATCCAACCTCTCCCAATGTAGCAGAAATGCTAAAAGGATGAGATTAGTTCGATCACAGGAATCTGAGGAAGGTCGTGAGGCAAAAGGCTCTCTGCACCAGGCTAGGTTTCGTGCTGCAGAAACTTCGACTCCGCGAGAATCTCGACTGAGTTCAAATCGTTCTCGAATGATGACAACTCGAAATAGGGAAAACGGGGAACAACGAAAGGCACGTTTATCTGTCGATCGCGAAGCTCACGCGCTATCGCGTGAGTCTGAGACTTTTGCTGTCAGGGAAATCCGCCTGAACTCCCAGAGAGTACGGACAACAAATGCTCGATTCCAGGAGACACAGGACGAACGGGAAATACGTCTCACTGCCGATCGTGAAGCTCATACACTATCGCGTGAGTCTGAGACTTTCACTGATAGGGAAATTCGTCTGAGTTCTCAGAGGGTTCGGACAGCAAATTTTCGGTCTCAGGAAACACAGGAAGAACGAGAAATACGTCTCACTGCCGATCGTGAAGCTCAAGCACTAGAGTCTGAGACTTTCACTGAAATTCGCCTGAGTTCTCAGAGGGTTCGGACAGCAAATTTCCGGTCTGTAGACGGTATATGTAATTCAAAATATGTTGCCCGAAAAGTCACTATTCCACGCGGACGAAGTCGCGGGCACAGCTAGTATCTATACATATAATAAATCTGTAGAAGGGTCAATTCTGTACATTGAAAATATTGAAAAAATAAATAGCGGGGGGTGTTGCTCGATCGATACCAAACCCAAATATGTGATTAAAAAAAATTTTGTCTGTCTGTCTGTCTGTCTGTATATGCAGGCATCACGTGAAAACTAACGGTTCGATTTCGATGAAACTAGGTATAATTATACCTTATTATCCTGGGCATAAAATAGGATACTTTTTATCCTGGAAAAATACGTAGAAAAAAAATCTTATTTTTCGGTTTTATTCATAGACGTTGTTCTGTAGAACCGCGAATACACGTTGCATTACCCGTAGTGGATAATTTTCCATTTCAATTTAAGAGAATACAGTTTCCTGTAGCTTTGTGTTAGGCCATGACAATAAATAAGGCTCAAGGTCAGACCCTAGGAGTTGCTGGCGTAGATCTTACCGCGAGTTGTTTTTCACACGGGCAACTTTACGTAGCTCTTTCCCGTGTGAGCAGTCCAAGAAATCTTCATGTTCATATTCCGGACTAGCTCACTAACAATGTTGTGTATGCTGAAGCTCTCAATTAACTTTCTGTCGCATTGTCACGATCACTTTTTTATTATTGCAAACTTTTCGTCACTGTCAGTAATTTACTGCTACATGCTACTTATCAAGGTCGGAATTACTATGGAAAAAATACTTACTACAGAACGCGAGCTCAACAGCAGTAGCTCAATAGAGGGATCTCCTTAATTATTATAGGCTTAGCTGTATTTGGGTCCAATAGATATTTATAAGATGTCATTGTCAGAGTTACTCAAAATGGAGAAATAAACCATCCACGCGAAGACCGACATCCGCGCGGACGGAGTCGCGGGCGGAAGCTAGTTATAAATAAAGAGGTAAGGTTAGTAAGTTTGTATGTAGGGGGTAAACTCTGGAACAATCAATTGGATTTGAAATTTTTTTTTTGCATTTAATAGCCCAATTCTTGAGGAAAGTTATAAGCTATTTAACTTCACGCTACGTCACTTAGGAGTCGAGCAAAAGGAAAAAAAAAAATGTCAGACACAACGCTAAGCCAAAACGAAGTAGTAGCACGATGTGAGCGATGGGATGCGACGCGATGAGTTGGGGGCCAAAATTTCACGCGGACGAAGCCGCGGGCAGAAGCTAGTATAAAATATGAAAATAAATACATTCAGGTTTTCAGTTATTTCAATTACTCTTTGTAGAGCTGAAACTCGTAAAGCGCACCTGATTGATTCAGTATTGTCTTGGCAGGGCGGTGATAAAATGGTGACCGTATTCCTCCAAAGTCTAATAATAATGTCAGACAAACAAGCTAGACAGTTTGTAAGGAAAACTTCAGACTTTTCTATTTCCCATTAGTTTCCGCTCTCATTGGTGAATTAAAACCTCGTGAATAATATCGTGTTTCAATAGTGGCTTTGAAATCATAACATTGATAAATGGAGCTGCGGTTAACGGCCGGCTTTCACGATCACGACTGATCCATATCGTGATCAAATGCGTGTGTTATTTGCTAATTTATAATTTAACACAAATAGTGATGGCAACGAGACCATATAATTTGTTGGTATTCGTCGCACGTGTCATTAACGGTTCATTACGATTCGTTGCCGGCTTAATTGGCTTACCGTTGCGTATCGTGCTTTGAATCAAAACCGTAATCAATTTCGGACCATCAAAGCGTTGTCAAATTGATATAATGGGCTTATCTCCTGAGGTACAAGTGTTCCTGTGTTCGTGTAAGGCGCTCCTTCACTGGGAGCATTCGCCTGTAATGTAACAATGCAACATTCCATTGTAACGGTTAGAGCTTTGCAAGTAGACTGCGCAAGCCGCCAACTTCTAGGTAGTGTAGAGTGATAATTAAACCCAGCAGGATAGGTTATTCATCATCTGCCTAGCCTTTTCCCAAATATGTTGGGGTCGGTTTCCAGTCTAACCGGATGTAGCTGAATACCAGTATTTTACATGGAGCGAAAGCCTATCTGACCTCCACAACCTAGTTATTAGGTATTACGATACCCCTTGGTAAGATTGGTTGTCAGACTTTCGGGCTTCTGACTTCCCATAACTACTATCAAAGATCCACGAATGACAGCCATGACCAACGGTTTAACGTGCTTTCCGTTGTACGGAGGGGTCACGGTATGTAAAGATGGTCATCCATCCACAGACCAACCGCGGCAAGCGTAGCTTAACCTGATCGATCGACCTGTGCGGCTGTTATTATTTAGCCACGGGCTATTACATATAATTAAATAGGAGCAGTGGGGGTGTTAAGTGGTGTCAAAGGTTTCCAAGAGGTCGTAGATTCGAACCCATTCAGGCGCTTTATTTTGTGTAAATTTTTAATTGCCACTGCTCTCAAACATCGATGAAGGAAATATTTTGAGGAAACCGACATGGCCTAGAACTAAAAATTCTAAGAAATGTGGCATCTACCAACCCGCACTGGGCCCATTATGGCCCACTGCCTCTCCCAAAGACAGGAGGCCTGTGTCCCAGCAGTGCGAACATTATAGGATGATAATGTAAATAGGTAGAATTAAGACGGATGGGTCGCGGAATATTGATGACACATTAGTAGGTTAGAAGCTAAGTAGCCAATCAGCGACTAGTAAATAAGTAAATATAGATCAGACAGGCGACAGCCGGATGACATTAATTTTGCCTACTGAAGCACCACTTGAAAACATTTTTCGTAGAATTTATTTTGTTGTAAAAAGTTTTGAAAAGTTATTTAACACTAATTAAACTTTCTTTTCTGTTCCACTGCTCTAAATTTTCATCGAAATTTAGAGCGGTGGAAAAGAACACATATTATGCTTTCACAAGCCCTTTTAAATATAGAGTGTCCTAAATTAATTAATACTAATTAAACTTTCTTTTCTTTTCCGCTGCTCTAGATTTGCATTTTGCCTTTTAAATATGTGTCCTAAATTAATTAATACTAATTAAACTTTCTTTTCTTTTCCGCTGCTCTAAATTTTCATCGAAATTTAGAGCAGTGGAAAAGAGCGCATATGCTTTCACAAGCCCTTTTAAATATAGAGTGTCCTAAATTAATTAAAATGTGGTATCAAATTCGTTCGCTCGTGTTTCCCGCCTCTCCCTTTTAGGCGCTTAATTGTTTCGAACACACCGAATTATTTTGATTTATAGCTTTGTGATTGCTGCAACTCGATTATATAGGGCCTTTGTTGCTCTCTAAATTGAATGAAATGAAAAATAAATTAAGTCCAGTTGTGAAGTGGAGCGTCGAGGAAGAAAAGATTTGGAGCCATTGTGTGCCCTTCGGCGACAATGGGACGAATAAAGAACGATATAAAGATCGTGGGCAACTGAAATTTCACAACATTAACACTGTATGCTTACTGTTGCAAATACTAATAAAAAATAATGAACATTTTGTGGGAGAGAGCCCATTTTTGGAGGAAGTTTCATGCTGTGCGAGAAATTTAAAGAAAGTACCGCAAATATAATAAAATGCTTTTATGAATGAGTAGAAATAAATAAAAAAAACGGTCTATCGTACAGCCCATTATTAGGATAATCATGTGTGTGTGTGTAAATATGTTCCTATGTGCTCGGTTAACCGCTAGACTAACGAAGCGATTTACTCCGCACAAGATGCTGGTATCAAGTCAATTACTACAGACTACGTGCTTTGAAATACCTGCTACCTGAGCGAGTGTACGCTAGGAATATATATATGTATCCACAGCCTCTCTACGGGGTATTCAATTTCAGTTTCCCATCCATAAATTGAAAACTAAGTTACTTAACTGCATAACATATACATTTATCAATTTATTGGTCGTTTCACAGTCATAATTACAGATTACGTCATAATATTGAACGCGAGACTAATAAACCGTTATTACGCTAATAAATTAGTAGCATCGTGTTGCACAACACAATGTAGGAACAGCGCGTCTTGGTATATTCCTGTAGCGTAGTTAATTCAGGCCTAGGAGAGGTGAGGTGACATGACTCACAGATGTGACTCACTGGACTATCTCCGAGTAGTTCAAAATATTGGAATGGTTGCTGATACTGGGATGAGTCTCAGACTGCGTGAGTAAGCGTACACAAAGTTCTTATGTCGGTTTTTATCGATCAATGAAACGTGTTCGAATTTTATGCGCTCCTGGTACCTTGATTTCGGGAACTGTATTATGAGATGCAATTTTCGACGTATTTAATCCGATTATCCCGTTTGGTTCGAAAAGGAAAACATAAAAGTGTGGTCACATTATTTATGCCTCTTTGATATCGGGCAGTATTGTGCATATTTGCAGAGCAATTCAAATTGGTTTCACATGAGACGGAAACCGAAAAACAGCCATAATTTGCTGAGTTAATCATGATTGGACAATTTGCCAGCGCATTGCCAAAAGTTTCGAAAATAAACAGATTTCGTTTTTAAACAGAAATTGTGGGTGAAGTGGTCTATACGCGATGTAAGTATACTGGGTCAAATTAAATTAGCTAGCGAAACTCCTGTCTGAACAAATGATGAAATGTATAAACAAATGATAAACAAAAATAAATAAATTTGATGTTTTTTTGTGAAACGTGAAACATTAGTTTAAAAAATCAGATGTTTTTGTGTAACTTCACAGACGTGGTTGTTATCGATATCGAAACACGATAAAACATATTTTCTCAACTCGTATCAAGTAACAATACTACCAGTGTTCGTTGACCCCCAAAAATAAACATTTTATTATTACCTTAAGCGCGGTCTTTGTCGGACTGCATAGAAAAGAAAGAGAAGCGCGATGACACAACGCTGGTAATTTATTGCAAAATATGAAGCAATTATTTAATTACAAAAAATCTATTGTTTGGATCAAAAAATTAAAACACTAGTATTTTAGTATGTTGCTTGTAGAATAATCTGACCAAAAATCAGAATGATTGTATGTATATTAGTATGATTTTTATTGTAAAAACAAAGTTTGTTTGAAGGGTCATCAAGATGGAAACTGATGAGAGGATCCCATTGAAATCGAGGGAAACCCTCAAATTTTATAGGCAAAGCTATAACGATTTGGGTATTTTTTAAAATAACTTGAGCATTTGCTCTCGGAAATCATCATTTGGTAAAGTGAAGCTGATAAAGAAGACCACAGATGGCCATTGGAACTACTCAATGACAAATATTTCACGGGTTGCGATTCGATTACTTTATTAAGGTTGCTAAGCAATTTATGCTCGTCACAAAGCGTATGGTGGGTGGTTGTTCCCTCCTCAACAACTCCTCAACAATTAACGTCCCAACATCGGGAAAAGAAATATTTTGTAACAAGTGATGAGCAGTTGACATTAGGCTATTGTAACTTAGATAAATTACAAACGAACCCACTAAAAAGTGAAAAATAAAAACTTTTTACGAAAAAAAAACAACCGACTTCCAAAAATAAAACACTACAAATTGAAAAATAACTTTAATTTCGGAAGTCGGTGTCAATAAACGAAAATGCGGAACCAAAGACACAAAGAAAAGAAAAGAATTTTGAAAATCGGTCCACAATTGGCGGAGTAATTGCGTAACAAACACAAAAAAAAAAAAAAAACAGACCGTCTTGAGAATTGAGAACCTCCTCCTTTTTTGAAGTCGGTTAAAAACAACGTTTTTAGAGCTATCTTCATAATTTTTTTCTATCATATCAAATTACTTGTATTATGTTTTCAACACACTATCTACCGCTAGGTAGATAGTGTGTTGAAAACATAATAATTTTATATGCTAATATACGAGTATCCTGAAGAATATCATATATTTTTCTGATTTTGTTTACTGTAGTCGATCATATAGGTACTTTTATTGTTTCTAAAACTTGCGTTTTTTGTGTTTAGGTCCTGTAAGCCCCCGTATTTAGATATCGATCCCATCCCGTCTGCAGGGTTTCTCTAGCTAATTTAATTTTACCTATATTGAGTAAGGTTCAACTACCTAATAAACCTCAGTTACATAAACAAATATCATACAGACATCAGGATGCGCGTCGTAAGTTTTGTCCGATGGGTAAGTAAACGTTAACTTAGTTAAACACAGGCACAAAGTTATTTATTAAAAACCCGCTACCAACAATCACTGAACTGTACCGTTATTTAAAATAACCATAAGTTAATTAAAATTTAATTATGTTCATATAATACAAAAGCACAAGCAATTATAGTTATTAAATTAAAAGAAGCATTTGAGATTCTTTCTAATCAACTTGGTTATAAAGTAGGTGTTAAATTGTAATAGTCACCGTTTTATAGTTGTTCTAAATGAGATTTAAGAGTATGTTTAAAAACTCACACGCAGTTATATCACATCTCTTTTTATATCTTTATAACTTTTAACTAGCTTCTGCCTGTGACTTCGTCCTCGTGAAATTTCTTGTTCCGACCGTTACTTCGTTTTCCCTTATTGTTTTGTCTGACTTTTTTTTGCTCGGCCCCCAAGGGTCATAGCGTGATGATAAATAGCCTATAATAATAATAAGACATTTATTTCAGACATAGTCCATATACTGTTACTCGTAGTAACAAAAAAACCTTATAAAACTATTGTTAGTACATACAGAAACCTTTGTTTCTGTATGTGGCTTTCCACAGGAAGATATAAAAATAAAAATCACAAAATGGCACCGCACAGGAGTGCCAGTTTATGCCAGGCCCTGGACGCGACCACCCGTAGTGTGTAGTCGCATCCAGTGCCGCCACATCGGCGAGTCCCATCGACCCACAAACACGCTCAGAAGGCTGTTCGAGCTGGCCCGCATGCGCTCCATGTAAGAGACGTACAACGCTTCCGCATGATGGCATGAAGACCATCCACGCTTTTCACCGCAAACATTGCTGAAGCGCTGCAGTGGCGCGGCAGCCCGAACAGCACCCTGAACGCGTTATTATACTGTACTCGCAGCTCACTGTATGTACGCTGCGTGAACTTAGTCCACAGGCTGCAGGTGTAGGTATATATATCTGTAGTCGTCCTCAAGAATTGGGCTATGAAATTCAAAAAGATTTGTTCAAATCCGACTGGTAGCTCCTGAGATTTGCTTGTTCAAACAAACAAACTCTTCGGCTTTATTATTAGTACCTGTAGATTTCATCTATCATCAGCATCACCTAAATTAATAAAACATTAATAAATATTATTAAAACGTTTAAATAAACGAACCAACTAATTCTCTAATCCAACTGAATCTGTTACTGCAATAAATTTATATTGCGCAATAAATCCGACACGTATAGGTCCGTCGTATGAAGAAAGAATCATTAAAAGTGATAAACACAAATATACCGCACATAAACCCAGTTTCAGACAGATAGTTGCATCGCCTCTGTCACGAGTACCGACGACGCTAATAAAGCTGAATTTATCATAAAAAGTTGCATGTTTAAGACTAAAACAGTCGTAAATAAGAAAATAAGACCACCTATTTATATTTGTGGCTTTAGTCAGCGGCAACAATCTTGGTAGTTGGCGAATATTTTCTGTACTACTCACACTTTGCCCGCCTGCCTACCTGTCGAAACACCCCACGGGTCGGAGTAGTTGAATGGACGCAGTGAAGTCATTATTTTCACAATGACAATAGTTGTGTACACATGGTGTACTGATGACATTTCGAGCACTTTCTCTTAAGTGTTCACTTGGTGTACACTTGACGAAGGGTTAAGTTTACCACAGACTACTTAGAAAGTTTGTGCTAAAAGAAAAAATTAAATAAAACCGTTTAAGCCCAAAAACGAATGGTCGTTTTTATAAGTCCTAACATGACGATATTGCCGCGGACGTCCACGGCATCGGCATCACGATAACACAGGAAAGTATAATATGTATATTATGGAAATATATGAATTTCCGGCCACGGTAACTTTATAACGTGCATGTATTTCCATGCATTTTGTGGACGTGAACGTGGATGTCCACGATAATATCATCATCACCAAATACACCAGCTCCAAGTGAGCGGTCGGCCGGTAGGCGGCTACCAAGAGCCGCCGCAGCCGACGCTCCGTCTCAACGCCGCCTCGTGTCTGTGTACAGTGTTAAACCCAGTGCGCTTGTTCGTGTGTCTTGTTGACTGTGGTGCGTGTTAATTGTGTTAATGTCATCGTATTGTGCATACGTACATGTACACATAGGTACACACCTACCTGTGCTGTGTGTGTCGTGTATGTACTACGTACGAGACGCGCATGATGCACGTGCTACGAGCAAAAAACCACGACAAACGTCTGGACGCGCACGCACACCGTGGGATGGCAAGAGTAAAACCACGTTAGAAATTTTAAATTGCCTCGTGGTGAATGCTCAAGTTTAAATAGCAGTATATTGAATAAATTTTAATATTACCTGTACGTTTCTGTTCATAAAATAATAATAGCAATATCTTTGTTTATATTACTTACGCGTACCCAAAGATGTTTAATGTAAATATTTATTAGATGCTACATTAAAAAATCTCTTCGAAAAACGAAAAGTACCAAAGCATCTTGGTCACGGTACACCACCGTAGGGCGGACGCAGAAGTAGTTGGGCGAAGCGTTCATTGATGTGGGGCGGAGGCGGGCGTTAGTGGCGAGACCAAAACGTATGAAAATAGAGTCGAATGCACCGGCATTTCCGCGACCCACCTGTGAGCCCAAACCCATGGGTTACTAACTAGGACGCAGATACACCATTCGGTATTGTAGCAATTGCAATTACAGTATCGGAAACTCGATTTGGGTCGATTCGATGCTGTTTGAAAATTATATTTCCCAGCTGCATCGTTCATTGCATTGGCATTTCCGCAGCGTACCTGTAATTTTATCGTCAGTTACATAATGAAAATTAGAACGATAAACAAATGAATCTCCATATTTATTTAAACACGGCTTTTGTTTATTAAATGACTGCAAAGGCAACTGAAATGCAGATATATTTCACAATCTGCAATAAAATCATAATTGGCCGTAGTTTTTCCTAATTATGTTCCTCACACAGGAAACATCTCAATTTAGACCAATAATAAAAATCTATCGATTGATCTAAAAGTTAAACCATTTGCATATTTATAAAGACCACACACGCCCACACAAAATAAAACAGAATTTTATTTCGATTGATTCATTAGAAGTCAAGATGCTGGCGATCAAATAAAAATAAAAAGCGTGTCACAAAATTTATGATAATACGGAGTCTTTATTCATAGGTTTTTTTCTGTAGCCCGAATAGGATAAGTCACGCTTCCCTTTATCCCGTACACAAAAGATCTAAATACGCTGGTAGGTCAAGTGTCGGTTTCCCGGACGTCAGACCTCACGGTCCGACAACAAAGGCAGCTTTTTTTTTTAGGTTTGGTGACAGGTCGAGGGTGCTGGGACCGTGTCACGGAAAGGTGCGCAAGAGAATAATAGTCAATCGGGGCATTTCATACTGGTTACGTTTGTAATCTTGGTTCATTGTTGTGTTTGGCCGTAAGTGTTGCGAAATGTGATTGTATCTGAATGTAATGTCTAGACTGATTGGATGAACGCTTTCGTAGCTAGCTCGTATCTTCATTAATGCTGAACTGATTCATAAAAAAATAATTTACTATAATCCTATCCTATCTCATAATGTCATGTCGTTATCATGTTCTAGAAACAAAAATTCGAAAGCATGTGACATCTATAAACCTGCACTGGGCCCGCGTGGTGGATTACGGCCCACTCCCTCTCATAAAGAGGAGGCCCGTGTCCCAACAGTGGGAACGTCATAAGCTGATTATGTTATGTTATTCTATCTTAACTAAAACTTCTAAATATTGAATGCACCCAGTATCTCATGGTTCTGAAAATCTGAAGTTGACCGCGCATCACTTAAGCAACAGTTGAGCTCTTGCCAAGCGTTGCCTTCATATAATCGTCAACACCTCTAAATTATTTTGAGTATCAACAGATTTGTATCTAATTTCCCTTTGTGTGACAACGGTGCGAGCTTTTAGGCTATGCTCACTGTCCCTCTCTAACGGTCGAGAGCTTTCGTATGTATCGCTTTCGGCTAAGCTGGGCCGGGCAACGCCGGGTTAGTCATATGCGCGCGGGCAACGAACACGCGCGCTGGAGCCACGCGCGTGCGCGATGTCACGAGATCGTTTTGCGCGAAGGGTTCCCTCGCAAACGGCTAATTCTGTCCAGTACTACGCAGACAGTCTGTTACGCTCCTATGATTATGGGACCAAGTGTTTGTTTTATCCTTTATCTTGTGTTTGGATTTCTGGGGAACATTTAGTTTACTTTGTTGATAAGTATTACCTTATATCTAAATGAGGTCAGAAGGTATTGAAATTAGGACAGCTCGGCACAGTTCGCGACCACAACACGTGCCAAACTTCCCACTTAATTCATTAACAGGTTCACGTACAGCTTTTAAAAGCAACAAAGTTCAATTTCAGTACAAACATTCCGAATCGTCTCTCGTTTCGATAAATTGCAAATGTAGATTGTGAGTGCATTCAGAAAGATTTATTGCATCGTCGTGTTTAAGCTTTTTGCTTCAGCAAATGGATTTTATCAAGAACACTCACAGCATTAAGAATTTACCTACCTACTAATGTAATGTCTCGATATAGTGCTGTGCCCATTGATCGATTCATTCATCTGTATCGGCTGCTATTGTTCGTTGAGTTTCAACAACACTAGCAAGTGGTTAATTAGGGGAGATTGTGTTTTAGTTTTTACGGTTGCATCATTCGCGGTACACGTTGGCAATGCAGTAAAATAATTGTGCCTGTATTAAAGCTGTTGCGACAGATGTGCGTCAAGTAATTTAATTTAACGTTAAGCATCTGAGAGTCTGAGAGCAGCTTAGAGTAGTCAACAAATAGTTAATATCCATCGCGACCGGTTCACAGTTTTCTACTTTAAAACAATTACGTATTTTTAATGACGTTGATTGTTGTGGCTTTCGGTAATTAGCACAGAATATTTAACTATGCATAAATTTAACATGAAAGTAATTTGTGGCTTATTTTAACAACACAATTTAAAGTTGATAACCAATAAACATATTCAGTTAATTAATTTCAATTAAATTGGATGCCAGATTGAGGACCACTGAAAGTCACATTGTACAATGTGTGAAAATTGATCTATGGCATCAATTGAACTGGCTAACAAGCCCAATTAAGTACGTATTAAATGACAGTAGCTTTTAATGCTTCTGAAGTAGAGAATGAACATCAAAAACACATTAAACACGACGCGAATGAAATAATAGTGCGTATTATTATCTACTAACAATCAGCCGCTCCTTGTGTTCACTTAGCAGAACATGGAATAACCATAATCAGCTATAGGTAATGTTCCCACTGTTGGGACACCAACAGGCTTCCTCTCTTTGAGTGAGCGGGCCCAGTGCGGGTTGGTGGATGACACATGTCTTCGATTTTTTTGGTTCTAGGACTTGCCGCGGGGTAATTGCTTACTTAACCCAATGTCAATTGCACTTTGATTTTGACATTTCAACAACATTCATTGCATTATTTACGTTGTCGAGCAAACGAATTTTTCAAACATATGAAGCAATGGATTAGGGAATGGCTTTCCTTCACGGTTCGTCATGGAATATCTAGAGACGACGATGAAAGGTATATCTTTAGTTCTTTACCATACCGAAACCCTCTTCTGTCTTTCGTTCATAGAAATCTGATAACTCTAACGTTTGTTTGGTGTCGGGTGTACGCCGAATAAACAGTAGTTTCTCTAATATTTACGAGAAACGCAGCTATTTGTAGAACTGGATCGAATTTATGACTGAGATATATAATGAGATTTATGTTCTGTTTTGGAGACTTTGATGCTCCAGATGTAAACGACATAGGTTGATTAGGTAAACGTTTTTATTTCACGCCATTTAAGCGTCTGTTTAGAAAAGATCTTATCCTACCGTATCCGGTTTGACCATAACAGTGGGTAGTAAAACTTAAAACCATTCCTTTTAAGTTTAATATACTTAACCGTATTTGGCTATAATCACACAATAGTAAGATAATGTAATTTTAATGTTTCGTGATTCGCATTGATTGCCGCGCCTCTACGCTGACAATAGATGTACGAGTATCTACCTACCATTACTTGTTTCCTTTACGACGATGTACTTATAGCGAAATAATTAGCTACTATGCTCATTGATCCGAGAATTGTATGAGCAAAAACATAAAAATAATGATTGATCCATCCGACGCAATGACCCGTCTCTGTATAGTACCGACATCGAGAGTAATCGGTACTATTTATAAGATTCGACGAATTGCATGAAATCGAATGAATGAGTGAATGAGTTCATGATGCTCCAATACTTTTTTTTTTGCGAATCATTTATATTTGGAACGTTTGGTTTAGAACCAGCTGGGTTTGAGTGATTTATCACCTCGTGTTAAGTTTTGATTGACGTTTGTAAGTCGCGGTTAGGAATATTCGATCGATATTTTGGAATAAATGTGGTAGGTACTTAGGTTCATCTTGCCTAATTATTGTAACATTTGAGATTAAAGTAGGTACTGAAAAAATTACCAGGTCTAAATTATGTAGATTGATTTTGCGTTTTAAAGAGAAACCAAAATACCTAAAGCTTTTTTATCGTTTCGGTTTTTAAGGAAGCATCATGAATCTGAGCCCTCTAGTTTTATGTAGGCGTAGTTATAGTGAAAATAACTGTCTCATACTGTATTTTATATAAAATTGTGCAACATTACAACGTGATCTTAAAAATGAATTCCTAGGAAACTGGTCGTAAAAATTAAATAAAAATAATATGACTCGTAGTCCATCCGTCCGACTCCGGACGATGGACGGATGTTACAAAACGTAACGATTCCTAATGACTAGGCAACTTCGAAAATAATTTTCTCGACTACGTTCACTGTCGGCTGTCGGATCATGAAAACAAAAGCTATGACTCAGGCTTACGTTAGACGCCTATTATTACTCCTACACTTATTTAAATTTACTTAAGGGGGGGGGGGATGCTCTAGGCAGCCCGCGAAATTCTGCTCGCAAAAAAATATTTTTGATGAAATAGTCATTCAATAGGATTATATGAACTTAGAGGGTTGCATTGATGATTTTAATGATCATAATTTATTATTCTGTGTTACACTCGCGAATCATATTTTGTTACTTAAACAAAATCAAATTGTAGAAGACATAAAAAAATTGGCTAATTATCAGGTTGTATGTTGATCTAAATATGATTGGCGGCCGCAACAAATAGGTATTTATTTATAGAATTATAATCATAAAAATCATCAATACATCTTCTCTTATTTCATCATTCTCAAGTTCATATTACCCTAATGACTATTTCATGAAATCATGATATTTAAAGCCAATTCTAACTTAAGGAGATTGCTGATTATTGCTGATTATTTTTTGAGGTCGTGAATCATATTTTAATCAATATACAACCTGACACTGACCTGCAAATTGGAATAACCGTAAGTAAATTTGAATTTCGCGGGCTACCTTAGCGTATCCAAAAAAAAAGCCAAAAAAAAAATAAAGAGCACACAAATATTTTGGCGTATCATTAATATGTAAATAGGTCAACGATACTGATTTATCAGTGTTGGGTTGTACTGTTTATTTAAACACTCCATTTTTGTAGAAGCTGATAAATATTTATAAAGCAATTCAAAATGATATCAAATTATAAACCAGTGCTGGGGCTATGTCACGTAGGATCTTAGCACTATGCTGAGCGATGGCCGTTTTGCGTGGATGTGACGCATGTTTTCCTCAAACTTGTTATTTTTTTGTGTTTGTGTTCTTTTTAAGCATCGTGTTTACCGCAAAACGTATTTTCTTTCTTTACATTCACACCTATTCTATTTCGCAATTTATAACTTGTTCGGTGTGAAAACTGTATCAAAGTCAGCAAATCTTTGATGGCGTCGGCGGTCTGTGTGTAATCTAATCTCGCATATACATACCTAGGCATACTAGAAAATAGATACTACGGTGTTGCAAACCATGCCTTATTGTTTGTAAGCCGATACAAAGCCGAATGACAAGTATCGTAACAAATCGAATGCACTCGCCCACGTCACAATGTGGCAGAGACCGCGCATCTGTGGCCCAAATACGAGCAAGGCCGATACATCCTTTTATTAAATACCGGATCCAATAACGGAACTGTCTAAGTTTGGAAGCGATGCCTTTCTGATATGTCGGGTGTATAAACAAAGGTGACAAAGAACGACCTTTGACTTGCGAAAATGATATTCCTAACGATGTCTAACATTTCACGTCCTTATTTTGCCGATTGTCACGCCTGTAAGTCCGGCAAAAAAAAATCAGGTTGGTCGGTTCAGTGGTTTAGGCGTGAAAAGGTAACAAACAAACTTACTTTCGCATTTATAATATTAATCGGGTCTGTGTGGTGCCGGACTCAAAGAATAGAACCACCCCATACTTCCCGTGGGTGTCGTAAAAGGCGACTAAGGGTCGTACCGGAGAATTGGCAGCAGCGTTCTCTATGCATTCCACCACCGTACTATACTGCGATCGCCTACCCGCCTGCCAAGCGTGGCGATTATAGCAAACCCCATTTTGGGGGAGGCCTATGTCCAGCAGTGGACGTCTTTCGGCTGAAATGATGATGATGATGATGAATATTAGTTAGGATGCGAAAGTGTGTCTGTCTGTCTGTATGTCTGTTACCTCTTCGCGCTTAAACCACTGAGCCGATTTAGATGAAATTTGGTATATAGATAGTTTGAGTCCCGGGAAAGGACATAGGATAGTTTTATCCCGATATTCTCACGGCATCGACACTTATGCGGGTGAAACCGCGGGGCGCTGCTAGTTTCCCACAAAACAAATATCAAAAACATAATAAGTACCTACGTAAATAATTTCGCTCCTTCCATAAACCCTTTTACGGTGGCCTACAACTCTTTTAATGACCGTTGTCTCATATTGTTTGTTGCTGTAAATGTCCGTGTTTTATGATTATGTCACAACAGTTCGTTGCTCCGGCGCACCTTCCGCACGGTTATAAATACGGCAGCGTGTGTCGAACTTTTGACAAGCGAGTAAATAAACACGCGGATGGGATGTGGTCCGGACGCTGCGAAGCTGAAACGGCGCGCCGCCCGCCGGGTTGCCGTAACCCACCGCTTCAGGACCGGATTAGAAATAAAAAAGCGGTCAAGTGCGAGTCGGACTCGCAGACGAGGGGCCGTACCACGTTACCATCGTACAATATTTTCTAATAACGCCGAAATAAACACGTTACTTGTACCTCCCCCCCTTACATTTTAAATTTATTATATTTTTATTATTTGTTGTTATAGCAGCCACAAACTCTGTGTCTATCTTTTACGGTTCAAAAGTTACAGCTCTGTGACAGACAGACGGACAGCGGAGCTTAGCCTTAAAAATAGCCTTAGTAATAGGGTCCCGTTGGCACCCTTTGGGTACGGAAACCTAAAAATTAAGATAGAAAATGTTAAAAAGTACTTTTAAAATCATTGGAAAAATAATTGAAAAGTCGAGTTATATGAATGAATCTTTTTCATTCCTTGAACATCAAAGGATCCGCGCGAATCTTACATTCTACTTCGTGCCTCGCAGCGTCTGAATCCAACCCTGTCCTTTTATGATCTTTACACGAGCTTACGCAAGTTTTAAACGATCTAAACGATACCATAATACATTGTAAACATGAATACGAGATATTTATTAACGGTAAGAGATGGCGTCAATGGTTCTTTAAGTTTTATACCCCTTTGTATCTCTATGTTTACTGCTTTTGAGTGTTTACTGTTCTTTATCAGTTTTATGGTGAGTTTGAGTATTGTCCATTGGAGAAACTGTCTCATTTATTGTTATTTTCTCTTTTGTCATAATCGTGTCTGTTCGTTGACACCGTGCTAATGATGACTGGTTTATACTAGCTTCTGCCCGCGACTTCGTCCGCGTGAAATTTCGGTATCTACGTTAGTCCGCCCGCAGTATTACTTTGATTTCGCTTAGCGTTTTTTCCGATTTTTTTCTTTTTGCTCGGCTCCGAAGGGTCGTAGCGTGATGTTGAATAGCCTTGTAACCTTCCTCACCTAACCTAACCTAACCTAATCTTCCTCAAGCACGCACAATGGTCCACTGAAGGACTAAGTGCGGAAACCAAACCCATAACATAGAACCTTCCTCAAGAATTGCAAAACGATTTTTTTTAAATACGACTATTGCCAGCGATTAGCGCGTTCTACTAAACAACAAACAAACTCTTGAGCTGTATTATATTAGTTATAGATTTCTAGGAGAGTTTCAAAGGGATGTGACAGATGAAGTAGTTATGTCTTGTTTTCATCTTCCGTAGCTTTTCTTGTTCGCGCCCGACCTACGGTTGGGGAGTGTGGGATTTTTACCTCACCACCCCGGTGATCACCATCAGCACATAGGGGTGGTCCCGGTTCTTCTTAAAAGACCAATTCCGGAACCTCCTCGTGCAACGCCTGGAAGGCACATCCCTGGGGAGACTGTAAAGGGGCCTCTCCTTGCCTCGCTATGCACGGCAGCACGTGACCACTGTGCCACCGTCTTCCTATATCATCTAGCCTTTTCCCAACTACGTTGGGTTCGGCTTCCAGTTTAACCGAATGTAGCTGAATACCAGTATTTTACATGGAGCGACTGCCTATCTGACCTCCTAACCCCAGTTACTGGGTAATACGATATCCCTTGGTAAGACTGGTTGTCAGATTTTCGAGCTTCTGACTACCCGTAACGACTGTCAAAAATCCATGAATAACAGCCGGGACCAACGGCTTGTCGTGCTTTCCGAGGCACGGAGACGTCACGGTATGTAAAGATGGTCACCCAGACCAACCGCGGCAAGCGTAGCTTAACCTGATCGATCGACCTGTGCGGCTGTTATTATTAAGCCAAGAGCCCCCACCGTCTTCCTATAGGTACCGACTTAATTAAGATAAATAAAGTATCCGCCTGCTTCGTTGGTCTAGTGGTCGCAAGCGCTACTGCTGAGCATGAGGTCCTGGGTTCAATTCCCAGGTCGGGCCAAGGGTTTTTTGTCGGGCAAAATGTTATTGGGTTTTGCTATCGGGAATTTCTCAGTAGCAGCCTGGAGTCTGGATTTCTGCCCAGTTGATGGCAATAGGCTCGGCCCCTATATATTACATGGGACTTAAGGTCTTAAACATAACTGGTGAAATTTGGGTGTATTATGTAAAGGTAGGTACGCACGAGTACTTATCAAGCTATACATTTCCAGTATAAGCTGACTTCTCATTGTACGAAAAGCAAAATATAATGCGAGATCAGCTAAAACTGGAAATGTATCTATAGCTTTATGTGTCGTTGTGTGTACTCCTCTGCCCAACCCTTCAGGGAAACATGGCGTGATGTGATATATTGGTGCCAATTGTGTTGTTCACAAACAAAACTATATTTAAGTTCAGTGCATCTTTTTCTTTCTAATTCGTTAAGAAAAGGACAGAAGATAAATTTCAGTTTAGTCCTGTCAAATTAATCAGCGCCTGACGTTAATTGACGTAATTTTAGTAGGCAAGTTTTTAATCACGTCTAAACTTGTATGGAGTAGTCTCAGGCGTTAATTCATTTGACAGGACTAAACTTAAATTTATCTTCTGTCCTTTTCTTGATGAAATAGAAAGAAAAAGATGCGCTGAACTTAAATTTAGTTTAGTTTGTGAACAAGGGAATCGGCTCCATTATAAAGTATCAGCTTACATAAACAACGATGCCCCTTTAAGTGCTACTTTGATCACCAACTTGCTACTGGAGTTAATTTAGAATTCCTTTTTAAATACTAGGTCGATTAATCATTCCTATTTCGCACAAACCCATTTCAAAACGGAGAGGGTAAGTGATTGCGTGACCTTTTCCGATATCACGTAGGCAGACAGCCGTGGGAGTACCAATCTCAGCCTCACAAATTACCAAACACGTACAAACACCTAATTACGTTTTAATATCTTCAATTTGTGTTTAATGCTCCTTATTTTGGCTTTATTGCCCGCTGAGAATATTATATCAATATGTAAATTTGAGAGCAGTGATGGCCTAGTGGATACAGCCCCGATTTACGAGTTGCAGGTCGTAGGTTCGTACCCTGACAGGCGCTTTACTTTGTGTAATTTCATCACCACTGCTCTCGAAACGGTGCGAAGGAAAACATTGTGAGGAAACGGGCATGTCCTAGAACTAAAAATTCGAAGACATGCGACATTCTTCCAACTGCACTGGACCCGCGTGGTAGATTATAGCCCATTCCCTCTCGAAAAGAGGAGTCCCGTGTCCCAGCAGTGGGGATATTACAGGCTGATTGTGCACCTTATTGTGGCATTATTGCCCGCTATGAACATCATATCAATATGTAAATTTATTGTAACTGTAATCATCGGTGCATTTCGTTAGCTTGAGATGCAAACGCAAAGCGGACGTCGAATTGGTCTCATAACTTTTATTACTAATAATAAACATATGAATGTATCGATGTAATGCCATTGGCTCTTACAAAGTTATTCAAATCTTAGTTACAGATAATCTTCTTGTAGCATGTTGAATAATAGTTGTGTTTCCGACCTCGGGCTGTAAAGTGCATAAAGACAAAAGTAATACATAAATAAATATTAACTAGCCCACCCACTAAACGGTCCTGTCATTGTCTCAAGCATGTGCAGCACTGTATCATTTCAATATAATTGTGGAGAGGCGCCTACACTAGTCATGTTACCGGGTCGCGAGAAGGCTTTGCGGTAACATGTATTTAAGCTGGATGATAGACACTTCGTTTGTCGATGTTTATCGATTGTTAAATCGATACTAGGTACGTCTCTACTCAGCTCGTACTGTTTGATATTCATTTCCCGTTACAATTTGTGTCGGTGCATAAAAATAAATTGTTATTATTATTTATTACATGTAGCTTAAGGGGCGAAGGTAGCCCGCGAAATTCAGATTTTCTTAAGGTTTTTATGAATTTGCATGTCAGGGCCAGGTAGTTGTTAGTCAAAATATGATTTGCGACCGTATGTATTTACAGAATTATAATCATTAGAATTATCAATACAACTCTCTAAGTTAGAATAGGCTTCAAATGTCATGAATTCGTGATTTAATGTAATAATCATTCAAAAGGCTTGAAATGTCATAATTCCATAAAATAATCATTCAATAGAGCAATTTGAACTTAGAGATATATAATAATATATTGATGATTTGAATGATGTATTTTAACCTTTCTGTAAATTCATATTTGTTGCGGTTTCTAAGCATTTTGATAAACATACAACCTGATAATGACCAGCAAATTTAGTGGGCTACCCTAGCGCTTTCACTTCAAACTCAAACTCAAACTCAAACTCAAACCATTTATTTCAATTAAACCATTTACAGGCACTTTTGAATTGTCAAGAAGTCGGTCAGTCAGAAAATATGAAGCTAGTTGCCCATTCCAAAGCGTAGGTACCTATGGAGAAGAACGGGCAAGAAACTCCATGGACACTCTTTTAAATTGTATTTTTACAAAAATATTAGTTACATCATTAATGTTGAATTTACAAGTAAATGTGAGAACGATGTAAAAAAAATACGTACGCGTTATGAGCGTCCAGAGTACAGCAAATAGTAAGAAGACAACAATCCAAAAATAAAATAATTAAAAATAAGCCTAGGCAGCTGAGTGATGACCAGCCCCAACTGACGGCGCCCGTTCACGAACATGACGCATGGATCAGCACCATTCAGCTCAACCATTTTGAAGGGAGCTAAATGATCCAATACACACGCCACCGTCAGCGAGACATTTGTGTGAGCATGACATACTATCAGCCGCCATGGCACATTCAAGTCAATGTAAGACATATTACCCGGTAAATGGTAAAGAAGGTATACTTACATAGAACTCACATCTGTGCTATGCAGTTATACAATGCAAAGGAAATTGAGTTTATACAATGCAAAGATAATCTTACAATCTTCAGCAGCTCCAACAGTATTTTCAAGTGTTAATCAATTAGTTGTGGTTGTGGAGCAGGACCAGCATTGAGCCAGGCATTTTTATCAGCGATGTAATCCCCTAACTTATAATATGCCTGACTGCATAGTGTGCGTTTTATACAAGACTTGAATTTTGTCTCATTCAGTTGAAGAATGTGGGGAGGTATTTTATTATAACATTTTAAACAGTACCCCATAAAAGATGAGTCTACTTTAGCCAGTCTGAAACCTGGTTGAACTAATAGGTCCCTATTCCTAGTACTATAATTATGTCTTTCACCTCTTTTACCAAAAAGATGTAAGTTTTTCCTTACATACATGATGTTTTCGTAGATATATTGACAAGGCACCGTCATGATGTTAATTTCCTTAAACAGTTCCCTTAGAGAATCACGCCTGCAGAGGTTATATATGGCTCTGATGGCTCTTTTCTGCAGAATAAAAATAGGATCGATGTCTGCAGCCCGTCCCCAAAGCAAAATACCGTAAGACATGATACTATGAAAGTAACTAAAATAGACCAGTCTCGCGGTATCTACATCAGTAAATTGGCGGATTTTTCTGACAGCATAAGCTGCTGAACTTAGCCGTCCTGCAAGAGATGTTAAATGAGGACCCCATTGTAGCCTTGAGTCGAGCGTGATCCCCAGGAAAACCGTTTTATCGACGAATTCTAGTTTCTCTTGATTCAATACTATCTCACAATCACTACTCTTTACATTTGGTAAAGAAAATCTTATGCACTTAGTTTTTTTCCCATTTAATACTAAATTATTAGCAGTGAACCAACTTTGGACCTGCACTAGGGCGTTATTTACGTCGTCATAATTTGTAGCACGTCTATTTACCTTAAAAATTAAGGAAGTGTCATCAGCAAATAACACCATTTGTGGTTGATTTTTTAATAAATGGAGTAGATCATTAACATACACTAAAAAGAGGAAAGGACCCAATATCGAGCCTTGTGGCACACCCATTTTTACTGTTAAACCATGTGAATTGACACCATTTATTTGAACTTGCTGTTGTCTGTCATTTAAATAAGAACTAACTAAACTGAGCGCAAGTTTTCCAAGCCCGTAATGCTCAAGTTTCAAAAGCAAGGTTTCGTGATCGACGCAATCAAATGCCTTAGAGAGGTCACAAAAGATTCCTATGGCGTCTTGGGCCTCTTCCCACGCGTTAAAAATGTGTTTTAATAAGGTTACACCGGCGTCGGTCGTACAACGTCCTTTGGTGAAACCATATTGTTGATCGTGAAGGATTTTATTCGTGTTAAAATGATTGAGCATTTGATTAAGCATTATCTTTTCAAACACCTTACTGAAAACCGGCAACACGGATACGGGTCTATAATTATTGGTGTCTTTACTGTCCCCAGATTTGAAAAGTGGTATTACCTTACTGAATTTCATTAAATCGGGGAAGACTCCTTGATTAACACACGAATTAAATACTAAGGCTAAATAAGGTGCAATAGTCTCAATTATGGAGGCACAGACTTTAATGGACATTCCCCAAAGATCTTCGGTCAATTTGATCTTAATTTGCTTAAAAGCTTTTATTACTGTTACGGGGTTAATATGAGTAAATTGAAATTCAACCGGGCAGGCTGGAACGTTTGCTCTTAATAAATCAATTGATACGTCGGATGAGGAATTTAAGGCTTCCGTCGTTTTTGATGGTATATTAGTAAAGAAATTTACAAACTCCTGAGCTACTTCTAAGTTAGAGCTTATGGCTCCACGTGAAGTCTCCAATGTGTAATCAGTGTTTCGTTTTTTATTTCTACTAGTTTCGTTATTTATAATTTTCCAAACTGTTTTTATTTTATTTTCAGCTGATTTGATTTTATTGCTAATGTACAGGGCTTTGGCTATTTTGCATGTATTTCTAAAAATTTTGGAATATGTAGCAACATACTTGCTGAAAGTTACAGTATTGATGTAAGGCTTAAGGCCATAAAGCTCGAACAGTCTTTCCCTACTTATCCTAATACCTCTAGTTGCCCAGTCACTAAATATAAAATTAGGGCAAATGTTTTTTGTTTTCTTTTCAAAAGTTGTATTGAATTGAGTGTACACTACTGAAAAGAAATCCTCATACAATTTATTTGCATCATCCATATCATGGCCCAGATCATTTAACTTATTATTTAGGGTACTATTGAATCTATTTAGTTTACCAGTTGTTATTGGTCTAAATTGTATTTGCACTTTTTGCAAAGGTGTTTTAAACTTAAAAGATACCGTTTGTCCACTATGATCAGACGGCAGATAATTGACGATGGCTTTATCTAAATAATCACAATCGCAAAAGACATTATCTATACAAGTAGCAGAAGTTGGAGTTATTCTAGTCGGTTCTGTAAAAACATTTGATAAATTGAACGATTTAAAAAGGCTTAATAATCTACTGCTATTAGAATTATTTTCCAAAATATTAATATTAAAATCACCACAAATAATTGCGGCTTTGTTAATGGATGCAAGTTTCGCTAAGACATCTTCCATTATTGACTCAAATACAGAAAAGTTCTGATAATTAGGGGGTCTGTAAACGCACACTACGACATGCTTATCTAGCTCAACACAGGACAGTTCGATGCAATGTTCAATTGATAAACCTACTATGTCATTTCGTTGCTTAGATTTTAAACAATTTTTTATCAAGATTAGGGAACCTCCACGTAGCATAGATTTACGGTTAAAACAACTGCCCACACTATAGTTCTCAAAATTAATTAACATTTGGTAATCCTTTAACCAATGTTCAGTACAACAAACAATATCAAACTTTGTTTTTTCTAAAAACATTTCAATTTCTAATAATTTGGAAGAAATGCCTTGAATATTTTGATGAAATAATGTCAAGGCATTCTGCTGATCTCCTTTTTGATATTTACTTATTTTAGAGCAAGAAGATACCTTGTTGTTGTTAGGTATAAGAATATTATTACTGGTACCTTCTGTTGTCTTACAAACTAGTTTAAATGATTATCCGGAGTTAATCCCAAGACTTCAATGTCATCACCAGGCAATGAGCTCATAGTGCGTGAGGGAAATGGAACCTCCTTCGTATAATTTGTACAAATATTTATAGCATTTGAGCTACATTCATTCAGGCAAACCACCTTATTATTAGTATTATTACTAACTGTTGTGGTGTTAATAATACAAGACTTCGACATAATACTTATGTCTGAGTTTATATAAAAAGCTAATAGCCTTGCTATTATGTGTCTAAAGCTAACAGGCAGATACACAGTATCCCTAGTCGACTTTAAAGTTTCAACAAAACTGTTGGTGTCAAAATATACAAGCTTGTCACTGTAATGACTAACTAAAAAGTGCATATGCTTATTAAGCATATGAATATAATTGTTTTGTCTATTTGTTAATTTTTTAAAATATGGAAAAGCACACAATATTATTTTATTACAATTTAACTTTAACAACTCAGTTACACAGTCAGTTATTTCATATTTTTTTACCTTAGAACTGTTACCTACAAATACAGTAATGTTAGTTTTAGGATTAAATACATTTCCTGTTACTGATGCCATTATTTGTTTGTAGGTTGACCCTGGCATACAATTATTTTGAGTAGAGTAACTCAGGTTGTTACTAATTAATTTACCTAAACCTCTTCCTATACTATCTGAGAACATAACCGAATCATAACAATCATGACCACTGAAAGATGGGCCAGTCTCAAGCTGTACCAATTGAGAAAGATCTTGTACTATTTCAGATACATTCTGGTTCAGGATACACTCTTGAGGCAAACTCTCAGTCTGGGACGGGTCCTCCGTTACCTCAGGCTGGACAACGACAGGGTGTGGAACTGTCTGACACGTGCACTGACACATAACTAACTCATTTGCTGCAAGAATGTGTTCTTTAATTTGGTTCTGGGAACCCACATATTTAATGTAAAGAGAACTAAGTCTGCCCTCAAGTTCCTGTATGTCAGACTGTAAGCGCTGTGTATCAATTTCATAGATTTTTTTGCTGTCTTCTAATTTAATTTGATAATTGGTTAATTTACTAATTAGATCAACACGTTCTTTCCTCAGTGAAATATTTTTAGAAAAGTGTTTTTGTTGTTTTCTAAATTGATTACATTTTTTAATTATTCTATTCATTCTTGCATATTTTTTCATTTTGTTATGACTAAATTTATAACTATAATTCTGTTTTAACAAGGAATCTTCAGTAAGGTCAATAGTTGTTAATGAATGAGGGTTACAATTACTATTCAATAATTCATTATATAAGTGGTTCGTTTCTTTAACCTGATTACATTCTATTTCTTTTTCTAACTGGGTGATACGACTATTAGCATGAATTAATTCATCTTCTAGGTCCCTAACTCTACTTAAGGCCTCCTCATACAAATTACTACAGGTGTTGAAACCATCCGTGACTACCTTCAGTTGATCGCGTTCATCAACAACATTCTGATACTGTTGATGTAGGTCTACTAGCTCCCGTTTAAGGCTTGAGTTTTTGTCAACAATTTTCTTGATTTCCTCCTCACTTTCATCATTCTCCAGTAGCAATTGGTCACATTGGAGTTTTGTTGCTTCAAGTTTTTGGAGGGCCGTTCTCAATTTAAGGTCCATCTCCTGAGCAGTAGCCTTACGGGTCATCACAGGCATGGTTTCAGGAATTGTTACTGAAATTAGAATTAAGTAACGGTGAGAAAAGTGGACAGACAAATAAAGTAAAGTTGGAAATGATAGGGAAAATGGGAGAAGTTATCGTAGATCAGTAGAGAAATTAGGTTGGTTACTGAATTGGTTTGAGGGGCTATTTTCAAGGCTAAGGATATATTTTTATTGCCTTACGATTTTACTTTTATGTACTTATGTGGGTAGGTTGCCTAGATTTTAAAGCAATTGTTTTTAAATATATGTATTACCGTTGGTATAACGGCAATGCGAAAACAATGATCATGAACGTTTTATTGTTGTATTATATTAAAGATCAGAATAAGAATAACAGAATCTTCGCTAAGTTTCGTTTTCAACGATGTAAACAATGCGATTTAAAGCCAATGCAGGGTGCTAAGCTAATCAGCTAACTATTTTATGCTAAAACTTCACGAGGATGTGTAACAGAGTTACAGTGACAATAATTGAGTGCTATTATAAAGTAAAAGTGAGCAAATACTCCCCGTTTTAATCCGCAGTTCGAACGTCATCTGTTGGTTTTAGGTTACCGGTGTGTAACAAACACTGTTTATTACTTTATCGATTTACAGGAAAACAATAATCCTGAGTATTTATGCAATTAAATTACGTTTACACATAAAATTACACCTTAATTTTACTTAATTACTAATTAAAATTAATTTTAAAATACGGAACAAAGATTTGACATGTC
Organism: Mesoligia furuncula; assembly: GCA_916614155.1. Classification (NCBI taxonomy): domain Eukaryota; kingdom Metazoa; phylum Arthropoda; class Insecta; order Lepidoptera; family Noctuidae; genus Mesoligia; species Mesoligia furuncula. Next base: position 12,691,298 of record OU744793.1, on the reverse strand, counting down.
ACCCGGGCAGTGTTGCCACTTTTTTTCCTCAAATGATGAAGTTTTTCTTCAAATGATGATTACCACCTTGTTGCTAGCTACCGAGAACTAAAATCATTTAGTGTGTCAATGGACTGCTATTTCGCAGTATAAGAGTCAACAGTACGAACAAGCTGGTCCAGCACTAGTGGGCAATGGGCCAACGAAGTATTACTAATCCTGTACCATTGTAATGGCCAGCTCGCCTGTTATTAGTGCATCGTAAAGTTGAGAGCTTTTGGCTTCCACGGTTGCGGTTTCGTACGATGTCGGTTAATTTACTTTTGATATAGCTTCTATACTCTGATTTCTAATTTCAAAAACCACGTTTTTTTTCTCCGAAAGGTTAGGCAGAGGTGTGCCATAGTATATGCACCCACATTTCGACAATTATGTTTTAGACGCATGTAATAACGGGCGAGCCTTTTACCTTCAAAAATTCAGACTCCAGGCTGCTACTGAGAAATTCCTCATGGGATAATACTTCGCCCGACCCGGGAATCGAACCTAGGACCTCATGCTCAGCAGTAAAGCTTGCGACCACTAGACCGACGAGACCGTCCAGTCCAATTTCGTAAGGGAGAAAACAGATAACTTATGCGTTTGCACACACGCAAGATGTGAAAATGTTTATTATAGTTATAATATTATTCATCATTAGTGAGAATCGTTTTACTGCACTCATCTCACACATTCTAGTTATAATACGATGACGTAATAGTGAGAAAAATTTTTGAGCGGTTTCCTCGTTTACATGTTACTTCAGGCACGGATTACTCACTATTCCTGAACACGTCAGTATAATGTCTTCAGCGCAGCTTATTTGTAGAGTAATAAATATTACAACGCCTTTGTTTACAAAGTTGGGAGATTTGTGGGCGAAAGTACTTCCTAATTGCAAAATGTACGACCTGATAAATTTTGAGTGAAATTAGTAAGACGTTTGAATAGTATTTTGGATATAAACAGTAGTATTTGAATGTTTTTTGCTCTGACCCAGTGTAGTCAGCGTAGAGACGTGTGTGGGCGCAGCGGCGCCGACCGTAGTGTAAATATTCTCAGAACTTTATCGCACAACTGCGGGCGCGTAGACGCATCCATTCATTCATGAGCTGTTGCTCACATACAACTGTACAACTGTCCCCAGTTTTACACAAATACTATAGGATTTTGACAGGTCTATGAAAATTGGTTTTCATCTACCCATCATTGTGTTGCTGCGTCTCGTCTGAAATGCACGCAAAGGAAAAATACAGAGGACTTATTTAAAAATAGTTATTGACTATGGAAAAAAACTTATTTTGTTTTTATAGTCATTTCCACAAACTGTTTCCCAGAAATCAAAAAACAATTCAATGACTTAACTTGACTTTAATTACTTCGACTTAATGCCTCAGGCTAGCCTTTGTACAGTATTTTTTTATTTGTGTTTAAAAATATTTACAGTTTTGAGAATTCAAAGTGCAAAGAAAATAAAATGTGCCTCAGGTGGACCAAAGTTTTCCTTTATAAACTGTTTATTGTCAAATTAGTGAAGGTTTGACACCATGTTACCGACGTGCATTCGAGCCCCGCGATCTATCCAGGGCTCCACCGATGACGTCACGCGGCAAACAAGATCTATTGTACAGGTGACTACATCTAGACTTAATTAACTAATGACTAGACTAATTAGCTGGAAGCTAGTGTGTGCTAGCGTGTATTAACATTGATTTATGAGGTGGAACTCGATTTACGGGCGTAGAGATAGAGGTCGATGAACTCTCCGAGGTGAGTCATTGTGTTATCATATCTTGTTATAATTGGGTTTCAGATAAAAATACTTTTGTGAGGGTACCTTGGTAACCTGTCAGTAGCAATGGCTTTCATTTTGACAGTTCAACAGCATTCATTGCGTTATTTACCTTGTTGAGCAGACAAATTTTTCAAACATACAAAGCAATGGATTAGTAAATTGTGATTCATAGTGTGTTACGCAATTTGGGTGCTGGTATAAAGGGAAGTATCTGACCTTCGTTGTGGACTGTTTGCAAAATATTTTTAATTATGATTCATACAACCTACTCTAGAAATCAAGAGAAAGCCTGTGCCACATAATCTATTTTGTTCCTTTGAATAGCTGAGTCTTACGAGACAAGTACCTAACATATATCTACTAATTAAAATAGCGTTTTGCTCTACTTTGTAAATATTATGCGAAAATAACGTGAGAACGTTAACGTTACGTTTTCTTCTCGCTAATTAAATAACAAAGCGCTGATTGTACTAACATAACAATACCTACTCATTTATTGACTATTTCCTTAGAAACTTCTCGGTCCTGACCTCATTCCCTTTTTTGTCTGACAGTGAAGGATGCCTTCGAAGCTTCAACGTTGTAAAGAAAATTACCGTCTGATAGGATTTTCTATGAAAAATACACGTCGTCACGCGAGCTGATAAAGTTTCCCTTTAATATAATCAAATGAACTAACAGGATTTTAAGATATGTATATAAGTACATATAGCTTTACATATTATTATGGTTTACCTCATACTTTTCTTAAAAGATTTTGTAGTTTCAAAGTAAAATCTTAAACCTCATTAAAATTTTCGCGTCGAAATACACGACAGTGCCAACAGCTGTCATCCTTCCATTGTTTTTCAAAGACAAATCTTTCAACAATTTCCAATTTCAAATAAACCGATCTTTCGAACGTCTAGAAATGTTCATTCACTCGCAGCTCATTTGTCTCAAAGCTTCGAAATTCAAACACAGTTGTGTTTACAAAAATGATAACTTCAAAGAAGATCATAGTGCAGCGACACACCTCGGTCGCACCCCGGCCGCGATATTAAAAGCCACACGACCTCATTTCGCTTCCGTACTAAACGCTTTTAAGCTCACACCTAACGTTTGTGACGAACCATCGATGGTTATATCGACAAAATGTTATGGGTCGCGTATATGGCAACAACCCTATCTAAGTTAGGTTTCATATTTGCGTCAAGTCACTCGAAGTAGGTCGTCAATTCTAGAATAGAAGGGAATCTATATTTACAATGTCAAAGAGACAAAACCTCTTTATTGACGTGGAAAAAGATCGTTACAGAAAATAAACATTTCTAAAAATAAAAATAATAAATTCATTTCTAACATAATAGCAAAAGGCTGCGTCTCTACATTAGTAAATACCTAATGTTTTACTTATAAATGACATCAGAATCCAATCAAGCTTGCAATTTTAGCCCGTCGATGCAGAGACATTTTTATATACTGCTTTTAGTTCAGCGATCTCGCAATTTTATACTGTTATACGGATCTATTAGTTGTCAGAACATTTTATCATCACTCGACGGTCAAATCAAGCTTTATTCTGAGTAGGTACCTATCACATAAGTAGGCAATAGTCAAGTCTACACACTACACACGGCAGTGAACTTTCAACCCTAAAATTATTTTAGCCCACGACACCAAATGGGAGCTTCGCCGCGATAACAATGTGTAGGTACTCTAAACTCTAAAGTGCACCTTTCTATTTCCTAACGTGGAACTGAGCTACAATACTGCTCAGCCCGTTAAGGATAAGGTATTGATACCGGGGTAAGTGCAAACAGCAAGGTGTTATTTCCGCATAAACAATACGCCTTGCTATCCCGGAAGGGTGATATAGAGATGCGAAATTCACTGGAATTATCCCGGGGTCCGGGATCCCAGTCATATCACAAACGCTGGTCATATCTGGGAGTTCCCAGACGGAAAAACCCGGAGACGGTTCGATCTATCTTAAACATCCGATAGTTATCGTAAGCATGACTATGCTTACGATAACTATCGGATGTTTAACTTTTTATTCAAACAAGAAATGATTCATAGAAATAAAAGTCTCACTGTCTATAAGCGATACAGCATCCCTATGTATGAGACATAGGGATGCTGTATCGCTTATAACACTAATTGAGTAGGTATGATAAATTGAACTCATTTGTCATAACCGATTTCATTAATGTGAAAATTATAGTAACTGACTTCGTGTTAAGGCTCCCCGCAGGTGTGACGCGACTCTAGTAGAACAAATTCAATGAAATTTCATGGTAACTATTCTATCAGAATCGCGTCGCACCTTTGCATCGCGCCTGTCTGCAGGACAGCCGCGAGCTTTTAAAGTTTTACTAGGTCGTGAGACATGTTAAAAATAAGAAATTATCTGATTATTTAATTCACAACACATTACTCATTCGAATTAAAATTATATTTGTGAACAGAAAGATCTATCTTTATTTAAAAATCTTTATAGAGCTCGTTGAATCAACATGACATTTCAATTGACCCCTGAGTTCGGGTCAAAAATATGCAAACGACTCCATCCTCCATCATTAGCCATAGCCTCAATTAATTTGTATTGGCTCAATTGGGAGGATATTTTGATTGTATGCATTAATTTCTCGGTAATGTATCAATTTCAGTAAAACATACCGACACGCCCAAAGATGTTATAGTAATAAGTCATTGGGCACGCCTTATCAATTAAATTTTATATTTTTATGGCGGACATTAATTTTATTTCTTTTATGTTGACTGCTTATTATGATTCTTGCGGAAAAATACTGGAGAGCTAGCAGTTTCTTATATAATTATTAACTATAGGAAAATGGCGTCATCACTGGTGGTCGATGCTGACAGATTTTGGGTATCTAACAATGATCTATTCCAAAAGAATCTGATGAAAATGAAAATAAATTAATCGTTTAAAAACACTAGAAAAACACGCGTGCAAACACGACTATGATACGATATTCTATCATGGAATGTCAGTGCCTATCTTCCGGCTTCATTATCAGATCTTAAAACCTAATCGTGGTCAAAGTTCATTACAAGACTTTTCTAAGAAATCCAAAACAGCTCTGATACGATTTTCTATCATGAATTTCCAGTTCATATCTTCCGGCTCCATCATCAGATCAGTTCGACAGTACCATATTATTGTATTGTCATCAGAACTACATACAGCTGCCAATTTTCATTACGCTGCGACCCTTGGAAGATGGTTAAATTAGTTACCTTAGATTCCATTACATAGTTACATACAGGTCGACCTAATAAAAGCGTGTTAACAAATGGATGTGTATGACAATGTGGATTGCAACTTATTATTTGAGTGCTTTTAAGCAATACTTTAACCCGAAATTATAATTTTAAATGACCTTATAATTTTTCTTTGACAAGTGACGTTCATTTTGTAAGCTCGATTTCCATCACTGAAATTTCAATTAAAATTTAATATAGGTAGTTATTCAAACAATAAACGGCGTAAAGTTGGAAGATATGCAGTTGGAATCTAGATACAGATGAACGTGTTACTAATTCTCTTTAGTGAGTGATTGTGTAAGAATTTAACTTGTCAAAAATTTAGGGAAATTAGACGTACTTTTGACAGATTGAGACTGGGATCAGACTGTGAAAGTTCTTAAAATTACGACAATTGCCCCTGTGATAATTATATCCATATATACATTTATGAAATCAAGGCTGCAAAGAGTCTCTATCTATACTTCTGATATTTCCTCTGCATCTTCTTATAATCTCTTCCTTGCATACATCCGCATTTCTCTACCATTCCGCTCGATATTACATCCTAGAGATGGTCAGAGCATGCCTTAAGTAGTAGTAAAAGCAAAATGAGATATCACAGAATCGTGACGATAGTGAGTACGTTCGTGTATTACATACTTTCCACAACTAAGATATGCTTTTGTCTATGATTGCATACTGTCATTAGAATAATAGCAATTCCATGAAATCAAACGTGACTGCACATCAATGCCAAAGTCATCAGCCTCAAGGAATGATTAATTTCAGTTCATTAGTTTTTACTGACAGTAAAAATTAAGTTTATTATCTCTCCCGATCAACGTTCAAGGAAGACCAAGTCAAAAAAACCCGTCTTACAAAAAAAAAACCACTACAAACAATAATAAGTTTAAATTCGGAAATATGTCTATGGTTTTGTTTTTCGATTTTTTGCCACCGATTTCCGAAAAGTTATTTTTACTTAGTGGTGTTTTCTTTTTATTTTTTTTTTCTGTAAAAAGTTTTGTAGTTGTGGTACCCCACACAAATTCGTAAACCACTACTTGGAATAAGTATAAGTAAGTACCTAACTCTTTCTTTTTTTTAAGTCGGTAAAAATGTATTCAGCGTACAGGTTTTATGAAAACAATCTGCCCGGGGAAAGGAGAGCGCGGGGAATTCACGATACACAATGAATGAGAACGAATTTGATTTGTTTATTTTGGTCCGGCTCCCGGTTTAGGGCCGACCGAACTTACGAGCCATATTGTGAGCCTAAATTACGTTTGTTCAACGCAAATAAAGTTTCACCGTGTATTATGATAGCTTGCACGAGCGAGTCAAAGGATTCATTACCGGCGTGGAGCGCATACATATTTAACACCAAAAACGGACGTTTATCATTAACCGAGTTCAAAAAAGGAGGTTCTGTATTCGACCCGTATGTATGTATGTTTGTATGTCCGCGATTTTCTCAAAATTCAATGAACCAATTTTCATAATTCTTGTTCTCATTAATGTGATCTACATACTTTCAGGAAGGTTTTAGTATATAATACATTACGTAATTATTCTTATATACGAAGTTATATGCAAAGGAAATAATAACAGCCGCACAGGTCGATCGATCAGGTTAAGCTACGCTTGCCGCGGTTGGTCTGTGGATGGGTGACCATCTTTACATACCGAGACCCCTCCGTGCCTCGGAAAGCACGTTAAGCCGTTGGTCCCGGCTGTCATTCGTGGATCTTTGACAGTCGTTACGGGTAGTCAGAAGCCCGAAAGTCTGACAACCAGTCTTACCAAGGGGTATCATATTACCCAGTGGCTGGGTTGTGGAGGTCAGATAGGCAGTCGCTCCATGTAAAATACTGGTATTCAGCTGCATCCGGTTAGACTGGAAGCCGACCCCAACATAGTTGGGAAAAGGCTAGGCAGATGATGATACGAAGTTATATGCATGTCGGAGAAGGTATAGTGTGTCTCGTTATTATCAGCCATATTTGAACTAGTGTGGGCTACTGTGGGTAAGTGTTGGATAATGCGCAATAGAAAAACGGTTTGCAGTTCAAATCAGATTATAATTTCACAAACAATTTAATCACACTAGCAAATTACACACTGTAGGTACACGACACAACCAGATACGGAACGCGGGACAGTTTCTGAGCACATGTTGTTCGTACGATGTCCAATGTCCAAGAGAGCTCCACATCGAGCTGTCTTGTCGAGCTGTCTTCGAGCGTCGACCCCCCCACGAACTCAGGCTAGACTCTGTCAAGCGCCACCAGATGGCGCTGGCGTTCCGAATAGTCGTTGTCGTCACACTGCTTCCGCCTCGTTGTCAAGTCAGCTCCCGTACTAATGATGTCTCCGACACGGCCATCCTGCTTCCACACGTCCTCGTGTGTTAATCTGTCAACAAACATACCCGCAAAGTATCACATAGCTCGGTCACTCCTGACCAAATATGGTACAGGCAAAAAACACAATGACAATTCAAACAAACTAAAAAAAATGCAGAGTTCAGAGCATTACTCATTATTTGATTCTCAAATCTCAAGATCACTAACTAAATAATCAACTAAGCCAATAAAACATCCTTAGAGCATCACAAAACACGAAGCAGGAATCTTATTCGTGGCCTGTGGCTTTTCACTAAGCCCAACAAACCTCACGTTTGTTTCTATGAATTCCTCTGAATTCCGAGTCCCACGGACTCTATGGTCTCTACAAGACCCGACCTCCGCCAGAGACACCCGCGCACCGCGTATCCACGGACTACTAAAAGCAGATACCGACTTCTAACGGACTACGGCTACGAAATGACTACTGGTACGGTCCCGACCAGCCGACCTAAGATTCACCACTATCACGCGACTTAATCTTACTCTGTTTCATCAACAAGACTTTTACTTGGCTTTCCTCAAATTAGTTAGTAATACTCTGATTTTCTGGCATTTTTCGCAACCTCCCATATGAAGACTGATGGATCAAAATTAAAAGGGACTCGACTCTATATAATCTGTTTTATTTTATGATCAATTTGCAATAAGCATTCAAATTAGATACCAAAAATTAGGCTAATCTAAGAATTTGAACTATCTAGTTTCGAGATTACCGAGACCAAGTACAACGTTTTCACACTACGTTAGTCAAAGAAAATAAAACCTCAGGTATCCCATTCACGGTCCCACACATAATTGTCACATACGCACTTCCCACAGGAATGCCGAGTCGTCCTTGACTCTACGGTCTTGGCTTCAAGGCTAGACCCGACCATACTACCCAGAGCTACCGCGTGTACCACGTACCCACGATACTCTGGTACGGTCTCCGACCCAATGAACCGAGAACCTGAGTACACAAACTAAAGTGATGCTAACTCATCATCCATTTCGTCTACAATCTCAATTGGTACTTGGCGCTCGGGCATCTTCCGAACACGGTCGTAGAGCGTATTTGTAAGTACGCCCCTAAGACGACCCACTGACCAAAAAAACGTCAACCAGAGTCATGTACCATCGTTATCCACATTACAACAATAATCTTTTTCACTAAGAGCGTTAGACACCTGGAAACCCACACACGAGTAAACCACTCTAACGCCACGGCTCTCCGGCCGACCAGCAATCGCATTGCTCTCACACATCCAGCGCATGGATTCGTATGCATCACCCTGTGACTACACACAACTTTACTACGGCCGTTAGAGAACCCCTACTCGCGTGGCTCCCACTACTTAGGCTTGCTCATTGCTCATCATCACTGTGATCACCATCTACTTCGACTGGTACATGACCTACTGGTATCATTCTTACGCCAATGTGAGAAAATTTAAAATTGCATTGTAAACTAGTTTGGGCTATACCGAACAAAGTAACAATGTAACCATTTTTGCTGTAGTTTACCAGGGAAACATTCAGTACGCGAGTCAAAACAAAATGAAAACGGCTCACCAGATTCGGTAGACAACAGATCTGTAGCCGGCTCAACGGCACAGACATCCACCCGCAGCCACTGCTTCCCTGGCAGAAGTCGCGAAACCTCTTGCACGGAAAGCGCCGTCTCCGATCAGCGACCACTCGTACAGGAGATCCAGAGTGTAGCGCTGTCTGACACTGCCATCTTGCTTGCACACGTCGTTGTGTGTTAACCTGTAACCACAAAAAAAACCAACAGCAGTGCATGTTCCACTCGGCCAATTCTGACCACATTGTTATCGAAACGATTACTTAACAAAAATTTAGTAAAAACAATAGCAATCATCGCCAACAAAAGATTCCTTTAAGCCTTAGTAATAATTGGTCAGGAACTATATCAACTTAGATCACATACAACGCTCATGGCCCTGCTGACGCAGCAGCTAGTGACACTCATGCCACCCATATCGTCATCACCTCAAGTGATACGACCAACACACATCACTTCACATAGAGTCTACGACTCCCAGGTCATTACAAGACCAACACCACAATAGTCTCCTTTGAGACCCTGGTCCCCGCTGCACCACCATCTGCCCATCGCTCCCTGAACAACTCACAAGTG